>JAENPR010000491.1:0-465818 GCA_018135685.1 Themeda triandra
TGGACTGACGACGTAAGGTGCCATGGTTATATCTTGATGACAAATATGATATTATGCATCCTAATGCAGAAAACCAGAGTCCCTTGTTGCGGAACTTGCAGCATTTAATGGTCCTTATAGTCAGATTAATTAACATCAAAGTTTTTGTTTTCTAATCTTATGAAATTGGGTACAACATTAGTCTTCAGTACATATATTTGTATTTTCTTTTTCCGCCAAGAAATATTTCTACTTCCTTTGCCCATCTGCTTATCTCCAGTTCCTTTAATTTGCCAATCTATTTATTTCTAGTTCCTTTGCCCATCTACTGAGTTATTGACTGTACTCTAGTTGAGACTCAAGAATTGACAGGGATACTCGCTGAAATTTCCAAATGTTTTGTTACTACTTTTAGCATTATCAAAACATGAGCATTTATGACCAAAACAATGCCCGCCGGTTCCTTCCAACTGGTGAGCCTTGATGTGGACAGCGTCTCTGCGGTGCTTGTAGCTCCCATCTGCAGCCGCCTCTCCGCTACCCTCCAGAGATTAGACTTCAGTTGTGATTGGCGGGTGGAGAACTTCACGGAAGAGCAGGACGGGGCGCTTCAGCTCCTCACATCTCTCCAATTCCTGTTGTTCTGGGACTGCAGGGCTCTCCAGTCCCTCCCTCAAGGCTTGCATCACCTTCCTTCTCTCCAGGAATTATGGATCTGGGATACTCAAAAAATTAGATCGCTGCCCAAGGAGGGCCTCCCCGATTCACTGCGACTGCTAGATATAGATAATTGCAGTCCTGAGATTTATGAGGAATGCCAGAAATTAAGGGGAACAAGGCCAGATATACATGTGCATGCCCCCATGGCTCGTGTGCAAAGCTGAATCCCTGCTTCTGGATGCCTTCACTTCAACTCTTCAGTGTAAATCGACCTGCAGGTTAGTTCCAAATTAAAAAGAAAAACACCTTATGCTCCTCGATTTATGATTTCATTAACTGTGCAAACTGAATTGTTTTTTGGTAGACTGAATTTACGATCTATAATTTCAGCTCCTCGCATCTCTCCAAAGCCTATCGTTTGAAGACTGCTGGGTTCTGCACTCCCTCCCTTCTCTTCAGGAATTATATATCATGGCAACTCAAAATATCAGATCACTGCTCATATCTGATTTATGAGGAATGCCAGAAATTAAAGGGAACAAGGCCACATATACATACAATTGCCTTCAGTCCTGATGTGGGAAGCTGAATCTCTGCTTCTCCCTGCCTTTCAGGCACTCTTCACTTCGATCTGCAGGTTAGTCCCAGATAAAAGAACAGCTTATGCTCTTGGATTTGTGGTTTCATTGACTGTGCAAGCCAAACTGTTTTATTTATTTTTTGCATATAGATATGACCAAAGCTTCTGTGTTGCAATTGGAGCCACCATTCACAATCCATGTCCAACTATTTATTTTTTTATCCAACAAATTCAATCCCTCCTACATTTTCAATTTCTGGATCATATCACATTCTAGCATCTTTCCTGAACATTGCATTATTGCACTAAATCTCATATCGTGAATTGGTACTTTTAGGAAGAAAGAGAGAAATGTTTCAACGAACAAAGACCATGCCATTATTACTTAGTTCGTTATTTTTGTGGCATATCATGAATTGATGTGGATTGCTTAGTTCCTCCTTACTTCCTAGATCATGGAGCATATGCCTTGTTGATGATCTGATACGAACATCATGCTTGCCTTGCAGAACTCTGCTTCATCATACGGTTATACATGATCAAAAACATATATAATGAGCAACAAACTAAGTTTATGGCAAACTTTGACAAAGATCAGGTGAGACAGTCACAAGTGAACTTCCGTGTATTCCAAGCTGTTTTCCTTTTATAGCTCTTGTCATTTATTTATTTATTTATTTTTGTAGTTTTCAGACCCTGACCTCCGTGGGTCTTTTGAAAACCACTGAAGGCAGAAAGATGCTGCAACACAGCTCGGTCATCAGACTGCAGACTTCTTCTGCATCGGTCAACCAGCTTAGTGGAAGAAGCAAAAGTGCTTTCAAAGTAATGTGTTTTACTTAACTCTGTACTTCTCTTTCCTAAAAAATATCTCTTTTTGTTTCTTTATTCTATAAATTGCAAAATCCTCTGGAGCGGTTTTGTAAATTGATGATCTGTTGCTTCCTTTGTCAGGACGGGCTCACAATTCCTCCAAATTAGAAACAAACCTGCAGTTAAAGTTCGTATATGCCCAATTTAGCAGTACATACAACCAGCACTCTGATTCACTCCGAGTGCTACACATATTTTATTGTTGTGCTGAGATTTATGAGGGATGCGAGAAATTAAGCGGCACAAGGCCAGATATATGTACAGCTGCCTACATGGCACGTGTGCAAAGCTGAATTCTGCTGCAGCATGCCTTTCACGCACTCAACTCTGCTTCAGTATGCCCTTCAATCTGCAGGTTAGTTCCAAATTAAAAAACTCCTTATGCTCCTCGACTCAAAATTGCCTTTTTCTTTTTCTTTTACATATAGATATGACCAATTAACATATGCTTCAGTGTCACAAGTGGACCCACCATTCAAATTCTTGTCCACCCCTTCATTTCTTTAATCAACAAATTTAATTTCTCCTATAATTTTTTACTTTTGGATCACATAACTTTGATACTTTCTACCAATTTTCCTCTTCAGGTACAATATTGCATTATATCACCCTTCTTTAGTTTAATTTGAATCTCATGCCAAGAATTGCTACTTTTCAGTAGGAAAGAAAACTGGCTCATCCATATTATCTTAGACTGTTTGGTTCCACCTTATTATCTTAGACGCCCTAAATCATGACGCATATGCTCCTTTGGTGATCTGATCCTGACAATCACCTTGTTTGTATCACAGCACTAGTAGTTAGGCCCAGATGATATACTGGTTTTCCTTTGCAGGACTGTGGTTCATCATAATGTTACACATCGCTCAAATCCATAAATGAGCCCAAGCTTGGGTTGTGGCAAACTTCAGCAAGTAAAGCCAAGGAATTCTTGACGAGGATGGCTTAGCGTCTATTTGATAACTGAAGGAAGGAACAACCATGTAGCAACACCGGTGCATCCAGTAAATATCTGGTGACGCAGCAAGTGTATGTGAACATCGGAAGATATTGGCAGTCACAAATGAACTTTTCGTGTATGGCATCAGCTCTCTCTTCATTAATATTATTCCAGGCTTTCATTTCTTGTAATTTCAGGCCCATAACGCTCTTTGTTCATTTAAAAACCACCAGAAGACAGGAGATGCAGAATCATGAGTCAGACCTTTCATCATTTGAAAACCACTTTTCTGATTCTGTCAAATGCTGAGTGGATGGAAGAATAAATAATGCTTTGGAAGTAATGTCTTTTACTTAACTCTGTACATCTTTTTTTGTTTCTTTACTTCTATAAATGGCATTAACCCTGAGCTGTATTCTAAATTGAGGATCTACTGCTTCCTTTGTTTAACAGGAAGGGCTCACAATTGTGGATAATAAGACATCCAGTGTCATTGAGTTGAGGAAACAAAGAAAGTTCAAATTAGAAGGAAACCTGCCAGTTCAAGTTTTAAATCTGCAGCCCAGGAGACTGAACTGTACACTTCCACGACGTCAGGTAGGACATGCTTATATCTTGGGTGAAGTCCCGATCACAGAAAAAACATGCTTATATCTTGAATATAAATACAATATATTATACATCCTCTATGTAGAGAAACATTTACTGGTCATTGTTGTCAAATCAACATTAATGTTTATGTTTTCTATTCTTATGAAATGGGATACAACATTAGTTTTCAGTATAATACACAGAAAGCATACAGATGTTTCTATTTTCTACTAGGAAATTTTTCTAGTTTCTTTGTTGATCTACTTATTTCTAGTTCCTTTATTTTGCCTATTTATTTATTTCTAGTCCCTTTACCCATCTATGGAGTTGTAGTGTAGTCGAGACTCGAGAATTGATAGGGTACCAGCTGAAGTTGCCTAATGTACTATCTGTAACATTATCAAAGCATAAGCATTGCTCCTGCATGATTCGTTTAAAAAATAAGCATTGTGACCATCAGAATAGTAGAGTAACCTCTTTTCTGTGCTTACAATGAATTAGCAGAATTGTTTTCCCCTTAAAACATAAATCTTGCCTTTTCGGTGACACTAGATGAATGCATCGGATAAGTTATTCTTTTGTAGTATCTCAAGCATTCATCCCTTTCTCTTTTCCCCTATTAATCCTTTCAGGTTGCTAATTCAATGGCTGCTAAAGCAAAGCTTCTACTCCATGAACAAAAAGCTGTTGAATCAATCCATATTTTGTTAAGCAAAGATGTGCTCAGCTAGAAGTATAAAACAAGCTCTTGCTCAGAAACAAAGCAGAAAGGGACAAAAGTGAAGAAGATGATGATGTGGTAATCTTTTTGTGATCAAACTTGTTTGTTATCATGTTCACTGTCTTTCCGTGAGTTGCATACACCTTCATTTTCAATTCATCAAGAGCATTCATAGTTGATACTTCATCACCAAACTGATGAATGAATATCACTACATCTGAATCTTGAAATTAAATAAATTATATAAGTAGCTATTAATGCACATCATTTCTGAACACTTGCATAAGGGTTGAATTTTCAGTATTCTTTTTTTTTTTTAAAAAAAAAATTGAGAATTACATAAATTTAGATTCATATGAAACTATGAAAAGTTTGAGTCCAGTATCTTGTTTCATATTGGCTATAAACTATTGGTACTGCCAGCTTGTTCTTATAACATCTCATGAGTATCATTGCATCCATTGAACTATGGTATAACTTATTTTCTCCATTGAACTATGATGTTGTTCTTGTCAACCGATGAATATAACTTATTTTCTCCATGTTATACTGAATAGACTCTCTGAACAACCCATTGCTGAAACAGATTTGCATGCAGCCGGAGACATTTTTAGCTAACGCAACTGGAGAGATTGGTGGCATATAAATCAAGTATGGCACAGGAAAACTCAACATTTGCCTGTGAAAACTGCTTCCTACGTGAGACAGTAGATTTTCATCAATTCACCACCTAGGACGATGCCTTATTGGATGATGAGGGCATAGATGTTTCGAATATGATCCGAATTCTAACATGTCTTGCGGGGACGCTTAGAAAGCCCACGGTTTGGGTTACGTGTTTAGAGGATTTGTTTCCATATTTGACTGCAGCGAGTCTGTCCAATATGGCTATATATACCTCTTGTAAGCCGCACAGGAAGAGCAGACTACTAATTGTACTCTCTGCATGTTGTAAACCCTCATCATACAGTGAAGATCGCCAATTGGTGCCCGTGGTTTTTTCCCGCAAGGGTTTTCCACGTAAAAATCTGTGTTTCGTGTTCGAACTGTATTTGCATTATTTGTTAACAACGGAAGATGTATGAACAACATTACCCGGTCCTCTTCTATGCTGAAAATGTGTTGGCCGCGGTTTAAGAAAATTAAGCAGCCCCAGTCCCCTCCAGGCCTGAATCTCCTATGGTCAGCTTAGGTGAAATCATCACCCAAATCCAGCAATTTTCATAATATCTCAAAGTCATATGCATCAGCATCCGACCTAGCTTCACGCGTGTAACTTTGCCATCTATGATGGGCTGTCAGCAAACATTTTTCAAAGAACCTTCTAAAGAGGTGTATCCTATTAACGTGGTCAACTTTCCCTCAAAAAAAAATTAACGTGGTCAACTAAATCCACACACCTTTGCCTGTCGTAGGTCAATGTTGAGCTGATCAGCAATTGGAGTCGTGTGATAAGCTTATTTGGCCTTCTATTCGTTGCAATCTTCACAAATCAACAAGGTAATTAGCAGGGCTACAATTTACAGCATACTCTAGCGAAAGGTGTGATTACCATCATTCTGAAACAAAAGGAAACACTGCATTAAACCATGTGAATTCCTTTCAGTGAGCAGCATTTGCATTGGCCATGCTCCACCTCCCATTCAGTTTTTTAATGAACCGGCACCTCCCATTCAGCTCGTTGATGAGGAATTAATCACCAGCCATGTTGACCGGCATGCAGATGGAGTACAGTGATACAGACCATCACACATCAATGGTCCACGCAATAATGCCTCTATCGATCCTGCTCAATCCAAGGACCACGCATGCATGCATCGATTAGGATTTTAAGCTTGGTGATCCTACAAAATTTCGAATCATAAACTTCATACAGAACACATCGTAATCAAAGCCAGGAGTGGGAACCAGCTGGGCTCGAGGAGTTGCTGGGAAAAAAACTGGGCTCGAGTCAGGGAAGAGCCTTGGGCTAGAGGTGGTCGACGGGCCGGAAGGGGAGGAAGGGCGTTGGGCTGGCCACTCAGGGGCCGATCTGGGTTTGCATAAAGGTCCGAGGAGGGTGGTTAGGCCCAAGAGAAAGAGACGAGGTCCTATAATTTCTGCACAAGGCTTTTGGATACGAGGCTACCTCCATGGCTCCATACATGCACAATAAGAGGAAAAAATGTTTCTGGGTCGAGAGAGGCATTTTTTTATTCCATTTTGTCTTTTTTTTCTTTTTTATAAGAAAAACAACACCATTTTTAGGTTATTAATAACACCACTTTATTCGTATGGGTGTATGGCCACAGTCAGTTTTGGAGCATGTGCTCCAGAGCCTAACTCAATTCACTTCTATATAAACTATAATAAACAATAAATTGTACAATATAATTGAAACTTCTTTGTAGCCGAAAGGTAATACGTACTGTGGCTTTTATTTTGTCTAATCCTAGGTTCGAATGCCCTTGATCTCAAATTTTTGAAATTTATTTTGATACTTTTTCTCCATGATAATATATGTCATTTTGCTTATTTTTCCTATTGTAGTGATTAGATGTATATAAAATAAAGCGTCACATTTAATGACGTGAGCCATCAAATATAGACAACAATGGACTAGAATATGTTGAGACAACAATTAAAATTATTAAGTATATGTACCTACGACCATGTAGATTTGGTACATACCAACATGAAAAACAATGTCTTAAAAAATCAACAAATTACTTTATGACACAAAAACCTTGTCATAGGTTGATGTTATTTAGAATTTAAACTTTGTGACATAGAAAATGCCTTTGACGTAGCAAATATTATCACTGGATGGAACTGACGAGTTGTATCATTGTGACATTTTTGAGACATACAACTTTTTATTGTCACAAAGTCGAAGTATCTAAAATAGAATGTCATAGACCGGATGAAATAATGACATTTTGACCTATTGTCATGCTAATTACATCAAAAAACCCACATATTTTCTTGTAGTGGCCGTGTCAAGTGCAAATAGTCTTGCTCAGTTATTGCAGCTGTGCTAAATAAAACTAACATATAAACTCATCTATAGGTTAATATGTCCATGACTCTTTTTGTTATTTTCTCGACGCTATTAGGGGGGGGGGGGTCGTTAAAAATGCCAATTTAACGTCGGGAAAGGTAAGATGTTAAAGATTGATAACAATTGTCGTCGTTATATCTCATTTTGACAACAGACTGTCGGCGTTAATTCTATTTCACTTTAGGTCGGATGGTAGGTCGTTATATCCTACTTTTAATGACCCAGCAGGTGTCGCCACAGCTAGCTATACAACAATCATATGAACAAAGCGTAATTTTATTTTTATTTGCTCTCTAAAACTTGTAACAAGTTTTTCTCTCACACACTAACTTCAAAATTGATGATTCTTTTTTCTAAAATTATCTAAAATCATGCTCTATCAATCTATGGCATCCTTACTATATTTTTTATTATTATTTATTGGCCATTTTATTTATTAAGAAAATAGAGAATGATCATTTTGATTCTACCTTAGGAAAAATGAAACTTTTTAACAAGCAATATCCAATGTATATGGTTCTATGTAGGAGTTTTTTCAAACAAATGGAACTCATTTGATATTTTCTACCATTTAAATTATTTTTTGCAGACTTACCGAAAGTGATCTCAAATTGAACTATGTGTACTTCCAATATGATTAAAAAAATTACAAATAGTATATTTATGCTCATCGATTTAACTCTAACCCATATCTCATAGTTATTGGCGGTAGAAACATTTCATCCTTCTATTCCTAAATTCTCATAAAATAATTATAACAATTCTGAAATTTTATCAAAAAAAATCGATAATTTTGCATGGTGACATTTTTTTTGTTACACCACCTTTACATAAAAAAACTTAAATGGTTTTAACAAAATGCTAATATACATTGTTCACAATTGATACATCTCTCACATATTTATATGAGAATAACATGGGAGACATGTTCAATTATGAACAATGTATGCATTTTGTCGGATGGAAAATGAGTAAAACAAGATTTGTAGATCTCAACGAGTTATAAAAAAGCTTCTATTGACACCTTTTTTCATCTGAAATCATTTGCTATCTCAAAATATGTTTGAAATTGTCGGGCGAATGAGAGATAGAAAACGGGCCGGCGATCTACTCTTTGTCGGCGCTTGGTTCCCCATCGAACGATCTCGCTCGAGCAGGTGCTCCCGCCGTCCTGCTCGCCTCGCCAGCGAACGCTCCAAATCCCGCTGCGCGTCCGCCCAAATCGCGCCAAAATCGATTCATCTCACCCCAAGTAGATTTCCTGGGCGCCAAATCGAAGGATAGAGCTCGAAATCGTCCCAAAATCGCCACCTCCCAAACCCTAGCGGCCATAGCTTGTGCGGCGGCAGTTGCCGCGTCCGACGGCGACTGCTTCGTCCAGCGGCGTAGGCTTCTGCTGTGTCTGAACAAATTACATGCTAATTGCAATGTCTGAACAAATTAGATGGTAATTGTAATGTCTGCTTCTTCTTCTCTTAGTTCTCTATTCTTTACTATTTTTTTGGCAACGTGTATTAGTACTTGTAAATTGCAATGTCTGAACGTTGAATGAGGACATATATGTGGCCACAAAGATGTGATCACAGCACATGTGAACACTAAATAATTACAATCTAAGCTGCAGCCTGCCAAATAGCTAACCTTTAATAATATGAGTTGCTATATAGACATGGCTTGGGTTTGCAGCCATTAGTTGGCTAAATTATTAGCCTTGTTATAGTGTCGAGGGTGAAGACAGGAGAAGAGGGTTATTATATACCTTTGTCAGTTTATACGTACCGTGCCTTGGTTTATAGCACATCGGGAATCTGGAATCTCGAGTCCAGAGAAAGCTATCACACATAGGATGGCTTCTCGAGTAGGTGGGCTGGCAATAGAAAATGCATTTCATTTCGTATGCAGTCGCTGCTGTGCCAACCTGTTGCCGGCCATATAAGAAAACACCGGTTCTATTACCAGTGGGTGTACAAGCCTTTCCAGCACTTTGTTCTTACTGCTCACCACTTTAGTCCACCAACCACTCAAACCATTTTCCCCTGCGGCCGGCCGAATCCATCTCTGACGGAGTTGGAGATGGAGGTGGCTCTCGGGGCAACAAACTGGCTCCTCGGCCGAGTCATCAACAAGCTCTCCGACGATTTGGTGAAAGCCTACGTGTCCAGCGCCGAGCTCGGCCTCAATCTTGATGAGATCGAAAGCAAGATGCTGTACACTAGAGGGCTGCTGGACGAGGTCCAGGGGAGGGACTTCACCAACAAACCTGGCCTGCAGGGGCTGCTCCAGAAGCTCGCCAAGAAAGCTGATGAGGCCGAGGACGCTCTGGATGAGCTCCACTACCTCATGATCCAGGACAAGCTAGATGGGACTCATGACGCCACTCCAGACTTGGGCGGTGGCCTCGACGCCAAAGCTCAGCATGGCCGCCATGCTGCTCGCCACACTTCTGGTAACTGGCTCTCATGCTTCTCTTGTTGCCGTTCAAAAGATGATGTTGCTGCTGCCATGTCTCTTGACCATGGTGGCCATTCTGAAAAGTTGCCATTCAACCGGGTGGAGATGTCCAACAAAATCAAACAGCTCATAGAGGAGCTGCACTCTAAATGTATTCCCGTGTCTGACTTGCTCAAGATAGTGTCAGGCAGTAATCCTCAACCACACATGCCTGCCTTCGCTAAAAGGCCCGACACAAGCTCTGAAATCACACAGGAGAAGTTGTTTGGGAGGGATGCCATCTTTGCGAAAACTATAGAGGAGCTTATAGGTGTGACACAGAGTGGTAAAACTTTGTCTGTTCTTCCCATAGTTGGTCCATGGGGTACTGGAAAAACGACCTTCACCCAGCACCTATACAATCACAAAAGGGTTAAAGAACATTTCATTGTTAGGGCCTGGATATGTGTGTCAACTAATTTTGACGTTCTTAAGCTCACCAAGGAGATCCTGAGCTGCCTACCTGCAACTGAAAATGAAAGAAATAAAATAATAACTGAAACTACTGACAACTTAGACCTGTTTCAGAAATACATCGCAGAGAGGATCAAATCCAAAAGGTTTCTAATCGTTTTGGATGACATATGGGAATGCAGCAGTACTGATGAGTGGGAAAAACTATTAGCTCCATTCAAAAAAGACGAGACCAGTGGCAACATGATTATTGTGACAAGTCGGTTCCCAAAAATTGTAGAAATGGTGACAAAAGAAACTAAACCAATTGACCTACATGGTTTGGATCCTGATGAGTTCTGGAAATTCTTCCAAATATGCGCATTTGGTAGAATCCAAGATGAGCATGGTGATCAAGAGTTAATTGGTATTGCAAAACAAATAGCAGATAAGTTGAAATGCTCCCCACTTGCAGCCAAAACAGTTGGTCGGTTATTGTTTAAAAACCCCTTTCAGGAACATTGGATGAAAATTCTTGACAACAAACAGTGGCTAGAAGAAAATCATGAGAATGATATTATCCCTGCCTTGAAAATTAGCTATGACTACCTACCCTTCCATCTGAAAAAATGTTTTTCATGTTTTTCCCTTTTCCCTGAGGATTATAAGTTTGAGAAGTTTGAGATTATTTGTTTTTGGGATTCAATAGGCTTCATAGATTATAGTAGGCAGAATAAAAAAATTGAGGATATAGGATCAGATTATTTGGATGAACTAGTAGATAATGGTTTTCTTATAAAAGAAGATGATACTCATTATGTAATGCATGATTTACTCCATGATCTGTCACGTATCGTTTCATTAGAGGAATGTGCCTATATAAATTGTACTAGTTTTGAGGCAGCTAAAATCCCAAAATCTATTTCTTACCTATCCATTTTCATGAATGATACTCATATTCAAAATTTTGAGGATGAGATGGCTAAACTGAAAGAAAGGATAGACATTAAAAGTTTGCGGAGTTTGATGATTTTTGGAGAATACAGTAGGTTACACCTGGTCAATGTGTTAAGATATACATTTAAGGAAATAAATAGTCTCCGTGTCCTATCTTTATTCATGAACTCCCATAGTTCGTTGCCACATAGTTTTTCAAAGCTTCTCCATCTTCGCTACTTAAAACTTATGTCACCTGATTACCTAGAAATGTGTTTGCCTAGCACAGTGTCTAGGTTTTATCACTTGAAATTTTTAGATCTTAACCAATGGGAAAGTGGTTATTCTTTGCCTAAGGACATTAGCCGCCTTGAAAATTTACGCCATTTCATTGCCAAGAAAGAATTTCATTCCAATGTTCCTGAGGTGGGGAAAATGAAATTTTGCAAGAATTGAAAGAATTCCATGTTCAGAAAAAGAGCGTTGGATTTGAGTTAGGAGGGTTGGGAAAACTAGAAGATCTTGATGGAGAACTCAAGATATGTGGGCTTGAAAATGTGAGAACCAAGCAAGAAGCTAAAGAGGCCAAACTGATATCAAAGAGGAATTTAGTTAAGTTGGGACTAGTTTGGAACAGTAAGCAAGAGTTCACTGGAGATGATATGCTAGATAGTTTTCAACCACACTGTAATATTAGAAGACTTTGCATTGTAAACCATGGTGGCTCTGTTGGTCCTAGTTGGTTGTGCTGCAACAACATCATATATATGAAAAACTTGGAGAGCCTACATCTAGAGAGTGTTTCGTGGGCCAACCTTCCACCTATTGGGCAGATGTATCACCTAAGAAAGATTAAGCTTAAAAATATTGTTGGGTTATCTCAGATTGGACCTGACTTCTTTGGTGGCACTACAGAAAAAAGTTTTACACATTTGAAGGGAGTTGAGTTTCATGATATGCCAGAACTTGTGGAGTGGGTTGGGGGAGCTAACTGCCATCTGTTTTCAAGGCTTGAAAGAATCAAGTGCATTAACTGTCCCAGACTCACAGCATTGCTGATCTCGAGTTGGCCTATTTCCTCTATAGAAGACAACACCATATGGTTCCCTAGTCTTGGTGATCTTCAAATTGATAGATGCCCAAAGTTGTTCCTTCCTCCCTTGCCTCACACTTCGATGGTATCCCAAATTCAGACGGAGTGCTTGCTTTATGATCGTACTGACTTGGTCATTCAGAAGCCCTTTGAATTGTCCTTTCACAATCTGAGTGGCATAGAAACGTTGACTACTCGGGATGCATTGCTCTTGTCATTTATGGATCTCCAAAAGCTACATTCACTAAGACATATAGAGGTCCATAGATGCGAGGAAAATTTTTTGAGAGGATTGGATGATGGTGTTGTGCTCCACACAGTCCAATCTTTATTACTCCTACAATTTTCTCTTACCAAAAGATCATGGTCAAATTTGTTCGAATGTTTCCCTGCACTTTCTCGTTTGGAACTATGCAAATCATCAGATGAGGATCATG
Organism: Themeda triandra; assembly: GCA_018135685.1. Classification (NCBI taxonomy): domain Eukaryota; kingdom Viridiplantae; phylum Streptophyta; class Magnoliopsida; order Poales; family Poaceae; genus Themeda; species Themeda triandra. The sequence continues at coordinate 12,734 of JAENPR010000491.1, forward strand.
AGGAAGTGGTACTGCAGTTTCCACCCTCCAGCTCGCTGAGAGATGTCCACTTCCATGGGTATAAGAATATGATCCTTCCTATGGAGGAAGGAGCTGGATTTTGTGGCCTCTCGTCGCTCCAGTCTGTGACCATATCGATCTGTGACAAGATATTCTCTCAGTGGCTCATGGGAGGAGCAGCTCAGACTCAGAGCATCATCTACCCTTTTCCCTCTTGCATCAAGGAACTCAGCCTTCAGGGTGAGCAAAGCACGCTGCCAATGACTCTGCTTGTGAATCTCACATCTCTTACCAGTCTAGAACTACGTAATTGGAAAGATATTGCACTGGATGGTTTTGATCCTCGCATCACATTCAACCTCGAGTATCTGACGGTGTTGAATGATGGTCAGACTGAGCCCTATCCTGTAGCAGCATATCTATTTGCAGCCGTGGCTCGGACCAAAACAATGCCCGCTGGTTCCTTCCAATTGGTGCGCCTTGCGGTGGATAGCATCTCTACAGTGCTTGTTGCTCCCATCTGCAGCCGCCTCTCCGCTACCATCCAGAAGATACACTTCTATAGTGATTGGCAGACAGAGAACTTTACCGAAGAGCAGGACGAGGCGCTTCAGCTCCTCACTACCTGAGGTTCATTAGCTGCAGGGCTCTGCAGTCCCTCCCACAAGGGTTGCATCGCCTTCCTTCTCTCCTGCTATTAGATATCGGGGGGACTCACAAAATCAGATCGCTACCCAAGGAGGGCCTCCCCGATTCACTGCGAGTGCTATTCATAGGAAACTGCTGTCCCAAGATTTATGAGGAATGCCAGAAATTAAGGGAAACAAGGCCAGATATAGATGCAGATGTCCGCGTTGCTGAAACGGAAAGCTGAATCTCCACTTCTACATACCTTTCATGAAGTCAACTCTTCACTGTACAACAATCTCCAGGTTAGTTCCAAATATCAAAACAGCTTATGGTCCTCGATTTATGATTTCATTGACTGCACAAACTGAGTTGTTTTTAACTTTTGCATGTAGATATGATCAATTGTCATATGCTTCTGTGTTACAAGTGAGTCACCATTCATAAATTTGATTTCTCCTACAGTTTCAACTTTTGGATCATATTACTTTCTAGCATTTTCCCTCTTCAGTTAGAATATTCCATTATTTCACACTCTTTGATTTTATTTGAATCACATGCCGTGAATTTGTACATTTAGGGACAAAAGGAAAATTGCATTAACAAAGATCGTGTGCCCCTATTTCTTTGTTCATTGTTGTTGTGGCATGTCATGCTGCAGATATATTGCTTGATTCCTCCTTAGTAGATTTCCTAGATCATGACACATATGCCTTGTTGATGATCTGATATGCACAATCCCTTTGTAACTATTACAGTACAATGAGATGATATGCCGGTTTGCCTTGCAGGACTCTGCTTCATCATACGGTTACACATTGTTTAAAAACAATAAATAATGGTTGTGGCAAACTTTGGCAAGTAAACCCAAGGTGAATTACCTCGTAGCAACAACATTGCATCCAGCAAAGATCAGGTGAGACAGTCACAAGTGAACTTCTCGTATGGCATTGTCTCTCTCTTCAGTTAATAACGTTCTAGGCTATCTTTTCTTTCACAGTTCTTGTGACTTTTTGTTTTGTAATTTCAGGCCTCTAACTCTGATTGATCATTTGAAAACCACATAAGGCAGGAGATGCTGCATCAGGAATAAGACTGGAGACTCTCTCTGTTCTGTCAATGCAACTCTCTGTTCTGTCAATGCAACAAGCTTAGTGGAAGAATAAAAAATACTTTGGAAGTAATGTGTTTTTACTTAACTCAGTACACCTATTTTGTTTCTTCAGTTCTGTAAATGGCGTAACGCTCTGAGTAATTTTTTAAACTGATGATCTCTTGCTTCTTTTGTTTAACAGGAAGGGCTCACGACATAAGACATCCAGTTTCATCAAGGAAACAAAAAAAAATCAAATTAGCACTAGATATGTGTCGAGTATGTGTACAATTTTGGTTACGTTAGACTTGAGTATTAGGGGCTAGAATGGAGTTGGAGTCGAACTTTGTGTTCTATGGGGCCAAAAATATGAGATCACCCCTTTTGTAACCATAAGACGACTTGACAGCTGGTTTTGGCGGCAACGAGGCCGTGGGAGTGCCTGGATGTCGGTGTTGCTGTTGTTTTATGGGGAGGAGCGCCCATACTCATGCCCCGAGGATGTAGGCACATTGCTGAACCTCATTAAAAAAACATTGTCTCGGTGTCATTCTTGTTCGTATATTTTCTTCAATGGTGGTTATGCTTTCTCTCTGCCAGAACCTCCTATGGCCAGGCCAGGCGAACAAGCATCGCCCAAATCTAGCAATTTTGATAATGCCTGAAAGCTAGATTTATCAGCATCTGACTTAGTTTGACGCGTGTGACTTTGCCATCTTGCATGTAACTTATTCTGATGCCCTCTGCATGTATATGCCTATGTTATGTGTGGGTGTAGTACATCTTCCATGGCAAGTAGGAACACAGTTGTGATAAAAAAAAAGTAGGAACACAATTTTGAAGCACATTGCTTTCTGCTGACGATTCCACCCTAGCCTTTGTGACCCTGATCAGCAAACATTTTTTTTTTCAAAAAAACCTCCTAAAGGCTAGGGAATTTCTTCCCTGCGATTCACCATTGAACAAGAATGTGTAACCTACAATAGACGGAACCTGTTGTAGTCTATTGTTGAGCTGATCAGAAATTGGAGTCGCGTGGTAAGCTTATTAATGGAGCTGCTAGTTGCCACGGTCCTCACCGATCAACAAGATAATCAGCAGGACCGATCAACGGGGTAATTGGCAGGACTGCATTTTATTTGCAGCATAGTTCTAGCGAAGGTTAGCTGCAGCCTGCAGCTAGCTTCCTTCCCACCGAACAAGTGCCTGCCTGCACGTCGATGGTTTCCTCTGCAAGCCTAGAAGTCCTCTGCTTTTTTCAGTGTCCCTGCTTCATCTTTCAGATGAATCGATCTCTACGTCGTTTTGCACATACTTCCCAGCTGATATGCTGTAAAATACTTGATTGGGTTGCAGAATGTCGATAATTCTTAGCTCACAAGAGAAGTTCTTGGTCTGCACCCGCACGACATTATATTGACGGTGTTGGGCCGTGCAATAATGCCTCCATCTATCCTTGTGCTCAAGCTCGATCCAAGGATTTTAAGTTCTTTGACGACCCCTCAGCAGAGTGGGCAAAAGCAGCAGCTGTTATGTTTTCTTTGTCCTTGGCATAGACCATAGATTCACAGACAGAGGCCCGGAGAACAGCAACGTGAGTAAAACGAATCGACTCTTTGAGTAAAACGAAACGTGGGTCTCACGTGCAAAGTAAAATACTCTTCCGAACCTTCCAGGTCGCTGCTGCCCCTTGCTTCAGAGGCCACCTTGCATTAGACCGTCCGTGCTTGTATGGAGCCTGCCAAATGCCACCTGCACCTTCACACGATTGCCATCGTTCTCAAACAAAAGAAAATGCTGCATTAAACCAAGGGAATTCGTGTTGATGAGCAGCATTTGTACTGGACTAATGACACGAGAGAGAGCCAGAAAAAGAATGGGACCGTTCGTTGGTGAGGAATTGATCACCAGCCATGTTGGCCGGCAGCATTAGGCATGCAGATGCCGCAGAACATCCAGGTGAAGCGGATGGATATATGATCGATCATGAGTTGAGTAGGTACAGACAGGCCCGAGGAAGATCCATGGTAGGCAAATGAAGATTCAGGACAAGACAAAAATGTAAATAGTTATGCAAGCATAAAACGCTTGGATCTTGTTGTTGTGCCCCCATTTTTTCGTCTAGATTTAAGAGTATAATACTTTGTCACTGTCGGGGTTGGATCAGACACCAAAAAAAAAATGGCAGATGTGTGTGTATACGTGTGTTTGAAAGAAGGCAGCTACCTGCCTCCATCCTTTTCACCCAACAAGTGTGTGCATGTGTCTCGAGGATTTCCTCTAGCTTTTCAGTGCATGTGTCTGCTTCATCGTTTTTAAATGAATTTCTACCTAGTGAGTTTTTAGTAGATTGGTGATGAGTAGGTGATTAATCCTATGGAGACAATTAAGAACAAATATTGGCCCGTTGAAAAAAGTCTTAGGACTCAAATACTTTGTATAAACAAATAGGAGTCCCAGAAAAGGTACATATACGAAGCATGCTGACAAGTAAAGTTGAAAAAAAAAAAGAAATGACAAAAGGAAAGAAGAGATGAATGATTGAAGTTAAAAATAATAACTGAGGATTAAAGTTTCTAGGCAGAGAGTGACATATTCTGGACTGAGGGTATTATATACCTTTTGTCACTCTATGCCAATGGGTCTACTCTCTATCTATGGAGGACGGTATCGGTATTACAAGCAAACATCATCACGTCCAAAGTCTTGACAGTTTGGGAAAAGCCATCACGCTAAGGTTAGCGTTGCAAGTTGCTTATGTAACGAAATAATGACCAAGGGGCCAAATGAAAATACGTCATTTTATATAGTTTCTGGTACACGAGAGCAAAAGCAATCAACTACCTGACCGCCATATCGACCAAACTATATAAAAATACGGTAATGATTCGGTCAATAAAAAATTACGGTAATGATGTGTGTCTTATGTCCTAACCTTAGGATGACGTCGCGGGCCTCTACTGGGCCAGCGCGCCGCACACACGGGACCGCGCCACGCGTCCCGGCCATCCATGGCACGCGTCCAGGTCAAACCGGCCACCCACTCCACTCCATCGTCATTTCCGCTCGGCCCTTCCCACTCGCTCATGCTCCCATCGTCGTCGTCATCACCGCGTGGACTCCATGATTGCGCCACCGCCGCCATCGTGCCCCCTCACCTCCCCTGCACCTGCTGCTCCCCGCAGGCCCTCCTCTCGCGTTCACGCCCCTCCTCCTCCTCCTCTTTCTCTCCTGTCACGCGCGCACCCATGGCGGCGGCGGCCGTGGATCCGGCGGTTTTTTCGCGGCGGGCGGCGGTGGTCGTAGGTGGATCTGGCCATGTCGTCGTCGGTGGAGTCGGTGGAGCCTGATCCGGCCATTCCGGCCATGGCGGAGCCGGATCCGGCCACATAGGTGGATCCGGCCATGTCATCGTCGGTGGAGCCAGATCCGGCCATGGCGGACGCGGCGGAGCCGGATCCGGCCACGGCGGTCTCGGAGTCGCCGCCGGAGCGCGGCGGCGACGATTCTGAACCCCAGGTAGGTTTGCTCCTGTCTCTTCTCCTCTCTCTACACTCTTCTCCTACTGTTGGCACTGTGTCCCGGTGGGATGTTTCAATGTGGTTTGTTGTGCTGTTTCACTGGGTGACGTTCTCTTTCTTCTCCAACTCCAGCTCAATGTTTCACTTTTCTCTTTTCTCCGACCAGTTGTTTCTATTTGTTCCGACGAGCTGTTTCACTATTTTCGGTGGGCTGTTTAAAGGGGTGATGTTCCTTTTCTTCTTCAACTCTGGCTGCCTGTTCACTTTCTCCCGGCTAGCTGTTTCACTGTGTTATGGCGAGTTGTTTTATTTTTTTGTTCCAGCGAGTTGTGTTTCACTGTGTTTCCAGTTGTTTCTATTTGTTCCGACGAGCTGTTTCACTATTTTCGGTGGGCTGTTTAAAGGGGTGATGTTCCTTTTCTTCTTCAACTCTGGCTGCCTGTTCACTTTCTCCGGCTAGCTGTTTCACTGTGTTATGGCGAGTTGTTTTATTTTTTTTTGTTCCAGCGAGTTGTGTTTCACTGTGTTTCGGGTGATGTTCTTCTTCGTTTCTCCAACGCCGGCTGGCTGTTTCACTGTATCATTGGTGCTGTTTCACTAGTTTCTCTTCTGTGTTTCTCCAACGCCGGCGGATTGTTTCACTATTTTCAATCCTTTGTTTCGATTCTACATTTTAGTTTTGTTTCAATCATTTGGTCCTCTTTGTTTCTTTTTTTTCTCAGTTTGTTTCAGTTATTATTTGTTTTTTGTTTCTAGTTTTTTTTAATTTTTGAGGAGCAGGGCCGCGCAGGGGGCGTAGCGGCGGGGATGCGTATGTGTGTGTCGTGTGTGTCGCTTCGGGAGCGCGCAAACACCCGTGTGTGCCCATGTGTGTGTGTGTCTTGGGAGAGTCCGTGTGCGAACGGTGACGTGGGCTGTGTGTGGGGGGGCGGTCGTCGAATGGGAGCGTGAGATGGGGTGGGCCCGTGCTAGCGCTTGCGTCTTATGCATAGGACGTCCTAGCGCTAGCAGGATGTAACGTCCTAGAGTCCAAACGGCTCAGATCCACTCTGCACACTGAGCGAACCACACCTACCACCATTGCACTTAAACTTTTGTCCTCGCTTCGCTTAAAAGGATTAACCCGGGGATGGTGAGATGGACTCTAGAAGCCTTATATGTTGGTCTATCCCACCCTAAACAACCAAGGTGGGACTAAACTCTCCACAATATCTCAATAACACACACGGGCCACTACGGGCCAAATGGGCCGGGTGTGACACATGACCAATAAAAATAACTTGACCAGTAAGGACGCTTGGTGCACATCCAGCCTTTTTTGCAGTCTCTGACCCACTGAAATCTCACCAACCACCATAACAATATAGTCCCTCTGTCCCGAAATATAGGAGATCTAAACTTGTCTTAAATCAACATATACTATATTTGACCAAATAATTATGTAGCAAATAATACTACATCTATCACACTAAATATGTAAGTTATCAAAATATATTTCCTAACAACATGTCCGACGATGCTAATTTTTTTGTCGTAACTATTATTCTTGTATCTATAAAATTGGTCAAACTTGGCATAGTTGTTTCGAAAAAAACATTTCTATAGTTTAACTTGAATCAAACTTTGATCCTTTGTATTTTAGGATTGAGGTGCATTTCATGGCACGAAAATGGCAACGAGCTCGACACCGTATTTTCTTTAAAACATAACCCTTCGCAGAATTAGTCCTTTTGTATCAAATTCAAAGTGCATGTAAGCTCATTTTAATCTGGTTATGAATTGAGTGACAATATAGGTAAATAGTTAACAATGTGCTTAACAAGTGTATGAGATGATGATTAGTCCTACATATGAAGGAGTTTGAGAATAAGTATTGGTCAATTCAGGAAGTCTATCTATGGTCTCAAAATGTGGTGTAAATTGAACAATTAATAGTCCCACACAAATATGAAACCATAACGAGAAAAGTTTGAAAATGGGAAACGGGACATGGTGAAATTAGTGATGAAGAAAAACATTTGATTGTAGAAGTGTCAAGTGATGACACCACCTACTGAAAAGTTTTGTAGAACCAACCACCTCTAGCTCCGCGTTGTCCCATGTGAGAAATGAAGCGAGGTCGAAGCATCCCGGCTGATGCCCTGGCGTCAGTTACGACAGCAGGAAGCTAACATGTTTGGTGAAACGCACTATTGATTCATCAGTATTTTTTAACTAATCCCAGGCCGGCACGGCACTAGCGCACACCGTCCCCGGCTTGTCTTTTTGCAACTCTATAGTATAAACCTGACAAGCGATCGAAGCGACCACGACAAAGAAGCATCTTGACAACTATACCCCGATTATTCCCTGTCATCAAGACAGCAGGGTGTAAACAGATTTGGCAAACTGTTCATTCACTCAGTCTCCAGCTGTGTTCAGTTCAGTGCCTCACCGGTGGTCGTACGTTCAAATAGACTTTGGCTTTGGCACGGGCCCTACTACTACATAAAACTTAACCGAGGCAGACAAAATTGATCAGTAGAGATGGACAAACCAAACATCTTGAATTAAAGGTCACGGTTAATCATGACCAGCAACGGCCTCGGTTAACCGATTAACCGAGGCAAACCACATAAGGCAACCACCTCGGTTTTATTAACTGAGGTGGTTTTCCTAAGCCCATCTCAGTTAAGAGCTTAACCGAGGCGGTATGGTAAACCCAACCGGCTTCAGTTAAACCATTAACCGAGGCGGCTGTTATTATTTTGTCACTGTCAGGGTTGGATCAGTCACCCAAAAAAAATGGCAGATGTGTTTGGCGTGTGTTTGAAGAAGGCCTCCTTCCTTTTCACCCAACAAGTGCGTGCGTGCCTGCCTGCCTGGTGACTCGAGGATTTCCTCTGTTTTTTTCAATACATGTCTCTGCTTCATCATTTTTAGATGAATTTCTACATAGGCCTTGTTTAGATGGCAAAAAAATTTGCTGAAAAGTACTATAACATTTTCGTTTGTATTTGATAATACAAAAGATTCGTCTCGCAAATTAGAAACAAAACTGTGCAATTATTTATTTATTTTTACCTATATTTAATACTCTATACATGTGTCTAAAGATTTAATGTGATGGAGAGAGAGTGGAAAAACTTGAAATTTTAGAGCATCTAAACAAGGCCCTAGTGAGTTTTTAGTAGATTGGTGACAAGCGTATGATGAGTAGATGATTAATTCTAAGAAGATAATTAAGAACAAATATGGTCCATTGATAAAAAGTTTTAGGACTCCAATACTCTGTATAAACAATTAGGATCCCAGAAAAGGTACATATACGAAGCATGTTGACAAGTAAAGTTGAAAAAAGAAATGATAAAAGGAAAGAAGAGATGAATGATTGAAGTTAAAAACAATAACTGAGGATTAAAGTTTCTAAGCAGAGAGTGACATATTCGGACTGAGGGTATTATATACCTTTTGTCACTCTATTCCAATGTCTCTATCTATGGAGGACGGTATTACAAGCCAACATCATCACGTCAAAAATCTGGACAGCTTGGGAAAAGCCATCACGCTAAGGTTAGCGTTGCAAGTTGCTTGTGTAACGAAATAATGACCAAGGGACCAATGCCTTCAAAAAAAGATTGACCAAATGAAATTACTGTCTTTTTATATAGTTTCTGGTACGCGAAAGCAACCTATCAATTACCTGACCCGCCATATCGACCAAGCCATATAAAAATAACTTGACCAGTAATGGCGCTGGGTGCACATCCAGCCTTTTGCAGTCTCTCACCCCTGAAATCTTAGCAAGCACCAAACCAAAATATACTCTCTCTGTCCTCTGACTTGTTATAAATCAACTTATTCTATATTTGACCAAATAAATATGTAGCAAATAGTATGGCATCTATCACACCAAATATGTAAATTTATTAAAATATATTTCCTAATAACATGTCCAACAATGCTAATTTTTTTCTAAATATTATTCTTGTATCTATAAATTTGGTCAAAATTTTGCATAGTTTACCCCAAAAAAAAACTTTGCATAATTTGACTTGATCTTTGACCCCTTGTATTTTCGGTGGGATTATGTTGGTGCATTTTCATGGCACGAAAATGGCACATATCACAGCTCGACACCGTATTTTCTTAAAAATATAACCAATTAGTCCTTTTGACTTTGTATCACATTCAAAGTGCATGTAAGTTCGTTTTATTTTGGTTATGAATTGAGTGACAATATAGGTAAATAGTTAATGTGTTTAACAAGTGTATGATAAGATGATTAGTCCTATATATGAAGGCTTTTGAGAATAAACATTGGTAAATTCAGAAAGTCTATCGGTGGGCTCAAATGTGGTGTAAATTAAACAATTAATAATCCCACACAATTCAGAAAACTTGAAAAGAGGCAAATGAGACATGATGAAATGGATAGTTTAATGATGAAAAAAAAACAATTGATTGTTGAAGTGTCAAGTGATGACGACACTTTTTCCCTGTAATGTCCCCCCGAATGCTGTATTTCCGTTGTTTTCAGAGCAATGGAAATGGGTTAACCCCGGTTGGAGAAAGTGATGACGACACTACTTCTGAAAAGTTTTGTAGATGAAGCCGCCTCCGCGTTGTCCCATGTGAGAAATGAAGCGAGGTCGAAGCATCCCGGATGATACGACAATTATTCCCTGGCGTCACGTACGACAGCAGGAAGCAAACATGTTTGGTGAAACGCACTACTGATATTCATCAGTATTTTAACTAATCCCATGTGAGAAATGAATAAACATGTTTGGTCGAGTACCCCCGACATATAAGGAACCATCGGGTCCTGGGCGCTGGGCGCACATCCAGGTTCCAACCTTTCCAGCACATTGTTCTTTGCGCTGCTCAGCCACTCCTCCGCCCCCTGACCACCAACCACCCAAACCAATTTCCCCTGCGAATCCATCTCTGCTGGAGGAGGAGATGGACGCCGCTCTCGGGTCGGCAAGCTGGCTCCTCGGCCTTGTGCTCAACAAGCTGTCCGAGGACTTGGTGAATGGCTACATGTCCAGCGCCGAGCTCGGCGTCAACCTTACAATGATCAGGAAGGAGATGCTGTTCACTAAAGGGCTGCTGGAGGCGGCCCAGGGGAGGGACTTGGCTGGGAATTCTGGCCTCAAGGGGCTGCTCGAGGACCTCAGCAAGAAGGCCGACGAGGCTGAGGACGCTCTAGACGAGCTCCACTACTTCATGATCCAGGACAAGCTGGACGGGAGTCAGGAAGCCGCTCCAGAGTTGGGCGATGGCCTCGCCGCTCAAGTTCAGCATGCCCGCCATGCTGCTCGCCACACTTCTGGTAACTGGCTTTCATGCTTCTCTTGTTGCGGTTCACAAGATGATGATGCTGCCGCTTCCCGCACTCATAGCACAAGCAGTGCCATGGATCTTGTTGGTGGCCATGTTGAAAAGTTGACATTTGACCGGGTGGAAATGTCCAACAAAATCAAGCAGCTCATAGAGGAGCTGCACTCTGACTGCACTCCTGTGTCTGACTTGCTCAAGATAGTGTCAGGTACTAACCCTCAGCCACACATGCCTGCCTTTGCTAAAAGGCCCGACACAAGCTCTGAAATCACACAGGAGAAGTTGTTTGGTAGGGATGCCATCTTTGAGAAAACTATAGAGGAGATTATCAGCGTGGCAAAGAGTGGTAAAACCTTGTCTATTCTTCCTATTGTTGGCCCCGGGGGTATTGGAAAGACTACCTTCACCCAGCACCTATACAATCACAAAAGGATTAAAGAACATTTCATTGTTAGGGCCTGGATATGTGTATCAACTAATTTTGACATTCTTAAGCTCACCAAAGAGATCCTGAGCTGCCTACCAGTAGCTGAAAATGAAGGAAATACAATAGCAAATGAAACTACTACCAACTTAGACCAGCTTCAAAAATCCATTGCACAGAGGTTGAAATCCAAAAGGTTTTTAATTGTCTTGGATGACATATGGGAATGCAAGAGTACAGATGAGTGGGAAAAACTATTGGCTCCATTAAGAAAGGACGAGACCAGTAGCAACTTGATTCTTGTCACAACTCGGTTCCCAAAAATTGTAGAAATGGTAAAAAAGAAACTAATCCAATTGACCTACCTGCTTTGGATCCTGACGAGTTTTGGGAATTTTTCCAGAAATGTGCATTTGGTAGAATCCAAGATGAGCATGATGATCAAGAGTTAATTGGAATTGCAAAAGAAATAGCAACTAAGTTGAAATGCAACCCACTTGCAGCCAAAACAGTTGGTCGATTATTGATTAAGAAACCCTTTCGGGAACAATGGATGAAAATTCTTGAAAACGAAGAGTGGCTAAAACAAAGTCATGACTGCAATGATGTTATCCCAGCCTTGAAAATTAGCTATGACTACCTACCCTTCCATCTGAAAAAATGTTTTTCATATTTTTCCATTTTCCCTGAGGACTATAAGTTTGATAAGTTTGAGATTATTCGCTTTTGGGATTCAATAGGCATCGTAGAATCCATCAGAACTAATGAAAAAGTTGAGGACATAGGATCTGATTATTTGGATGAACTATTGGATTATGGTTTTCTTATGAAAGGAGATGATAATCATTATGTAATGCATGATTTACTGCTTGAACTTTCACGGATTATTTCATCAGAAGAATGTGCATATATTAGTTGTTCCAGTTTTGAGGCAAATAAGGTCCCACAATCTATTCGTTACCTATCCATTTTCATGCATGATAATTATGCTCAGAATTTTGAGGAAGAGATGAGTAAATTGAAGGAAAGGATAGAGATTAAGAATCTGCGGAGTTTGATGGTTTTTGGAAAATACAGAAGGTTACACCTAGTCAATGTTTTAAGAGACACATTTAAGGAAATAAAAAGTCTGCGTGTTCTATCTATATTCATGAACTCTCATAGTTCCTTGCCAAAAAACTTTTCAGAGCTTGTCCATCTTCGGTACTTAAAACTTATTTCACCTTATTACTTAGAAATGTCTTTGCCAAGAAAAGTGTCCAGGTTTTATCACTTGAAATTTCTCGAGGTCAAGCAATGGGGAATTGACTATGCTTTGCCTAAAGACATTTGCCGCCTTGAAAACTTACGCTATTTCATTGCGCAAAAAGAGTTTCATTCCAATGTTCCTGAGGTGGGAAAAATGAAGTGCTTACAAGAATTGAAAGAATTCCATGTTAAGAAAGAGAGGGTTGGATTTGAGCTTAGAGAGTTGGGGAAACTAGAAGAACTTGGAGGAGATCTCAACATATGTGGGCTGGAAAATGTGAGGACCAGGCAAGAAGCTAAAGAAGCCAAACGATGGCAAAGAAGAATTTAGTTGAGTTGGGATTAGTTTGGAATGAGAAGCAAGAGTCCACCGGAGATGATATTCTAGATAGCATCCAACCACACTCTAATATTAGAAGACTTCACATAGTAAATCATGGTGGCTCTGTTGGTCCTAGTTGGTTGTGCAGCAACAACATCATATACATGAAAAACTTGGAGAGCCTATACCTAGAGAGTGTTTCGTGGGCCAACCTTCCACCTATTGGGCACATGCATCACCTAAGAAAGCTGAAGCTGAAAAATATTGCTGGATTATCTCAGATTGGACCTGACTTCTTTGGTGGCACTACAGAAAAAAGTTTCACAAACTTGAAGGAAGTTGAGTTTCATGATATGGCAGAACTTGTGGAGTGGGTTGGGGGAGCAAACTATCATATGTTCTCAAGGCTTGAAAAAATCCGGTGCATTAATTGTCCCAAGCTCACAATGTTGTTGTTCTCGAATTGGCCTATTTCTTGTGCACAGGACAACACCATATGGTTCTCTGGTCTTTGTGAACTACACATTAGTAACTGCCTGAAATTATGCCTTCCTCCCTTGCCTCACACTTCAAATGTATCCCGTATTGAGACAGACTGCTTGTCTTATGATCGTCTTAAGTTGGTTCTTAAGAAGCCCTCTGAATTGGTCTTCCACAATCTAGGTGACATCGAAAGTTTGACAGCTTGGAATGGTTTACCCTTGTCATTTATGGATCTCCAAAAGCTACATTGCCTGAGACATATAGAGGTCACTAGATGCGAGGAAACATTTTTGAGAGGACTAGATGATGGTGTTGTGCTCCACACTGTCCAATCTCTCAGACTCGCAGAATTTCCACTTACCAAAAAGTCATTGTCAAATTTGTTCAAATGTTTCCCAGCTCTTTCTCATTTGGATGTGAGTGCATCATCAGGTGAGGATCATGAGGAAGTGGTACTGCAGTTTCCACCGTCCAGCTCACTGAGAAAGGTCGAATTCAATGCTTGTAATAATCTGATCCTGCCTGTGGAGGAAGAGGAAGGAGTCGGATTCTGGGGCCTCTCATCGCTCGAGTCTGTGACCATAAGAAAGTGTGACAAGCTTTTCTCTCGGTGGTCCGTGGGAGGAGCTGCAGCTCAGACTCAGAGCATCATCTACCCTCTCCCCCCCTGCCTCAAGGAACTCAGCCTTTTGGGTCAGCAAAGCACGCTGCCCATGGCTCTGCTCGCGAATCTCACATCTCTTACCAATCTAGAACTAGTTAATTGTCAGGATATCACGGTGGATGGGTTAGATCCCCGCATCACAGTCAACCTCGAGCATCTGATGGTGTACAATCCGAGAGAGGATGAGGATGTGCCCTATTCTATAGCAGCAGATCTACTTGCAGCGGTGGCAAGGACCAAAACAATGCCCGCCGGTTCCTTCCAACTGGTGAGCCCTGAGGTGGATAGCGTCTCTGCGGTGCTTGTTGCTCCCATCTGCAGCCGCCTCTCCGCTACCCTCCAGAGATTAGACTTCAGTTTTGATTGGCGGGTGGAGAACTTCACGGAAGAGCAGGACGGGGCGCTTCAGCTCCTCACGTCTCTCCAATTCCTGACGTTCTGGAGCTGCAGGGCTCTGCAGTCCCTCCCCCAAGGGTTGCATCGCCTTCCTTCTCTCCAGGTATTACCGATCTGGGGGACTCAAAAAATCAGATCGCTGCCCAAAGAGGGCCTCCCCGATTCACTGCGAGTGCTAGAGATAGATAATTGCGGTCCAGAGATTTATGAGGAATGCCAGAAATTAAGGGGAACAAGGCCAGATATACATGTGCATGTCCGCATGGCTCGTGTGCAAAGCTGAATCCCTGCTTCTGCGTGCCTTTTACTTCAACTCTTCAGTGTAAATCGACCTGCAGGTTAGTTCCAAATTATTAAGAAAAACACCTTATGCTCCTCGATTTACGATTTATTAACTTTGCAAACTGAATTGTTTTTTGGTAGACTGAATTTACGATCTATAATTTCAGCTCCTCGCATCTCTCCAAAGCCTATCGTTTGAAGACTGCTGGAAGCTCATATCGATCTATAATTGTTTGAAGCATATTGTTTTTTGGCTCTGCACCTCCCTTCTCTCCAGGAATTATATATCATTGCAACTCAAAATATCAGATCGCTGCTCATATCTGATTTATGAGGAATGCCAGAAATTAAAGGGAACAAGGCCATATATACAATTGCCTTCATTTCTGACGCGAGAAGCTGGATCTCTGCTTCTCCCTGCCTTCTACACACTCTAACTCTTCACTGTACATCGATCTACAGGTTAGCTCCAAATAAAAAACAGCTTGTTCTTGGATTTGTGGATTCATTGACTGTGCAAGCTGAACTATTTTATTTACTTTTTGCATATAGATATGACCCACTGTTATATGCTTCTATGTTACAATTGGAGCTACCATTCACGATTCATGTCTAACTATTTATTTCTTTATCCAATAAATTCAATGTCTCCTACAATTTTAATTTCTGGATCATATCGATTTTTAGCATTTTTTCCTGAATATTGCATTATTGCACTGAATCTCATACTGTTAATTGGTAGGAAGAAAAGAGAATTTTTCAACAAACAAAGACCATGCCATTATTACTTAGTTCATTCTTGTTGTGGCATGTCATGAATGGTTGTAGATTGCTTAGTTCCTCATTTTCTAGATCATGGTGCATATGCCTTGTTGATGATCTGATGCACACAATCGCCATGTCTCTGTTACAGGACAATGAGATTATATGTTTGTTCGCCTTACAGGACTCTGCATTATCATACCGTTACACATTGTTCAAAACACATATGGGCACCAAGCTTAGATTGTGGCAAACTTTGGCAAAGATCAGGTGGGACAGTCACACGTGAACTTCTCGTGTATTCCAGGCTATCTTCCGTTTTACAGCTCTTTTGACTTTTTTGTACGTGTGTGTAGTTTCAGACCCCTGACTTCTGTTGGTATTTTGAAAACCATAGAAGGCAGGAGATGGTGCATCGCGGATCAGACGTTTTTAAAGGCTCTCTGAAAAATGCACTTCGGCGGGCTCTTTAAAAAAAAGCTCTCATAGCTTTTTCTGCGTCGGTCAACCAGCTTAGTGGAAGAAGGCAAAATTCTTTAAACTCTGTACATCTCTTTTTTCAAAAACCATCTCCTTTTGTTTCTTTATTTCTATAAATGGCAAAATCCACTGGATCCATTTTGTAAATTGATGATCTTCTGCTTCCTTTGATTAACAGGACAGGTCGTTGTAATAAACCATCTAGTATCATTGAGGAGACAAAAGAAAATTCAATTAGAAGGAATCCTGCAAGTTCCAATTCTTATATGCCCAATTCAGCAGTAGACACACATCACCCAGTACTTGTGATCTCTCACCATCAACCTGAATCTGCAGCTCAGGAGACTGAACTGGAGTGACGACGTAAGGTGCCATACTTATATCTTGATTACAAATACGATATTATGCATCCTCACCAGAGTTCCTTGTTGGGATTTAATGGTCCTTATAGTCACATTAATTAACATCAAAGTTTTTTGTTTTCTAATCTTATGAAATTGGGTACAGTATTAGTCTTCAGTACAGATATTTGTATTTTCTTTTTCTGCCAAGAAATATTTCTACTTCCTTTGCCCATCTGCTTATTTCCAGTTCCTTTAATTTGCCAATCTATTTATTTCTAGTTCCTTTGCCCATCTGCTTATTTCCAGTTCCTTTAATTTGCCAATCTATTTATTTCTAGTTCCTTTGCCCATCTACTGAGTTATTGACTGTAGTTGAGACTCGAGAATTGACAGGGATAGCTGCTGAAATTTCCAAATGTTTTGTTACTACTTTTAGCATTACCAAAACATGAGCATTTATGACCATCTGATTAGCAGAGTAACATGTTTTCTCTGCTGACTCTGAATTGGCCCAACTGTTTTGATTTTCTTAACATATTTGTATTTTTGCTATCATTATGAGGTTAGATGAATGCTTCGGATAAGTAATGGATTATTCTTTGTACTATCTACCAGAAATGATCTTCGTCTTTCCTCCTATAAATTGTTTCAGGTTTGCTAATGCAATGGCTGCTAAAGCAAAACTTCTACTCCTTGAACAAAAAACTGTTAAATCGATATAGATTTCTGTGAGGAAGAGATGTGCTCAGCTAGAAGTATAGAACAAGCTCTTTGCTAGAAACAAAGCAGAAATGGGACAAAACTGAAGAAGATGATGACTTGGTAACCTTCTTTCTGATCAAACTGAAGAAGACAGCAACCGCATCTACGCTGAACTGAAAATGTGCTGCCAGTGGTTGAAGAAAATCCATCAGATAAACTACACCGCCATGCCCTCTCATGTCTCCTGACCTGAACCTCCAATGGTCAGCCCGGGCGAACAATCATTGTCCAAATCCAGCAATTTTCATAATGTCTCAAAGCCAGATGCATCACCATCTGAGTATCTGACTTAGCTTGACGCTTATGACTTAACCATCTTGCATGTAACTTATTCTGATGCTTCGTTGCATGTATATGCCTATGTCATGTGTTACATCTTCCGTGTCAAGTAAGGAGAGTTTTGATGTCTATTGTTTTCTGCTGATGATTCCAACCCAGCCTTTGGGAACCTGATCAGCAAACATTTTTCAAGGAACCTTGTAAATGCTAGGGAATTTCTTTCCTGCGATTCACCACAGAACAAGAGGTGTACGTAACCTGCAATAGACGGAACATCTGGTTAGGCCATGGTTGAGCTGATCAGAAATTGGAGTCGCGTGGTAAGCTTATTAATGGACCTGCTATTTGCCACGGTCTTCACCGATCAACAAGGCGATCAGCAGGACTGCATTTCATTTGCAGCATAGTTCTAGCGAAGGCAGCTGCAGCATGCAACTAGCTTCCTTTCCACCGAACAATGTCTGCATGTCGATGGTTTCCTCTGCAGCTAGCTTAGGAGTCTCCTGCTTTCGTTATTTTCTGATCAGGTATCCAGGCTCAGCACGGTGTAACAGAGACGCGAGTACAGTACAGAGGTCAGAGGATGATGAATCGACTCTTGTAAACGGAACGGAAACGTGGGTCCCACGTGCAAAATTAAATAACTCTTCTCAACCGTGCAGACGCCCATCGGGCCAGCCCGGGCACGGGCAAGACGCCTCACCGGGCCTCGTGCCTGACCACCAGCCCAAGCACGGCACTACGGGCCGGAATTCGTGCCAGGCCGGCCCGTTGAGCACGGCCCGTGGAGCGCTCCGCCCGTGCCTGTCGAGCTCATCTCTGCCCCGCGCGAGCCTGTCCAGCCGGAGCTCCATCTCCGCCCGTACCTCGAGCTGGAGTTCCTCCGCCGCCGCCGTTGCTTGTGCGTAGCGCTTCAACGGCCGCACCTCGTCATTGTCCCGGCAAGGTGACGTGGGGAAAATTTATTTTCTATTGCATTTATATACTATGATGAATCGACTCTGAAACACGCTCCGATTCTTCTGTTCCCTCCGTGCATTGCTTCCTCCAACGATTGATTTGACTCATCGCTGTGCCACAAGGGACGATCCACTGGTTGGTTCACCTTCCTCGCTGGAGATGGCCTTATAAGTTATAATAATAACACGAAGAGACCGATCAAAAAATAATAACACGAAGTCGTCATTTTTGTTTCCTTGTGTCTGCTAGAGATTAGAGAATGCCACATGCCATCTGCACATTCACATGGTCTTCGAAGGAATCAGATCTTGATTAGTATTAATTACAGTCCTAAACTCGAAGTCGTCGTCCCTTTTTCTTCTCTCTCTTGTTTCTTGCCCGTTGCCAGCGAATGCCACCACCGTCCACCTGCACCTTCACATGGACATGGAAGTTGGGAGTAGTCAGATCTTGAATTTACAATAGAAAGTGTTATAAGCATGTATCTCCACAACTTAATTATGGGTAGAAATGTCACTAGCTAATAAGCGTTTCAAGTTGCTTATAAAAGCCATTCCCTAGGGTGCATGCACATCCAGCAGCCTTTCCAGCGCTGAACTCCAACAATTACTCAGACCAAACCAATCACCAGTAGCAAAAGTTTTACTCTCGCTCTCGGAGTTGGAGCTAGAGCAGCTGGGAGCTCATCCAAGGTCCTCCTTCAATTCGATCCCTAGGTGGGTGCTGCATGCTGTTCCTACTGCTCACCACTAACCACTCGAATCATTACCCCTGCAGGAGGAGATGGAGGTAGCTCTCGGAGCAGCGAACTGGCTCCTCGGCCAAGTCCTCAACAAGCTCTCCGACGACTTGGTGAAAGCTTACGTGTCCAGCACAGAGCTCGGCCTCAACCTTGACAAGATCCAAAGGGAGATGCTGTACACTAGAGGCCTGCTGAACGCAGCCCAAGGAAGGGACATCACTGGGAACCCTGGCCTGCAAGGGCTGCTCAAGAAGCTGGGCAAGAAGGCCGAGGAAGCAGAGGATGCTCTGGACGAGCTCCACTACTTCATCATTCAGGACAAGCTGGTCGGGACTCAGGAGGCCACTCTGGAGTTGGGCGATGGCCTCAGCGCCAAAGCTCAGCATGCCCGCCATGCTGCTCGCCACACTTCTGGTAACTGGCTCTCTTGCTTCTCTTGTTGCCGTTCACAAGATGATGTTGCTGCTGCTGCTGCACATAGCACTCCTACCACAAGCAGTGCCATGGACCTTGACAGTGGTCGTGTTGGGAAGTTGCCATTTGACAGGGTGGCCATGTCCAACAAAATCAAGCAGCTCATAGAGGAGCTGCACACTGATTGTACACCTGTCTCTGATCTACTCAAGATAGTGTCAGGTAGTAACCCACAGCCACACATGCCTGCCATTACTAAAAGGCCTGACACAAGCTCTAGAATCACACAGGACAAGTTGTTTGGGAGGGATGCCATCTTTGAGAAAACTATAGATGAGATTATCAGTGTGACACAGAGTAGTAAAAGCTTGTGTTCTTCCTATAGTTGGTCCAGGGGGTATTGGAAAAACTACCTTCGCCCAGCACTTAGTCAATGACACAAGGATTAAACAATGTTTTCCTGATATAAATGTCTGGATATGTGTATCAACAAATTTTGATGTGATTAGGCTCACCAAAGAGATACTTAGCTGCTTACCTGCAATTGCAAATGAAGGAAATATAGCAAATGAAACTACTACCAACTTAGACCTGCTTCAGAAATCCATTGCAAAGAGGCTGAAATCCAAAAGGTTTCTAATTGTCTTGGATGACATATGGGAATGCAACAGTACTGATGATTGGGAAAAACTATTAGCTCCATTCAAAAATGACGAGAGCAGCGGCAACATGATTCTTGTCACAACTCGGTTCCCAAAAATTGCAGAAATGGTGACAAAAGAAACTAATCCAATGTTTTGGGAATTCTTCCAAATATGTGCATTTGGTAGAATCCAAGATGAGCATGGTGATCAAGAGTTAATTGGTATTGCAAAACAAATAGCAGATAAGTTGAAATGCTCCCCACTTGCAGCCAAAACAGTTGGAAGGTTATTGATTAAGAAACCCTTTCAGAAACATTGGAAGAAAATTCTTGAAAACAAAGAGTGGCTCGAAGAAAAACATGAAAATGATATTATCCCAGCCTTGCAAATTAGCTATAACTACCTTCCCTTCCATCTGAAAAAATGTTTTTCATGTTTTTCCCTTTTCCCTGATGATTATAAGTTTGAGAAGCTTGAGATTATTGGTTTTTGGGATTCAATTGGCATCATAGATTATACTATACAGAATAAAAAAATTGAGGACATAGAATCAAATTATTTGGATGAACTATTAGATAATGGTTTTCTTATAAAAGAAGCTGATAATACTTATGTAATGCATGATTTACTCCATGACCTGTCACGGAGTGTTTCATTAGAAGAATGTGCATATATCAATTGTTCTGCATTTGAGGCAAATAACATCCCGCAATCTATTCGTTACCTATCCATTTTCATGAATGCCAATTGTGCTCAGAATTTTGAGGAAGAGATGGGTAGATTGAAAAAAGGATAGACATTAAAAATTTACGAAGTTTGATGATTTTTGGAAAATATAACAGGTTACACCCAGTCAATGTTTTAAGAGATACATTCAACGAAATAAAAGGTCTTCGTGTTCTATCTATATTCATGAACTCCCATAGTTCCTTGCCAAACAACTTTTCAAAGCTTGTCCATCTTCGGTACTTAAAACTTATTTTGCCAAGTTACTCAAAAGTGTCTTTGCCAAGCATAGTATCCAAGTTTTTTCACTTGAAATTTCTAGATGTTAAACATTGGGGAAAGGACTGTTCTTTGCCTAAAGACATTTGCTGCCTTCAAAATTTACGCCATTTCATTGGTGAAAAGAATTTTCATTCCAATGTTCCTGAGGTAGGAAAAATGATATTTTTACAAGAATTGAAAGAATTCCATGTTAAGATGTTAAACATTGGGGAAAGGACTGTTCTTTGCCTAAAGACATTTGCTGCCTTCAAAATTTACGCCATTTCATTGCTGAAAAGAATTTTCATTCCAATGTTCCTGAGGTAGGAAAAATGATATTTTTACAAGAATTGAAAGAATTCCATGTTAAGAAAGATAGCGTTGGATTTGAGCTAAGAGAGTTGGGGAAACTACGAGAGCTTGGAGGAGAGCTCAATATATCTGGGCTTGAAAATGTGAGAACCAAGCAAGAAGCTGAAGAGGCCAAACTGATGGCAAAGAGGAATTTAGTTAAGTTGGGATTAGTTTGGAACAGTAAGCAAGAGTCCACTGGAGATGATATCCTAGATAGTATCCAGCCACACTCTAATATTAGAAAACTTCGCATTGTAAACCATGGTGGTGGTGTTGGTCCTACTTGGTTGTGCAGCAACAACATCATATATATGAAAAACTTGGAGAACCTACATCTGGAGAGTGTGTCGTGGGCCAACCTTCCACCTATTGGGCAACTTTATCACTTAAGAAAGTTGAAGCTGAAAAATATTGCTGGGATATCTCAGATTGGACCTGACTTCTTTGGTGGCACTACAGAAAAAAGTTTCGCAGACTTGAAGGAAGTTGAGTTTCATAGTATGCCAGAACTTGTGGAGTGGGTTGGGGGAGCTAACTGTCATCTATTCTCATCGCTTGAAAAAATTAAGTGCATTAATTGTCCCAGGCTCACAATGCCACTGATCTCGGGTTCACAAGGGAACACCATATGGTTCCCTAATCTTCGTGATCTTGAAATCAGTGGATGCCCGAAGTTGTGCCTTCCACCCTTGCCTCACACTTCTATGGTATCCCGTATTTATTTGGGACCCCGTTTTCAGCCGGGCTCGTATTACTGTCGAACTGAGTTTTACATTTGGGAGTCCTGCTTTGAATTTGTTCTCCATAACCTTAGGGACGTAGAACAGTTGACTATTGAGTGTATATCACCCTTGTCATTTATGGATCTCCAAGAGCTACATTCCCTAAGAGAGATATATGTCTATAGGTGTGAGGAAACATTTTTGAGAGGATTGGGAGATGTTGTGCTCCACACAGTCCAAACTCTAGAATTCCATAATTTTTCTCTTACTAGAAAATCATTGTCAAATTTGTTGAAATGTTTCCCAACTCTTGCCCGTTTGAATTTGAGAGCATCATCAGACGAGGATAATGAGGATGTAGTACTGCAGTTTCCACCCACCAGCTCGCTGAGAGATGTCTGCTTCTATGGGTATAAGAATCTGATCCTGCCTGTGGAGGAAGGAGCTGGATTCTGTGGCCTCTCCTCGCTCGAGTCTGTGACCATAAGCAAGTGTGACAAGTTATTCTCTCAGTGGTCCATGGGAGGAGGAGCAGCTCAGACTCAGAGCATCATCAACCCTCTCCCTCCTTGCCTCAAGGAACTAAGACTTCAGGATCAGCAAAGCACGGTGCCACTGATGGCTCTGCTTGTGAATCTCACATCTGTTACTAGTGTAAGTGTAACACTAATTAATTGCAAGGATATCACAGTATATGGGTTGGATCCTTGCATCACGTTCAATTTAGAGCGTCTGACGGTGTACAATGAGAGAGATGATGAAGCTGAGCCCTATTCTGTAGCGGCAGATATACTTGCAGCGGTGGCAAGGCCCCCTGGTTGCTTCCATCTGGTGAGACTTCAGGTGGACAACATCTCTGCAGTGCTTGTTGCTCCCATCTGCAGCCACCTCTCCGCTACCCTCCGGACCTTATTCTTTTGTCATGATTGGCGGACGGAGAACTTCACCGAAAAGCAGAACGAGGCGTTTCAGCGCCTTCTGTCTCTCCGAGTCCTATGGTTTGATAATTGCAGGGCTCTGCAGTCCCTCCCCCGGAGGTTGCATCGCCTTCCTTCTCTCCAGGAATTAAGGATCTTTGGAAATAAAAAAATCAGATCGCTGCCCAAGGAGGGTCTCCCCGACTCACTGCGAGTGCTATCCATAGATAATTGCTGTCACGAGATTTATGAGGAATTCCAGAAACTCAGCGGAATAAGGCCAGATATAAATGCAACTGCCCACACTTGTCGCGCCATTTACACACTCAAATTTTCAGAGCAAATATAGATGCCTCCATTGCTCAAGCGGAAAGCTGAATCCCTGCTTCTGCACGCCTATCACACACTCAGCCTCTTCAGTGTACATCGATCTGCAGGTTAGTTCCAAGTTAAAAGAAAAAAAAAAAACACCTTTTGCTCCTCTATTTATGATTTCATTAA
Source organism: Themeda triandra (assembly GCA_018135685.1). Classification (NCBI taxonomy): domain Eukaryota; kingdom Viridiplantae; phylum Streptophyta; class Magnoliopsida; order Poales; family Poaceae; genus Themeda; species Themeda triandra. The sequence goes on from JAENPR010000491.1 coordinate 35,987, forward strand.
CTGTGCAACCTTTTTTTTTTTCCAGACTGAATTAACAATCTATAACTTCAGCTCCTCGCATCTCTCCAAAGCCTATCGTTTGAAGACTGCAGGGTTCCGCACTCCCTCCCTTCTCTCCAGAAATTATATATCATGCAACTCGAAATATCAGATTGCTGCTCATATCTGATTTATGAGGAATGCCAGAAATTAAAGGGAACAAGGCAACTCGAAGTACCAGATTTCTGCTCATATACAATTGCCTTCAGTCCTGACGCGGGAAGCTGAATCTCTGCTTCTCCCTGCCTTTCACGCACTCTTGACTGTACATCTATCTGCAGGTTAGATAAACAAATGGCTTATGCTCTTGGATTTGTGACTGTGCAAACCGAACTGTTTTATTTATTTTTTTTTGCATGTAGATATGTCATATGTTTCTGTGTTACAACTGGAGCAACCATTCACAACCCATGTCCAACTATTTATTTCTTTATCCAACAAATTCAATCTCTCCTACAATTTCAATTTCTGGATCATTTCAATTTCTAGTACTTTTTTCCTGAATATTGCATTATTGCACTGAATCTCATACCATGAATTGGTAGTTAGTAAGAAAAGAGAATTGTTTCAACAAACAAAGACCATGCCATAATTACTTAGTTTATTCTTGTTCTGACATGTCATGAATGGATACAGATTGCTTAATTCCTCCTTATTAGATGTCTGGAATCATGACACATGCCCTTTTTGATGATCTGATATGCACAATCGACTTGTTTCTACCACATCACTAGAGGTTGCTTTTGCAGGACTCTGCTTCATCATATGGATTGTGGCGAACTTTGGCAAGTGAAGGCAAGGGGATTCTCAACAGATTGGCACATAAGTTTGATAACTAAAAACTAGAACGACTTCATAGCAACACCCCACGTCGCCACCCAACAAAGACTAGGTGAGGCGTCAAGTGTATCTGAACAGACACACGTGGACATCTCGTGTATGGCATTGTCGCTTCAGTATTGTTCCTTCAGTACTGAAGTATCTCAACTACTCTCGTCATTTGAAAACCAGCTTACTGGAGGATTGATGTTGATGCTGCATAATCCTCTGGAGCCATTTTGTAAACCAGATTACTGGAAGAACAAAGAATGCTTCAGAAGTAAAGTGTTTTACTTAACTCTGTACATGCATCTCTTTTTGTTTCTTTATTTCTATCAATGGCACAATCCTCTGGAGCCATTTTGTAAGCTGATGATCCATTGCTTCCTTTGTTTAACAGGAAGGGCTCACAGTTGTGGATAAGACATCCAGTATCATTGGGGAACACAAAGAAAAATTCAAATTAGAAGGAACTAAACCTACCAGTTTAAGTTCTTATATGCCGAATTCAGTATTAGATACACATACACCAAGTACTCTTGATCTCTCAATTCATCAGCCTGAATCTGCAGCCCAGGGGAGTGAAGCCAATGCTTCACGTGATGTAAGGTGCTACATTCTTATATCTTGATGACAAAAACGATACTATATGCAAAAAAACAGAGTTTCATACTTCCTAATACTTGGGGAAATCTGCAACATGTAGTGGCCCTTACTGTCAGATCAACATCAATGTTTATGTTTTCTGGTCATATGAAATGGGGTACAATATTAGTTTTCGGTATAATACAGGAAAGCATTGATATATTTGTTTTTTCTACTAAGAAATGTTTCTAGCTCCTTTGCCCACCTACTTTTCCAGTTCCTTTAATTTGCCAATATATTTAGTTACCTACTGAGTTGTAGTGTCGTCAAGACTGGAGAATGACCATCTGATTAGCAGAGTAAGCAAGGCTCTTTTCTTTGGTTACAATGCATTAGGTCCTTTTTTACACCATTAGATGAATGCTTCATATAAGTAAATGGATTATTTTGTTGTATCTACCAGCAATGATCCCATTTTGTTTCCCCCTATAAATTGTTTCAGGTTGCTTACACGATGGCTCCTAAAGCAAAGCTTCTACTTCCTGAACAAAAATCTTTAAAATCAATCTACCTTTTGCAAAGTAGAGACGTACTCTGCTAGAAGTATAGAACATCTCTTGCTAGAAACAAGCAAAAAGTGGACAAAACTGAAGAAGATGATGACTTGGTAATATTTTTTCTGATCAAACTTTTTGTTATGAGGTTTAATGTCTTTTCATCAATTCAATACATCTTGATTTTTCAATTCATCAAGAAAATTTTAATAGGTGATAATCCAAACTAATAAATGAATATTACTACATGTGAACCCTGGAATTAAATAAATTTTATATGTTGTTGTTAATGCTCATTCCATTTCTGAACACTTGCATGTAAGGAGAGAATTTTCAGCACTCTGCTTTTGAAAATCCAGTGTCACATAAATCTAAATTCATACGAAATTTTATTAGATGGCAATGAGAAGTTTGAGTCCAGTATATCATTTCATATTAGCTATAAACTTTTGGTAATGTCTGCTTGTTCTTTCTTCCCTTGAAAAATTACTGTCAGACCGTTCTTAAGAACATGTAAAGAGGACCACTGCATCCTTTATAAACTATGATATATAGAACATGGTGTTGTACTTGTGAACCGACGAGTATAACTTATTTTGCCCTTGTCGTACTGAAATAGTCTCTCTGAACAACCATTTGGTTAAACAGATTTGCATGCACCAGGAGACATTGTTGCCCAAGAAATTGAGGCTAGCATAAGAAAACTCAAGTCAACATATGCCCGTAAAGACCAATTCCTGCACGATATAGTAGATTTTCATCAATTCACTGCCGACGACATTGTCTCGTCTGATGATGACGACGACATGGAAGACTGAACCAGAAGAAGACAGCAACTTCATCTACGCTGAGAAAGTGTTGCCCGTGGCTCAAGAAAATTCAGCAGATGAACATCACCAGACCACCCTGTCCTCAAAGCCAGATGCATCAGCATCAACATCAGCATCAGACTGAGTTTGTAGCCTGCTCGGCGAGACCAAACCTCTCTGCCATTGGTGTCTTGTTGTTCCAATGTTCCTGTCCAGCGCTCGCAGACAATTAATGGCACCTTGTTATTCCAAGAGAAGGTTCCTCGATCCCTGCCGTTGAGACGACTTGACTCTCCACCGCCCGGCGAAATGTCAAGGTTGTCTGCGCGGGGCTGCACTCAAGGTTGAACTGGCAAGTGTCCGGCTCACCGGCTGCACGTCGATGATCTGCTCACTTGAGGATTTCCTCTGCTTTTTCAGTGTCTCTGCTTCATCGTTTTCAGATGAATCGCTACCTCATTTCACAGCACATATTTCCCTGCTGATTTGTTGTAACATACTTAGGCTCCAGACTTCCAGTATGACTGTAACTCTTAGCTCATAAGAGAAGATCTTGATCTGCACAGCCATGCTCCTAGTCCACCTAGGCCAGGAAGACAAAATATAACATACAGGCCATCACAACATCCAATGGGGATGCCAGTTGCCACACATATTGATGGTCCACGCAACAATGCCTCTATCATACCTTTCGAATTATAAACTTTATTCAGAACACATGGTATACATCTAACTGTGTGAGGTGTAATTAATGTTGCTCAAAAAATGTTGCTTAGTTGTGCTAAATAAAACTAACGCATAAAAACTTTTTTTCGAGACCAGCTAACGCATAAAAACTCATCTATACTTCCATGTGTCCATGACTCTTTTTTGTTATTTTCTTATCAGTTTATTTTTAGTGAACAGGAGGGGTTTCTTATCAGTTTTTTACAGGCTCATGAGACAAAAAAAAAAAAAAAAAAGAAAAAAATAAGATGAATAAAATTACACAAAGTTGTCTAGTCCTAAATCTAACAAACGTTGGTAATTTTCTGATCATCAGGTGTTACTGATCATGGAACACAAGTTCGGACTTGTCAAGGACAATAAGCGCCCCCAAATATAATGCTCGATGAATGACGACTTGAACAGCCACCAACTCGTGCCTCAGGTTCTGTTGTCAGAAACTCGTGCCTCAGTTTCTGTTGTCGGAAAACATTCAGTCTTTGTGTCTTTCCATCTCCGCGGTGCCTTCTTCTTGTTCCTGGCACACGCGTGCCCTGATAAGGCCAGCGGCTTTCTGCTACGTATACATGAAAACGACATCCTGGTCGCCGTCCACGCGGTTGCTCCTGGACCGGCCGGTTCCGCCGCGTTCTGTACGCGCAACGCGGCGACGGCATCGAGCACACCAAGTGCTCCGCCTCCTCCGTCCTCCGCAACATATATAGATTCGATTCCTCATGGTTGAGACTAGGACCATTTCAGCTTTTTTTAGTTGGGAAAAAAAGAGAGTTTGAGTTTGTAGTCAAACCGGCCGTAGGACAGATTCACATGTAGATAGGCAAATCAGAGGGGGTGAATGATTACGGAAGCTAACTAAGATTTTTTTCGATTAACATAAATCACCCAAATTAACTCAACACATTCTCGTAGTCACAAGACAGCATATTGATAGGTTAGTAGAAACACCGAGGATCCAAAACTAGTGTCCCGATTTATCTGAACGAACTGGATATAAAGTAGTTGAACTAAAAGACATAAGAAACACGTCAAACGGTTCTCAATATTAATTAAGATATATTAAAATGTAATATTTCTGTCTTACATCAGGACGGATACTAAATTTCTAGATTTTCACGAATGAGCTAGGTCTGCATGAACAACAAGCTTCAGACCCAGCTACTGACGCATTCAATATAACGAGCAACCCAGAGCAATAAGCAATTATCAAGCACAGAAAGACTACTCGTACTTGCATCATATGGAGACCAATATGATTTTATTGGCACACAAGATTTCATACCTTCATCTTCGTTGAGAAAATTGGATATTTGGGACTCCAAATGTTGCACTTCTCAATTTTGCCATTCGTAAAGTCGACTAAGCCATGTGCCAAACAAAAGCAAAAGGAAAGAAAGAAACAAAAGCAACGGGCTTCCTTTTCAAAGGCAAAGATACTCCTCTTCTTTCTCTTTTTGATCACTAATCATGCATGCACCTTCCTTTTTCTTTCTTAATTACTATAATCATGCATACGCTATTCATCAAGTGACTTAGACTACCTGCACTCATGGTACCCTAAAAACATCCCTTAAAAAGAATATTCTGTCCTAGTCACTGCTTTACAGACAATTTCCCCGCACTCATCCATACTCTATCCATACTCTATATCAACTACCACTACATGGGTCCCACACGTCAGGATATTTTTTATTCTTTCCCCCAACCCAATCCATTTTCTTCCTCGCTGGGCGGGTGGCCGCGGTGCCCCTACTCCCGCGCGCAGCTCCACCAGCGGCCGCGGTGCCCCTCCTCCTGCCAGCGTCGTGGCGGCCATGGTGAGGCCGTGCGGGCGCGACGCGGCCGTAGACGCGCGACGAGCTCCGGTGACCATGCGCCCCAGCCTCTGTCTCCGGCGACCACGCGCCCCTTCCTCCGCGTCCTTCCTCGATCCGCCGGCGGAGCGAGGGAGGAGGTCAGCGCGGGCGCAGTGGCGCGATGTGGGCGGCGGGCGAGCTCCGGCGACTGCGCCTCCTCCTGCGCGGGCGCGGGGAGCGCCGGGGACAGCCTCCTCCGGGCGCAGCGGCCGCCGCCTCCTCCGTGCGCGGGGAGCCGGGCTGCCTCCCTGCTCTCTCCCTGCTCCGGCGTAGCGCCTCCTGCTCTCGACTGGGCCGAGCGCTGTCAATCGGAGAAGATGTGCTCGCGGCGGCCTTCGTCGACATCGGCCCTTCGACCTTGGGGATGTCGGACTGGCGCCAGATCCGGCCCCAACCGGTGCCTTCCGTCTCCCGCCGCCCCGCCGCGATGGCCGGACGGCAGGTCGGGAGCGCGACGACGGAGACGAGCAGGGCTGGGGGCCGAAGCCGGGGAGGCGGGGGCGGGCGCGACTCCGTGGAGGGGCGGGAGGGGGCGGGGACCGTTGCGCAGGAGGTGGGCCATGGGAAATAGCGAACAAACGCCAAGACACTGGAAATACCGCACCGACAGGCTGTCGGCCACGTTTCCAGTACCCCGCTGCGGGCCGTTTGGGACGGTGAATGCCGAGCTGGCATCGTACCGTTTCGCTTTAACGTACCCGCTGCGGAAGGTCTTATTCTCTAAGAGCATCTCCGAGAGACTTTGTAAAATTTTCTATCTAAACTATTGTTTGGAGAGTCATTTGAGTAAATTTTGTTTTCTATATCTTAATATTCTCCGATGGCTTTTCTATATCTTGTAGGGTACCGCTTCAGCCGCCGCCTCTCGAAGGGCGACTCCGCCGTCGCCGCCTTGGCCCCGTTCCCCTCGCCTCCAGCCTCCATGCCGGTGGTGAAGAGGAGTGGGGTTCCGTTGAGATCTTCTGCTCTATTAGGTTTTTTCTTCGTTTGTTTCCCTTTCCACCATAATAATTTGGGTGGTTTTGGTTGGCCGTTTCGATGTCTTCGATCTGGCTTCCTGCTTCATACCGGATTGTTGGTGGATGCATCGTCGTCTTCGGTGATGGCATGCCCCTAAGATCGAGGTATGTTGGCATAGTCCTTCACGAGGAGGGATTGGATCTATTTTTCCCCTTCTATGAGATCGTGTTTCCGGTCGCCGGTGCAACTGGCGGCAACGGATCTACCCTTCCGGTTGCTGGTGGTGATGCTTGCGACGTCGGATTTTATGTTTGGTTTAACCTTCAAAAGGTATGGCTGATGTGCTCTCGACGCCCTTTACTCCCCATAGTGGTTGAGCATACTGCGCCTCTTTTGCGGTCTTCACTTTGATGGAGTCTTCTATAGTTGGTTGGGACTATGGTTCTCGAGTCCAGATTTGGTGTACTTCCATGGTCGTGATGGAGCTTCTTGAAAGTGTGTACGCCACTGGACGCGAGGAAGATGAAGTTTAGGGACCTAGTGGTGTACTTCAATTTAATTTCATTTTATGTTAAGGTCTCAGTTGTAAAAGGGGTTTTAATTTAATGAAATTCAGTCCCTTTCTCAGAAAAAAGAGCCATCCTCGCTCTCCATCGTCCGAGAAATCTGGAATAAAGGATATATATTTTGGAATATCCAATTGAAGAAGCTGTTGGAGGATATTTTTTCACCAAAATCTCTATTTTTGTAAATTAGGAAAAATATAAAGAGTCAATTAGAGATGCTCACCCATATATAGCACATGTATTATGCATGTGTATCCATTTCTCATTTGCTCACAAGGACCAAACCAGCTTTTCCTTTTTTTTTTTTTTTTTTTTTTTTGATAACAGCCTTCATGGCTTCAGGACTTTATATTAATCAACTCATACTCAACAAAATCAAAATCGTGAGTACTTAAACTTTGTACAAACTCTGCACCTGCGCAAAAGGAAACTGGACCATGGCCATGATAATTAAAGCTGCAGCAGCAACATAAATCAGCATCCAAGCTTTTGCAGTAGTACCCTATTGATTGTTTTGTTAGAGCAGGAGACCAGAACCCTTACGTGCGTCTCTGGTATTCCACATGAGCCAAGAGCAGCTCGTCCACCTTGACGCACGCATTTGGGGTTACTAAGACCACCATAGCTAACAGACTCATTGTACCCTTTTCGGTCCGTCTACTGGCAGTTGTAGCCACACGAATAATATATTCACCGATACCAAGTCACAAATAAACACGAGAATTGGCAAGTCCTCATGTCCAGCGTTCTCTAGCGCAAACATCTCGCATAACATTCTTGACCGATAGGACCTTAGTTCCCTCCTTGAACTTAGTTCTGAAACCTTGGCTCCACCCGAACTTAGTTCCAGTACATCCATCACCGACCATATTCCGTCTTCAAACAACACCTGCACATGAATATCAAATCAAGTACGAGCACATGTCCATGACTTGACTCAGGATTAGTCCATGCAACACCAATCACAAGAGTGTGTTACATAAAACTCAAAACAATATAATCCCACTACTTGTGCATAAACAAATATTGTAGCACGGAACACGTACATTGCAACAATAATTACTTTACAATGCTGATATCATTGCAAACTATTTTTTCTTCAGAAATGATTTTACACAAACAGACCAATAATATTGTGAGAACAATGAAACTACAGTTGTATTTTACGAAAATGTCTAACAGTATAGAATGGAGGAATATGTCTCCTAAAATTCTAGTCCATGTGAAAACACACGTTGGAGGACTTGCCATGTCTTATAGGAGGCTGCCTATTAGTGCGGTGCTCTGCTCATATAGTCGTCTATATAAGCATGCGTCGCATTAGGATTCTCGACAGCTTGTGGTGGGAAATAAAGCTATCAACTTTGAAATAAAGTTGTCTAACTTTAGCATCCGGACTCTCGACAACTTGCTTCAAGGACCAAGCCGAGCGAACAAATGCAAAAGCAATTCTTTTTTTATATATATACTAGTATGATTAGTATCTGATACGCGAAAGCGACTGAACCAATCAATTATGTGACCCGCAATACTCCCGCTGTCCAGATGATATCAAATAGCATTATTAGATTAATTACAAAATATTTTTTAATAGTTAATAAATTTATTTAGAGCCATAAATACTGATAATATTTACTAGATATTTAATTAAACAATAAACTTTCTTTCGACACGCAACCCGTAGTTGATGTTTTGTTGACAGAGGGAATAAAAGCAAACATCGGTCCTTTCCAGCACACACTATTCTTTTCTCACCCACTCATCTTCACCAAACAAAAAAATTCATCAGCGGCAATGGTTTGAGTTGATCTGGTTAGAGCGGCGGCTATAAAAGGAATCACATCATCAGCCTTCCGTTTCCACGCAGCACACTGATCTTCGCTTACTGACCAGACACACCAGTCACCACTGTTCCTCTGCTACCGCTCTTCGCCCCACGCAAACGCCTGGGGGCTGGAAGAGCTGCACCTCGTCGACGAGGGGCGCACGAGGACCACCTTGACTCAGCGCGCGGCAGGAAGGAGGATCGCCGGGTAAAACGTGTTTCACTCGCACCTTCTGTTCCTTTGTTTTTGTTTTTTTAACAAAAGCATGCATCCTTTCAAGCACTCTGTTCTTACTGATGCTCGCTACTCAAACCAATGACCCTGCAACCGGAGAAGAAGATGGAGGTGGCTCTTGGAGCGGCGAATTGGCTCCTCGACCGAGTCCTCAACAAGCTGTCCGACGAGTTGGTGAAAGCCTACGTGTCCAGCACCGAGCTCGGCCTCAACCTTGACAAGATCCAAAGGGAGATGTTGTACACTAGAGGCCTGCTGGACGCAGCCCAGGGGAGGGACGTCACCGGGAACCCTGGCCTGCAAGGGCTGCTCGAGAAGCTGAGCAAGAAGGCCGATGAAGCTGAGGATGCTCTGGATGAGCTCCACTACTTCATCATCCAGGACAAGCTCGACGGGACTCAGGAGGCCACTCCAGAGTTGGGCGATGGCCTCAACGCAAAAGCTCAGCATGCCTGCCATGCTGCTCGCCACACTTCTGGTAACTGGCTCTCATGCTTCTCTTGTTGCCGTTCACAAGATGATGTGGATGCTGCCGACAATGTCCACAACACCCGTAGCACAAGCAATGCCATGTCTGTTGACCATAGTGCCCATGTAGGAAAGTTGCCTTTTGATCGGGTGGCCATGTCCAACAAAATCAAGCAGCTCATAGAGGAGCTGCACTCTGACTGTACTCCTGTCTCTAACTTGCTCAATATAGTGACAGGCAGTAATCCTCAGCCACACAAACCTACCTTTACTAAAAGGCCTGACACAAGCTCTCAAATCACACAGGAGAAGTTGTTTGGGAGGGAGGCCATCTTTAAGGAAACTATAGAGGAGATTATTAGTGTGACAAAGAGTGGTAAAACCTTGTCTGTTCTTCCTATTGTTGGCCCAGGGGGTATTGGAAAGACTACCTTCACCCAGCACCTGTACAATCACACAAGGATTAAAGAACATTTCAGTGTTAGGGTCTGGATATGTGTATCGACTAATTTTGATGTGCTCAAGCTCACCAAAGAGATCTGGAGCTGCCTACCCCCCACTGAAAATGAAACCAACAAAATAACAAATGAAACTACCAATTTAGACCTGCTTCAGAATTCCATCTCAGAGAGGTTAAAATCAAAAAGGTTTCTAATTGTCTTGGATGACATATGGAAATGCAACAGTATTGAAGAGTGGGAAAAACTATTAGCTCCATTCAGAAAGGACGAGACCAGTGGCAACATGATTCTTGTCACAACTCGGTTCCCAAAAATTGTAGAAACGGTGACAAAAGAATCTAATCCAATTGACCTACGAGGCTTGGACCCTAATGAGTTTTGGAAATTCTTCCAAATATGTGCATTTGGTAGAATCCAAGATGAGCATGAGGATCAAGATGAGTTAATTGATACTGCAAGGAAAATAGCAGATAAGTTGAAATGCTCCCCACTTGCAGCCAAAACAGTTGGTCGGTTATTGATTAAGAAACCCCATTGGGAACACTGGATGGAAATTCTTGAAAACAAAGAGTGGCTAAAACAAAATCATGACTGCAATGATATTATCCCAGCCTTGAAAATTAGCTATGATTACCTTCCCTTCCATCTGAAAAAATGTTTTTCATTTTTGTCCCTCTTCCCTGAGGACCATAAGTTTGATAAGTTTGAGATTATTCGTTTTTGGGCTTCAGTTGGCATCATAGATTCCAGCAGACAGAATGAGAAAGTCGAGTACATAGGATCAAATTATTTGGATGAACTAGTAGATAATGGTTTTCTTATGAAAGGAGATGATAATTTTTATGTAATTCATGATTTACTCCTTGATCTTTCACGTAGTGTTTCATCGAGAAGAATGTGCCTACATTAGTTGTTCTAGTTTTGAGGCAAATAGCATCCCACATTCTATTCGTTACCTATCCATTTACATGCATGATAATTGTGCTCAAAATTTTGAGGAAGAGATGGGTAAATTGAAAAAAAGGATTGACATTAAAAATTTGCGGACTTTGATGATTTTTGGAGAATATAATAGGTTACGCCCAATCAATGTTTTAAGAGAAACATTCATGGAAATAAAAGGTCTCCGTGTTCTATCTATATTCATGAACTCCCATAGTTCCTTGCCAAACAACTTCTCAAAGCTTGTCCATCTTCGGTACCTTAAACTTATTTCGCCTCGATACTCAAGAGTGTCTTTGCCAAGCGTAGTGTCCAGGTTTTATCATTTGAACTTTCTAGATCTTAACCAATGGGAAGGTGCTCGTTCTTTGCCTAAAGACATTAACCACCTTGAAAATTTACGCCATCTCATTGCTTCGAAAGAGTTTCATTCCAGTGTTCCTAAGGTGGGAAAAATGGTCTTTTTACAAGAATTGAAAGCATTCCATGTTAAGAAAGAGGGTGTTGGATTTGATCTCGGGGAGTTGGGAAAACTAGGAGAGCTTGGAGGAGAACTCAACATACTTGGGCTTGAAAATGTAACAACCAGGCAAGAAGCTAAAGAAGCCAAACTAATGGCAAAGAGAAATTTAGTTGAGTTGGGATTAGTTTGGAACAATAAGCAAGAGTCCACTGGAGATGATATCCTAGATAGTATCCAACCACACTCTAATATTAGAAGACTTCACATAGTAAATCATGGTGGCTCTGTTGGTCCTAGTTGGTTGTGCAGCAACAACATCATATACATGAAAAACTTGGAGAGCCTACATCTAGAGAGTGTTTCGTGGGCCAACCTTCCACCTATTGGGAAGATGTACCACCTAAGAAAGCTGAAGCTTAAAAATATTGCTGGGTTATATCAGATTGGACCTGACTTCTTTGGTGGCACTACAGAAAAGAGTTTCACAAACTTGAAGGAAGTTGAGTTTCATGATATGGCAGAACTTGTGCAGTGGGTTGGGGGAGCAAACTGTCATCTGTTCTCAAGGCTTGAAAAAATCAGGTGCATTAGTTGTCCCAAGCTCACAATGTTGTTGTTCTTGGATTGGCCTGTTTGTTCTGCAGAGGACAACACCATATGGTTCTCTAGTCTTTGTGAACTACACATAAGTAACTGCCCAAAATTATGCCTTCCTCCCTTGCCTCACACTTCGAATGTATCCCATATTGAGACAGAGTGTTTGTCTTATGATCGTACTAAGTTGTACATTAAGAAGCCCTCTGAATTGGTCTTCCACAATCTTGGTGACATCAAAAGTTTGATAGTTTGGAATGGTTTACCCTTGTCATTTATGGATCTCCAAAAGCTACATTGCCTGAGACATATAGAGGTCACTAGATGCGAGGAAACATTTTTGAGAGGACTAGATGATGGTGTTGTGCTCCACACTGTCCAATCTCTCGAACTCTCAGAATTTCCACTTACCAAAAAGTCATTGTCAAATTTGTTCAAATGTTTCCCAGCTCTTTCTCATTTGGATGTGAGTGCATCATCAGGTGAGGATCATGAGGAAGTGGTACTGCAGTTTCCACCGTCCAGCTCACTGAGAAAGGTCAAATTCGGTGCTTGTAATAATCTGATCCTGCCTGTGGAGGAAGAGGAAGGAGTCGGATTCTGGGGCCTCTCATCGCTCGAGTCTGTGACCATAAGAAACTGTGACAAGCTTTTCTCTCGGTGGTCCGTGGGAGGAGCTGCAGCTCAGACTCAGAGCATCATCTACCCTCTCCCCCCCTGCCTCAAGAAACTCAGCCTTTTGGGTCAGCAAAGCACGCTGCCCATGGCTCTGCTCGCGAATCTCACATCTCTTACCAATCTAGAACTAGCGTATTGCAAGGATATCACGGTGGATGGGTTCGATCACATCACAGTCAACCTCGAGCATCTGTGGGTGTACAATCCGAGAGAGGGTGAGGATGAGCCCTATTCTGTAGCAGCAGATCTACTTGCAGCGGTGGCAAGGACCAAAACAATGCCCGCCGGTTCCTTCCAACTGGTGAGCCTTGCGGTGGACAGCATCTCCGCAGTGCTTGTTGCTCCCATCTGCACCCGCCTCTCCACCACCCTCCAGAGATTAATCTTCAGTTCTGATTGGCGGGTGGAGAACTTCACGGAAGAGCAGGACGGGGCGCTTCGGCTCCTCACATCTCTCCAATACCTGTGGTTCTGGAACTGCAGGGCTCTGCAGTCCCTCCCTCAAGGGTTGCATCACCTTCCTTCTCTCCAGGAATTATGGATCTTGGGTACTCAAAAAATCAGATCGCTGCCCACGGAGGGCCTCCCCGATTCACTGCGAGTGCTATACATAGAAAATTGCGGTCCTGAGATTTATGAGGAATGCCAGAAATTAAGGGGAACAAGGCCAGATATAGATGTGGATGCCCGCATGGCTCGTGTGCAATGCTGAATCCCTGCTTCTGCATGCCTTTCACTTCAACTCTTCAGTGTAAATCGACCTGCAGGTTAGTTCCAAATTATAAAGAAAAACACCTTATGCTCTTCGATTTATGTTTTCATTAACTGTGCAAACTGAATTGTTTTTGTTTTTCATAGACTGAATTACGATCTATAATTTGAGCTCCTCGCATCTCTCCAAAGCCTATCATTTGAAGACTGCTGGGTTCTGCACTCCGTCCCTTCTCTCCAGGAATTATATATCAGAAACTCAAAATATCAGATCGCTGCTCATATCTGATTTATGAGGAATGCCAGAAATTAAAGGGAACAAGGCCAGATATACATACAATTGCCTTCAGTCCTGATGCGGGAAGCTGAATCTCTGCTTCTCCCTACCTTTCACGCATTACTCTTCACTGTACATCGATATGCAGGTTAGTTCCAAATAAAAAAAAAAAAAAAAACAGCTTATGCTCTTGGATTTATGGTTTCATTGATTGTGCAAACTGAGCTGTTTTATTTATTTTTTGCATATAGATATGATATTACCCATTGCCATATGATTCTGTGTTACAACTGGATCATATCATGTCCAACTATTTTTTTTCTTTATCCAACAAATTCAATCTCTCCAATTTCAGTTCCTGATTCATACCACTTTCTACCATTTTTCCTAAGTATTGCATTATTGCACTGAATCTCATACCGTGAATTGGTACTTTTAGGTGGAAAAGAGAATTAATAAAGATCATGGTGCATATGCCTTGTTGTTGAAACTTTCTAGTAATTTTAGTCTTCAGGTACAATATTGCATTATGGCACCCTTATTTAGTTTTATTTGAATCTCATAACGTGAATTGGTACTTTTAAGAAGGAATGAAATCTGGCTCAACAAAGACCATGTATTGTGGCATATCATGAATGGCTGCTGACAGTTTGGTTCCACTATATTATACGCCCTAAATCATGACATATATGATCTTTTGGTGATCTGATATGCACAATCACCTTGTTTGTATTACAGCACTAGTAGTTGGTCCACAACACATGAGATGATATACTGATTTTCCTTTGCAGGACTCTGTTTCATCGTAATGCTACACATCGTTGAAAACCATAAATGAGCCCAAGCTTGGCTTGTGGCGAACTTTAGCAAGTAAAGCCATGGAATTTTTGATGAGGATGGCTTGGCGCGTTTGAGAAATGAAGGAAACAACAACCATGTAGCACACCGGTGCATCCAGAAAATATCAGGTGAGGCAGCCAGTATCTAAATATCTGAAGATATTGATAGACAAATGAATGTTTCGTGTAATGTTATTACAGGCTTTCTTTTCTTGTAGTTTCAGGCCCATAATTTTCGTTGTTGATTTGGAAACCACTAGAAAGCAGCAGATGGGGCATCACGAATCAGACCTTTGATCATTTGAAAGCCGCTGAGTCTCTTTCTGCTTCTGTCAACAGCTTAGTGGGTGGAAGAATAAAAAATGCTTTGGAAGTAATGTGTTTTTACTTCACTCTGTACTTCTGTTTTTGTTTTCTTTATTTCATATAAATGGCACACTCTTCTGGAGCCATTTCGTAAGTTGATAATTCGTTGCTTCCTTTGTTTAACAGGAAGGGCTCACGGTTGTAGATAAATAAGTCATTCAATATTATTGGGAAGACAAAGAAAATTCAAAATATACAACGAATGGACAGTTGCTTGACTGATCCTCTTCTTCAGCGTGGCCTCCTGTGCTGTGCCTTTCTGCGTGAAAGACTCTACCAGCATCCCCGATCCTATACGAACAGAACTAGGATCACACGAATAAAGGCTTACATTGCTGATGCGAAAAGCTGAACCTCTGCTTCTGCATGCCTTTTACCATACTCAATTTTTCACTGTACATCGATCTACAGGTTAGCTCCTTTTTAAAAAAAAAAAAAAACTTATGCCCCTAGACCTATGGTTCCATTGACTATGCAAATTGAATTAAATTTATGTATATGGAATTTACGATTTATAATTTCAGCTCCTCACATGTC
This sequence comes from Themeda triandra, assembly GCA_018135685.1. Lineage (NCBI taxonomy): Eukaryota > Viridiplantae > Streptophyta > Magnoliopsida > Poales > Poaceae > Themeda > Themeda triandra. Next base: position 51,294 of record JAENPR010000491.1, read on the forward strand.
TCCAAAGCCTATCGTTCAAGACTGGGAGGGCAAGCTGAATCTTAGCAACTGCATGCTTCTCACACACACATGATACAACTCTTCCGTACAAGGATCTGCAGGTTAGTTATAAAAAACAACTTATGCTCCTCCAATTATGATTTCATTCGTAGTGCAAATTGGATCGCTTTTTTTTCAGTTTACTTGTACATATGAATAATTGGCAATTTGTCATGTATTTCTGTGTTACAAGAGGAGCACCTTCACTTCTTTAATCAACAATCACCTTGTTTCTGTCACAGCATGATGAGATAATATGCTGGTTTGCCTTGTTGGACTCTGCTTCTCGTGTATGGCATTGTCTCTCTCTTCAGTTATAACGTTTCAGGTAGTCTTTCCTTTTACAGCTCTTGTTTTTTTAAAAAAGAAAAATTCAGGCCTCTAACTGTCGTTGGTCATTTGAAATCCATCAGGCAGGAGATGCTACATAACGAATCCGACTAGATGCTTTTTCTGCTTGGGTCAACCAGCTTAGTGGAGGAACTAAAAATGCTTTGGATGTAATGTCAGTAACTTAACTCTGTACATCTCTTTTTGTTTCTTTATTTCTATGTAAATGGCATACCCCTCAGGAGCCGTTTTGTAAATTGATGATCCGTTGCTTACTTTGTTTAACAGGAAGGGCTCACAGTCCTGGATGATATAAGTCATCCAATATCATTGCGGAAACAAAATTCAATTTATACAACGAATGGCCAGTTGCTTGAAGGATCCTCTGCTTCGGCGCGGCGTCCTGCGCTGTGCCGTACTGCGCGAAAGATTCCACCGGCAACCCCGATCCCCATGGCCTACCGCCAGAAGCAGGGCGCTGCCACTGCTGATGATCGCCGTAGCTCCTATCCTCAGGCACGAACTCCTGCCCCTCCTCCTCCTCTTCCTCCCCTGCCTTGTGTCCTACTGTGTCCCGCTGGCTGACTTGCTTGTAGTTGTGACCTACCGAACCGTTTCTTGGTTGCCGATCGAAATCTCTGATCGACCTCTGTTGTTCCATCTTAGGCTGTCATGGTTACACGAACAGAATTAGGATCATCAGAAGAAACTAAACTTGCTTGGTTCCTCCCCACAAAGTCCTCATTAGATATACTGTACTAATAAATCATGACGCGTATGACTTGTCGTCGGCGATCTGATATGCTCTCAATCGTGTTGTTGCTGAAACATTAGATGGCATGGCAAGAGCTAGCTAGGTTCAGAGCACCACAAGCCCACAACACCCTTTTCCTGACCTGAATGATTTGGTTTGGTTGGTTTAATTTGCCTGTGCAGGACTCTGCTTCTGCTTCGTCGCACGGCTACACATCGTTCAAGAGCATCGAGGAGCCCAAGCTCGGGCTGTGGCAAACTCTGGCCACCAAAGCCAAGGGAATCCTCGACGAGGACGGGCTGGCACATAAGTTTGAGGATTTGAGGAAAGAACGGCCTCGGCCTCGGAGCAACACCACTACTGCATCTGCATCCAGCAAAGATCAGGTGAGGCAGAAAGTGTATCTGAATATCTGGACATACTGACTGACAGTCACAGGTGGACTTGTCGTGGATGGCATTTTTGTCTCTTTTCTTCAGTAACGTCCCAGGTTGCCTTTCGGTTTACATCAGCTCTGTGACCTTCTTTTGTGTTTTTTGTGTAATTTCAGGCACCGAATAACTCTCGTTGGTCATTTGAGAACCACTGGAAGGCTGGAGAAGCTGCATCACGGATCAGACCAGAGGCTCTTTCTGCTTCTGTCAACCAGCTTGGTGGAAAAATAAAAAATGCTTTCGAAGTAATGTGCTTTTACTGAACTATGTGCATCTCTGTTTTTTTCCTCCTTCAGTAATTAAACTTCTGGAGGCTGGAGCCATTTGCTGAACTGATCACCTTTTCCTTAACAGGAAGGGCTCACAATTGTGGATAATAAGACTTCCAGTATTATTGAGGAAACAAAAGAAAATCCAAATTAGAAGGAAACCTGCCGGTTCAAGTTCATACGTGCCGAATTCAGCAGTTGATACACATACACTCAGCACTCCTAATCTTTCACATCGTCAGCCTGAATCTACTGCCCAGGAGACTGGACTAAAATCTTCTCGCGACGTAAGGTGCCACTGCTTATATCTTGATGACAAAAATATATGTTATTTTACATCTTCTATGCAGAAAATCAGAGTTTTCTTTTACATGAATGGGGAATCCTTCAACATTTAGTGGTCATTCTATTGTGAAAATCTATGTTTTCTAGTCTTACCTAATGCATATATTTGTATTTTCTGCTGAGAAAGATTTCTGATTCCTTTGTCAATCTCTCAGTTGTTCTTGGTTATGATACTGAAGGTTGACAGCAATACCTTTTTAAGTTGCCTAATGCTTTCTTATGATTTGGATATCTAAACATAAGCATTCCATCTGATTAGCATAGTAAGCTCTTTTCTCTGCTTAAACTCAATTAACAAAAGTTTTTTAAAAATAAAAATAAAAACATAAAACTGTGGTGAGAATAAGCAAGTTTATCCTTTCTGCCATTAATAGATGAATTCTTCAGATAAGTAACTGGATGATTTTTCTGTAGTGTCTACAAGGATTGAACCCTTTCTCTTCATCCCAATAAATTGTTTCAGGTTGCTAATGCAATGGCTGCTAAAGCAAAACTTCTACTCCGTGAACTAAAATCTGTCAAAGCAGATCTAGCTTTTGCGAAGCAGAGATGTGCTCAGCTAGAAGAAGAAAACAAGGTCTTGCGAGAAACAAAGCAGAAAGGGAGCAAAACTGAAGAAGATGATGACTTGGTAATCTTTTTTCTGATCAACCCTATCTGTTATAATGTTGAATGTCTCTTAGTCAATTGCATACATCTTGATTTCAAGAACAAGTTATAGTTCGTCACCAAACTGATAAAAGAATATTACTACATGGGAATCTTGAAATTTGAATATATAAGTTAATGTTAATGTTCATCCCATTTTTGTACTTCCTTGAAAGGTTTGAATTTACAGTATTGTTCCCTTCTGAAAATTCAGCATTACATAAATTTGGATTTGTATGAAACAATATTATGTGGTCATAAGAAGTTTGAGTCCAGTATCTCATTTTATATTAGCTATGAACTGTTGGTACTGTCACTAATTCTTCAAGAACATCTAAAGGGAATCACTGCATCCTCTGAAATGTGGTATATAAAACATATTGTACTTGTGAACCAATGAGTGCCACCTGTTTTCTCCATATCTACTGAAATAGACCCCCTAAACTACCCATTGCTGAATCAGATTCGTCTGCAACTGGAGACATTGCTGGCAGAGAAATCAAGGCTGGCACAGGAAAATTCGACATATGCCCGTGAAAACCGCTTCCTGCGTGAGATAGTAGATTTTCATCAATTCACCACCCACGATGTTGTCTCATTGGATGACGGCGACATGGAAGACAGTGAACCAGAAGAAGACAACGGCCTCGTATGTGCTGAAAATGTGTTGCCCATGATTGAAGAAAATTCAGTAGATGAAGAACACTCCCCTGTCCCCTCCAGGCCAAAATCTCCAATGGTCAGCACGGTAGAGCCATCATCACCCAATAAATCCAGCAATTTTCATAATGCCTCAAAGGCAGATGCTGATGTATCTCGTGTAGCATGATGCATACGCCTCTGGTGAGTTGGCCATCTTGTTTGGGATTTCAGCTGGCTTTGGTTGTTGTGAGTTGCGTGACATGTGCATAAAATTTTGTCCATTCTTTGTCCACATTGGTTTGTAGTTGGAAGTTGTAACATATTTACAGGTTTCTGCCTTTGTATAGAGCGTGTATAGTTTGTTTGTTTGTTTTTCTCCATGGGGGTGTTGTGATGGAAAACTAACTGGTGTGTGGTCTGTGGCTGTGGGAGCTTATTGTGCATATGGTTTGGTAGGCATGTAATTACCTCTGGATTTGACTGTTATATATAGGCCAAGTGAAAGAACATATCGAAGAGTGAGGTTGTTACTTGCATTGCATGGATCTTTTAGTTGTGGTGTGCTGATACCTTCCTTCTCATATAGCTCTGTGGTGTCAGGTCTTGCACAACCATATCACTCATGAGAGGAGATCTGATGTGCAGGGAGGAAGAAAGAAGAGTTGTCGTTGAATCAAGATCTAGCACACCAGAAATCATGGATAAATATTTCTTTTTTAATGCATCTACAATATAGTTTTATACATACAATTTGAATTGTTTTGAATATTAGTTTAAACATTTTAACCAAAAAAAATCTTCACAATAGTGATCGAACAAAGTTAATTACGTGGTTAGTAGTTTCATCACCAAAAGCTCTGGCCCATGCATAAAGGAAGAGGTTAATGTCGAAATAGCCAATGCATAAAGGAGTAGGTTGATGTTGAAAGAGCAAGCGAGCCTCCCTAACGTTGCTCAGTGGCGGAACCAGCTTTTGGTAGTCATAATTTGCTCAGTGGCAGAACCAGCCAGAGAAATATAAGGACAAGCAAAATATATGCATAAGCATAGACATACAATGAGACAAACTGAATAAAATTTTACACGGATGAATGAATGAGGATCATTGCAATTAGCAATTTAAAAAATAGAAATCATATCATGTAAATTTTACTTACTTGCCAAAGGACTCTGGCTCAATCGGTTAGAGTGTTCCGACGACAGCCCTTAGCAACAAAAATCCCTTCCCTAACGTTGGTAGGGTTCAGGGTTTTTTCCGTGATCGGAAAGTATCACACTTCTGCTTAATGAAATGTGGTTGGGGCGTGTCCTCTGATCACATTTTTTTAAAAAAAAATACTTACTTTGCTTGTGCCTGTGCGTGTAGCGTGCGGCTATTGAAGCTAGTGGATTGTGTTTATTACTCTTGGACCATGGCTCCTATCCAGTTAGGCATCGCCCTTTAAAGCTTCCAACTTGTGTGGCAGCTCCGGAAGGATTTGTAATCACCATCTACATCTTGTTAGAACCTTTCAATCGATCAAGAGACTTGCTCTTCACTTGAGAAAGAGGATAGGGTTTGTGAAACCCAAGCCTTTGTGGCTTCCTCAATAACAATGAGGTAGGCAAGCCTTAGTGGTAAGATAAACCATGGATAAATACATTTTTGTGTTCTTGCAATTTGTATTGTGCTTCTCTTGTTTGGTGGTGATGTTAGGGTTTGGTCCCGATCTACTCATGTGTGTAAGCTTTAGAACATTCATGTGATGGAATAGGCTCAACACTACCCCCAAGAACCTCAATATATTGCTTCTTGATCTATTTTCCCTTTGGTAGAATTTGAAATGTGATTTCGAGTGGGACTGACCATGCGACAATGCCGCAACCCATATGACGACAAGCATGAGTTTGATTTTAAACATGCCTTCACTCCCTCAGGCATAAAAGGATTCTTTACAATGTCTTTGCCATTGATAAGGGTGAGTTGAAGAGGTGCTTGCACTTGTGGCCACGTGATCATAGAATCTAGATGGCTAGAGGGGGTTTAATAGCCTAGTTTTTTTTCAACAAATGCACAATTTCCCTATAGCAAGATGGTTATTATAATAGGTGACACTAATAGAAACAACACACACTATCTCAAAGTTCACTTTAAGCAAGCTCCCTACACAAGTCTAGTATCAAGGGCGATCTATTCTAATCACTTCACCACACATGTACTACTAGCAACTAGGTAAACACTAGGGAGGAACTAACTAGCCTAACAAGAACTACAAGATACTCTAGCTCTACCACTAACAAGAAAGCTACCACTACTCAAACAACAAAATCAACAAGTACTACACAAGCTAGATTAAGAATCAAATACAAGTGTAGAGTTTATACCAAACTGGACAAGAGATGACCTAATGAATTTTTCTTCTGAGGTCTCATTGCTTCTTGGTAACTTAATCCCCGTTGTTGAGTCTAGTAATGAGAGTGATTCGCGCACTAATTGACATCACATACCAAACTGATAGGTCAATATGGTGGACTAGAGGAGGATGAATAGTATTTTATTAAACTTAATCATATAGGCTAATCATGTGCCATCGCAAAAACCTTGTAGGTCTGCTTATCTTCAATGCAGGTCTTTTTGGTTTTGGATTCCCAAGCCTGCTTGTCAATTTGGCTTGTAACTGACACGAAAAAGATAAATAGTAATTTAAAGTGGAACGTGTCAGCTTTTGATCTAGATAGTTTGCCATGATCGACTAACAAGCCATTGAGATGAGACTATCGACTACTGAGTCAATATCCAATAGTTTAATAATATGAAACAATACAAAAGTACCATTATCTAAAATAGAAGCAAATTTATGTATGAACAATGCAAATCATAGAGCCGATACAATATCGTTGATAAGTCATAGAATATATAAATAAGTCTATAAACAAGCTTTGGTAGCGACAAATGCCAAACACATATTCAAGAAGTCTTTGATCGATGGATCGTTTTGCGTTCTCATAACTATCATACTAATTTGTTCATTTTTCTTTATTCTATGGAGGATTTAGAATATTCAAAATTAAATGAGTATAGAGAAAGTTTCTTGGGTTCCACCGAATGAGGTATTTGACAAGTTTTTTGTTCTGTTATGGTGTTTACTTTTAAAGTGGGAAGATGCCAAGTTCCTAGAAGACTTGCTTAGGAGAATGAAGACGTGGCTTGATTTCTAGTAGCAAATTAAGAATTTAGAAGTTTTTGAACCATCTATAGGGGAGCCTCTTACCTATGTTTTTAATAACCATGTCCAGAAATTCATCCCCATGGGGATCGAAAAGAACCTAGAAGTTGAATGACTAATTTGACTGGAAGCGTAGTTTTATGTTGGCCATCAATTATCTGTGCTACTTATTGTTGTTAGCTTAGTTGGTTTTTGGGTTTTAGCACTTGGGTTTTAGCTGAGTGCTACTTGTTTACTGCTAGTTGTTTGTGTTGCAAGTGTGGTTGAGTTTGGTAGGCTCTTTCTAGCTTGTGTAGCACTGTGGAGTTGTTGAGTGGTAGTTGGTGCTTGCATGTAAGCTGGCATCCCCATCATACTTAATGTTTAAAATCTCATCAACCATTAATGTCTTGACAACTTATATTTATTTGTCTACTTCAAACGGAGTAGCTATATACGACAACATGTATTAGGATCCCAAGAATTGTGTGGTCAAACTTCTCTAACTTTCAATAAAAATAATAATGGTGGCCTACAATGTTTGCTCAAGACTGAAAATATAAAATATTTCTTTGACTAAAATTATGATGATGCCTTACCAAACTGCCAGCTAAGAGATTCAACCACCCCCATGCAGGCATTTATTTTGATGATGAGCACATTAGTTGCCAGTGAGTAATTTCATTGACTTCTTCCTCCTTGACCCCCTATATAAGATGCCCTAGCACCCCTCAAAGCCCCACAACCAAAAAAATTATCAGAGAGATAAGGCAGAAGTCTTCCATCTCTTGAATCTTCAGGTAATTGATTAACATATGATTTTCCATAGCCTAAAGAATATCTATTTGTGTTCTTTCTCCTACATAGTTGCATGTATTGTTTCACCATATATGATATATCTGACGACTTTTATCAATCTTGGTCTTGTTTTGTGTGCTTAGCCATGAGCTCGTGGAGGAACAATAGGAATGGTGGCTCCGACGGTAGTAGTGTGAGGAGCACACTATTGGACCTACAACTATGCCTGAAACTACCCACATGGAGTATAGAGGTTGACCATGGTAGTGATAGTGACTTGTCGTCTAGCTCTGTTTCATTGGATGAAAGTTTGGTGCTTGTGCTCGGCGGCTGTAGATGGTGTTGGAGGTACTTCATGGTAAGCAAGGAGTTCCCTACCTGCATCAACTGCAAGCAACGCTGCCTTATTGACTCCAAGAGTATCGAGAAGCACATCCAGAGCAAATAAAGTGGGAGAGAAGCATGATTGAGGTGTTACCACCTAGTGATGCCCATGTGGATGGTTGTTTGGTAGAGTCTATGCTTAGTTTCATATATGGAATTTTGTATGTTCTTGTATGGTTTGTGACTAGGTGGTTCATAATGTTGTGGTAATAATGATAGTAGTTGTCATAATGATTTGATTAATGAGCCACTTCAAAATATTTGCTTCAGATGTATTACTATAAATTTGAACAGATCGTTGGACTCTTCTACGTTTATTTGGTGATGCCAACATATCAAATTGGTCTAGTGAACATTTTCATGGCATTTAAAAGAATTTTACATTAATTAACCTTCTTCAAAAGACACCTACCAACGACACGATCTAATGTGTAATTCTAGTTGAGAGCCATTGCGTATCTTTCACTTATTTCCTTTCCATTTTTTTCTAGGAGGTGATAGATTGAGAAATGGTATATAATTTTAATTTATAAACCCATTAGTAGCCTATGTTGTTGAAGTTTTGGCCCATGTGCCCAATAATCAAGTGAAGTTGTGGGATTAGTCCCACATTACTTGTTTAGGTGGATGAGGGTCAACATATAACCCTTGTTATTCCAACCACACAACACCTCTAGTGTCACGATCCAAAGTCTTTCCAAATGAATCCCTCCTTGAGAACCACCTTAACTTAATAACCTTGCACAATCCCTCTTAACCCATGAGTCGCTTTATCATCCTGTCCAAAGAGTTCCTAGTACTCTTTACTAGGACGACTCCAATCTTGCTAATTAATATTATCATCTCCCTAATCAATCCTAGTCAACTATGAGTCAACCCTAGTCAACCTATAGTTGACTTTGAGAAGATGCCCTAAGAAAGAGGTCAATCAACCTCATTAATCTCACTGGGGTTGTTTATCAACTCCTTGGTCAAGATTAATGACCTCAATGCGAAACCTCCTTTCTTTAAAACCAACTCGCCAAAATCTATGTTCTAGTGGAATGTTTTGCCGTTCATGCAGATAGTCCGCCAAATCACTTGTTCAGTAGAATCAATTTGGATGAGCTGTCCATCTCATTATCATCTTGGTCCCACACGTCGGCACAAAATGGGTTGGGGTGGAACTCAATCAACTTCAATACATGTTGATTGAAGATGAATGCATCCCAAAACAAGGCCTACGAAAGGAATGAAGGTGAATCTTGTGTATGAATGGTGAGTGTCTTGGCTAGCTCTTGCCTACATCAAAATGTATTTACACTTGCATTGGAATTCACTAGTGGTTCCTGCTTGTCTATGCATATGCTTCATCACAATATTAACATACGTTGGAGCTGTTCAACCGGGATACCATACATCATGCACAAGTGTGGTACAGAGATGTCCAAATGTGCCGGACCGAAATATGTTTTTTTTTTTGGTCAGGCCCAAACATGGCATGGCATGTGAGCCCGTGGGCTGGTGCAACTACAATAAAACTAAATAAATAAATAAAGTATATTATGTACTTCCTTTGTATAGGATCTAGAAGTCGTTTTGGACAAGGTTTGAGTCAAACATTAGGATTATAAATCGTCAATAATTTTTAAATTATTGATTTTGAAAATGTGAAAAATTATATGAATAGATTTATCTTAAAAAAATACTTTCATAAAAGTATACATATGTCATTTCTCCATAATTTTTTAACAAAAACAAGAGATTTATGTTTTGGAGACTATATCGCTGCCCAAAATAACTTCTTTTACTAGTACGAAGGGAGTATATGTTTTGTCTCCTTTATTCACTTGGATATGGGGCTCTAGCAATCCTTTCAAATTATTATTGTTATTTATACTAGGTAAAAGACAGCAACAATTTTGCATATATTGAACTTATAATGTATTGGGTTTTTGTAGATTTTTTTAATGAGACATGTGCATATAGTGGTAATATAACATGGAAGGAAAGGAAAAGAAGAAATCATAATTCTACATTTAGGATTTGACAGGACTATAAATATGTGGAAGCTCTTCACTGTAATTATGAATATCCAGAGAATAAAGAACAGCTCTACTAGTTTTTGTATCTCTATGTTCTGCTATTTCCGTCTGTTGTACTGGCTATCACCATAAGAGACGGAGAGAGAAAAAAAATTGTAAACTATGAAAGTATGTTTAGAGGATCGTGCAAATTTGTGCACGTTGTCCTTACCACAAGACACGGGAGCACGACGACGGATGCAAACTTCAATTCGGATCAGGGTGGGTACGCAATGCTGAATCCGAAGAAGAAATGAAGAGTCATGCAGTGGATGTGGATGTGGATGCAGCACGCGAGCACTTGGGGAATTGAATCTGCGGCAGCGCCAACTCCATGCGCCATTGGTGCAGTGCAGAGGACGCGCCATTGGTGCGGTGCAGTCCAGAGGACATGCATCGCCACTGCCGTCCGTCGGCTAGCTACAATAGTACCGGGCCACCAGCCATGAGCCATGTGCAGGACTGCAGGAGCCGGACACCTTTTTGATCTTGTTGGCGGGCGCCCGCGACGACTTGAGAGTTCAGACTTGAGTCCACGGCGAGGCGAGGCGAGGAGCGCGCACGCGGGATCATTGTTCTACTAGCGGCCGCCGGCAGCGGCATTATCGGTGCCGGTGCCCGGTGTGGAGCTAGAGGACATGTACCATGCCTACATTGCCTCCCTCACAGCTAGCCCCGGGCCACAAACCATGTGAAAGAGCAGGGTACGTCGTTGGAGCCTCCTGCTCGGCGAGACTTGACTCCACTCTCCACAGTGTGTCAGGATACCTACTAGATCTGAAGAATTAGTTCAATTTTATAGAAAAATATGGAAATATGAACTTTTTCGGTATTGTAAATAGACCCTTAAACAATCTAAACTTAATTAAATAAATCTGTAAAAATGCTAACATTTTAAAATCTTGTATCCACCCCAGGAAACCTCGTAAAACTTTCTTCTACTTGAATACAATGATACGTAAATCTTTTGCGTATTCGAGAAAAAAATGCTAACATTAAGGGTATGTTTGAATCCCTTTGATTTAGTATCTAGATAAAAAAAATGCATAGCACTGCTACGAAAATAAATTTGTAAGACACCCCCCCCCCCCCCCCTCCTGTGGCCACAGTTATTTGGTGGCCGGCCACCGATGCGGCTGCCGCGGTAAATAGAATTGCATAGTAGTACGGTTTATAAATAGACAGGATAAAAATATGAATGCAAGATTCTACCGTAATCCAACCCAAGCTAGATGATGGGACACTCCTCTCTCCCAACGTGTGAAGAGACAATTTTGCCCCTACCATGTCCTTTTCCTCCTCTGGTCGTTCTCAAGGTATTATGGACAATATGCCCTTCTAGCACCCACAGTCCTTAGCTACAATCATGAGATCCAAACATCATTAGTTTTTAATTATCTAAAATTTAGATTCTAGAAATCCTACTAACAATACATACAATCTCTAGGAGATTCAAATGAGACCCAAATATCGAGTTAAATGTACCATAGGTCCATCAACTTGTAAGAAGACTTCAATTAGTTCCAACAACTTTTAAAGTGGCTTTCTAGTTCATAAACTTTATATGTGGTATCACTTAGGTCCATATCCCTCTATTTGAGCTTCGTGCTGATGTGTCATGCTGACTTGTCCATCTAAAGCAGCCGATCTTGACCCTTCATTTCATCAAACAAGTTGTGGGTTTGCGAGCGAGCCACTACCGAGGCAAAACAGATGACGGAGCTGGCCCGCCCTGTCCATGTGAGCTCACAGGCGAAGCCTTCGAGCATCCATTCTTGTTCGCATGCAGTCTCAATGTAGTTCGGCTCCATCTCGAGGAAGCTGTTGAACACCACGTCATAGCTCCTATGGTCCGTAGAATGCACAGCTCCAACAGGAACATAGTTTCATCGGGTTCATCTCGAGCATGCGTGAATGGGTTGTTACGCAACAAGGAGTTGTGCCCGAGCACACACGCTGCTCCCAAGGAAAGACAGTTGTGGGATGTCATGCTCGGCGACATCATCTGCGGTCCATAAGTACAAGTTACCCGCCACGATGGAATCAAAGTGGTTTTGTCAGCGAGGAACTGATCCAAGTGGCCACAGAGGAATTATCGCTCGCCCCCGTCATCGCATCGACCTTGCTCACGCGCCTGTTTGGCCGCGGCTGTGGCTTACTCACGCACCCACAACGTGTTTGACAAAATCACAAAATGAAAGGTCAAGAGTTGCTTTAGATTAGATAGACGAATCAGTCGGCCACGTCAGTGCGAGAAGCCCACGTGAAGGGACATATGACTAAGTGATACGGTATACAAAGTTTATGACCCAAAAGGCCACTTTCAACCGAGAACATGACAAGTTCCATTAGTGGTTTTCGTTACTATTTCTTGTCATCATGAGCATGAAAAAAATGCTACCCATTTTTGTTAGTACGGTAAAAAATATATACATCATCTAAAAAAAATACCTCTTGTATGGTCGGTTACATACATATTTCTTTTATTAGTTTCTACACCTCTCATACACAACAAAAACATTGAAGCATTAATTTTGATCAAATATTGAGTTCATATTTTCATCAAGTATTAACCCTTAACCAAATTTTTGAATAAGGTCCCTTAAAAAAATTGAATAAGGTTGATAGAAAATAGCAAAAATATTAGAGAAGTTTAATGAGTTAAAAAAAATCAAAAGTGAGCCATAATATAAATTAGAACCGAAAAATAAGCTGCATCCAAAGTTTCTTCGTGGCCAAAATAAAATACAACTTTTTATTTGACAGCGCGGTACGCGATGTCACCAACGCTTTCAATCAATTACCTGAGCGACCATAAAGGATTGGCATCTTCACGCCGACTCACCAGACACCAGTCAGTCACCACCGTTGCTCACTTCCTCTGCTGCCGCTCTTCCCCGCGCAGAGACCCTCAACGCCGCATCGCCGTCGCCGCCCATCTTGCTGCTCCACATTGCGGGCTCGCCGGTGGCTGGAGGAGCAACGCCTCGTCAACGGGTGGCAGGACTACCTCGACTCCTCCGCCTGCAGCCGCGCCGGCACGAGGTTTTGGCAGATCCGCGGCGGCGACGACGAAGGAAGGAAGGCAACGCTAGGGAGGGTCGTAGATCCACGGCGCCTGGAGGACGTGGGCGCCGTCGAGCTGGAGCGAGAAGAAGCGGTACCAAACCACAATTCAAGTAGAGAGTGGAATCAGAGCTACAGCAGCCTTCTTCTCTAGGTGCGTGCATCTGCATCCATTTTCTTTATTTCTTTTTATTGACTAGGATCGTGCCCGTGCGTTGTTACGGGTGTTAAAATGCAAACCATTATTCATATTTTCTAGTTATATGAAAAAATAAACACCTTGTGTGCATTATAGTATCCATTCAAGTTCAAGCATAGACAACCAAAACAAAATGGTAAAACATCTTGTAAGACTAACATGGACAACATGCGGTTCACTCTAGCTAAGCGCCTCTTTCGAAGCCAATGATGAAGTCTACAATCAATACCTAAACAGTTTAAATTGCAAAATAGAGATATAATCCTCTAACATTTTTCATCTCTCATCCAGTACCAATGGTTGTTTTTCCGCCATGGCTGCAACAGCTCCAAACAGGGGCGGAGCCAGAAAATGATCATGAGGGGTGCCATGTACTAAGTACTTGATTATTGGAGGGGCAAATATAAAAAAAATCTTTAAATATATGGTGAAATTTTGTGTACACAAGAGGAGTTCAAGCAGCTTGGGGGGTGCCTGGCCCCCCTCAGCCCCTCCCTCCCTCCGCCACTGGCTGCAAAAGCTTTGTATTGCTTCCTATAACGTAGGTAGCGTCCATCTTATAGGTTGACCCTATTTTGACAGAAGAGGCACAGGTGAAATCCAGCAGGGCCAAAGCTTCAGTCCGTCCGAGTTTGTTGCAACTTTCCATCCCCGGCCAGGGGCTATCATCAACATCAAGTGCATGAGCCGTACCTAATGACATCCGAGACTTAATGAGAGATCAAGCATTTGAACCTGCTCCTGTTGATGAAGATGCAAACTTATCTGGCATTCTTACTGAACCAATCCCAAACAATAACAAGGGTATTATTTTAGTTGTAGAGGTTTTTTCGATCAATTCTGGAGATACTCCTTTATTAAAACTACACAACCAAATTAACTAAACACTTTGTTGCAAAAAAAAAAAGTTAAAACACAGATGGATTTTACCTGTATTCCCCAAATTGATTAGCTATCCCATATTGTCTCCAATTATTAGCTTGATAATTCAACATCATACCTAGTGAAAAAAATAAGAATTTTATGTGCATTGCCTTATCCATAAGTAGCAATTGATTTTTCTTACGAGTTTTAGGCCTCTCCGTTTCCTTCACAGCTATTCTTACAAAGTAGCATATCAAGTCTCCACACAAAACGAAAATAATCATGAAGAAAAAAAGGAGAGGCTAATAATACTAACTGAACCTTTTCTCAAATCAAAAAAAAAAAAAGAAGAAAAACTGAACGGCTGAACCAAACGCGATGCGCATGTGGAGCGGCCGGCCGTGCGGTCTCGGGTCTTGGCGGTGCGGCCCCCGAGGTCCTGCGGGCAAGCGGCACCGGCCCCGGCGGAGTAGCCCCCGCGGTCCGGCGACGCGGCCCTCGCAGTCCGGCGTTGCCCGGTGGCGTGGCCCCCGCAGTCCGCCGGCGGGCGAGGGCGAGCGTCACCGGCCGTGGCAGCGTGGCCCCCGTGGGTCCGGCGGTGCGGCTCCGATGGCGCGGCCCCTTCCTTAGCTCCGGTCCGGCCGCCCTCCTCCCCTCGCCGGCGACCCCGTTCTTCGCATCGCGAGCACCACAGAGGCCGCCGAGCACAAATGGTAGCCGCCGCCGCGCGCGGACCTCGCTGCTGCCACGGGCGTCGGCCTGCCCCAATGCGGCGGCTCGCCGACTTGCCTGCCCCGCCATCGCCGCGCCACCTCCGCGCGGGCGCTCCGCCGCTGGCCGCTGGAGGCCAGGTTTACTGGGTTAGTGGGTCGACCCACACCCCGTGACACTATTTGGCACCAATTTGTGTTGGGTTGGCCCAATGGGTCTTTACACCATTCTCAGTATTTTGGTCTGCGGGCGCGGGGTAACTTTTCAGCCGAGCGAGCGACGGAGCGATGTGAACGATTGGTTTTATAGGAGTAGATAAAAAACATGCAGCCTTTCAACTTTCAAGCAGAATGTACTGTTCTTACTGGTTACTGCTCCAAACAGCGCGAGGGAGGGTAGATCCACGGTGGCGAGGGCCGCCGCCGCCGTCTGGAGGACGTGTGCGCTGTCTAGCAAGATCAAGAAGAAGCGGTAGCAGGCGTTTCACTCGCTGAGTACAGGGTGGAGTTGGAGTTAGAGCAGCTGGGACCTAGAGAGCTCATCATCTGTTGGTGGGTGCATCTATTTTCTTTCTTTATTTGTTTCTGATAAAAGCATACTGCATTTCAACTTCCGAGCACACTGTTCTTACTGCTCACCACTGAAACCAATGACCCCTGCAGCTAGAGGAGGCGATGGACGCGGCTCTCGGGTCGGCGAGCTGGCTCCTCGGCCTCGTGCTCAACAAGCTGTCCGAGGACTTGGTGAAAGGCTACATGTCCAGCGCCGAGCTCGGCGTCAACCTTGTGCAGATCAGAAAGAAGATGCTGTACACCAAAGGGCTGTTGGAGGCGGCCCAGGGGAGGGACTTGGCTGGGAACTCTGGCCTCAAGGGGCTGCTCGAGGACCTGAGCAAGAAGGCCGACGAGGCTGAGGACGCTCTAGATGAGCTCCACTACTTCATGATCCAGGACAAGCTGGACGGGACTCAGGAAGCTGCTCCAGAGTTGGGCGATGGCCTCGCCGCTCAAGCTCAGCATGCCCGCCATGCTGCTCGCCACACTTCTGGTAACTGCCTTTCATGCTTCTCTTGTTGCCGCTCACAAGATGATGCCGCTGCTGATGCCCATAACACTCATAGCACAAGCGATTCCATGGATCTTGATGACCATGTTGGAAAGTTGCCGTTTGACCGGGTGGCCATGTCCAACAAAATCAAGAAACTCATAGATGAGCTGCACTCTGACTGTATTCCTGTCTCTAAGTTGCTCGATAAAATACCAAGCAGCAGCCTTCAGGCACACATGCCTGCCTCCAATAAAAGGTCCTACACAAGCTCTCAAATCACACAGACGGACTTCTATGGGAGGGATGCCATTTTTGAGAAAACTATAGAGGATACTATCAGTGCAACACAGAGTGGTAAAACATTGTCTGTACTTCCTATAGTTGGCCAAGGGGGTATTGGAAAGACTACCTTCACCCAGTACCTAGTCAATGAGAACCAAGGATTAGACAATGTTTTCCTGATATTAATATATGGATATGTGTATCGACTAATTTTGATGTGCTCAAGCTCACCAAAGAGATCCTGAGCTGCCTACCTGCAACCGAAAATGAAGGAAATAAAGTAGCAAATGAAACTACCAACTTGGACCAGCTTCAAAAGTCCATTGCACAGAGGTTGAAATCCAAAAGGTTTCTAATTGTCTTGGATGATATATGGGAATGCAGCAGTAATGAGTGGGGAAATTTATTAGCTCCATTTGGAAAGGATGAAACCAGTGGCAACATAATTCTAGTCACAACTCGGTTCCCAAAAATTGTAGAAATGGTGACAAAAGAAACTAAACCAGTTGACCTACCTGGTTTGGATCCTGATGAGTTCTGGGAGTTCTTCAAGCTCTGCAGCCGAATCAAAGATGAGCATGTTGAACAAGAGTTCATTGATATTGCAAGAAAAATAGCAAATAAGTTGAAATGCAACCCACTTGCAGCTCAAACAGTTGGCCGGTTATTGTGTAAAAAACATCGGGAACATTGGATGGAAATTCTAGAGAACAAAGAGTGGCTAAAACAAAATGGTGAGGATGATATTATCCCAGCTTTGCAGATTAGCTATGAGTACCTTCCCTTCCATCTGAAAAAATGTTTTTCATTTTTTGCTCTTTTCCCTGAGGACTGTGAGTTTGATAAATTTGAGATTATCCGCTTTTGGACATCAATTGGCATCATAGTTCCTGATTCACATGAAAGAAAAATTGAGGACATAGGTTCAGATTATTTGGATGAGCTATTAGATAATGGTTTTCTGAGGAAAGGAGAGGACAATTATTACACAATGCATGATTTACTCCAAGAACTTTCACGGCGTGTTTCGCTTGAAGAATGTGCCTATATAAGTTGTTCTAGTTTCGAAGCAAATAAGATCCCACAATCTATTCTCTACCTCTCCATTTTTATGCGTGATATTCATCATGTCCAAACATTTAACAAAGAGATGGGTAAATTGAAGGAATGGATAGACATTAAAAATTTGCAAAGTTTGATGATATTTGGAGAATACAGTAGGTTACAGCTAGTCAATATTTTAAAGGATACATTTGAGAAAATAAAAGGTCTCCGTGTTCTATCTATATTCATGAACTCCCAGAATTCCCTGCCAAACAACTTTTCAGAGCTTGTCCATCTCCGGTACTTAAAACTTGTTTCGCCTTATCACTCAAATGTCTCTTTGCCAAGGACAGTGTCCAGGTTTTATCACTTGAAATTTCTAGATGTCAACCAATGGGGAAGTGGTTGTTCTTTGCCTAAAGACTTTTGCCGCCTTGAAAATTTACGCCATTTCGTTGCTAAGAAAGAATTTTATTCCAATGTTCCCGAGGTGGGAAAAATGATTTTTCTACAAGAACTGAAATAATTCCATGTCATGAAAGAGAGTGCTGGATTTGAGCTAGGAGAGTTGGGGAAACTAGAAGAGCTTGGAGGAGAGCTCAATATATGTGGGCTTGAAAATGTGAGAACCAAGCAAGAAGCTAAAGAGGCCAATCTCGATGGCAAAGAGGAATTTAGTTAAGTTGAGATTAGTTTGGAACAGTAAGCAAGAGTCCACTGCAGATGATATCCTAGATAGCTTCCAACCACACTCTAATATTAGAAGACTTTGCATTGTAAATCATGGTGGCTCTGTCGGTCCTAGTTGGTTGTGCAAGCAACATCATATACATGAAAAACTTGGAGAGCCTACATCTAGAGACAGTTTCATGGGCCAACCTTCCACCTATTGGGCAGATGTATCACCTAAGAAAGTTGAAGCTTGAAAATATTGTCGGGTTATCTCGATTGGGCCCGACTTCTTTGGTAGCACTACAAAAAACAGTTTCACAAACTTGAAGGAAGTTGAGTTTCGTGATATGGCAGAACTTGTGGAGTGGGTTGGGGGAGCAAACTGTCATCTGTTCTCAAGGCTTGAAAAAATCAGGTGCATTAATTGTCCCAAGCTCACAGTGTTGTTGTTCTCGGATTGGCCTATTTCTTCTGCAGAGGACAACTCCATATGGTTCCCTAGTCTTTGTGAACTACACATTGATAACTGCCCGAAATTATGCCTTCCTCCCTTGCCTCACACTTCAAATGTTTCCCGTATTGAGACAGACTGCTTGTCTTATGATCGTACTGAGTTGAACATTAGGAAGTCCTCTGAATTGGTCTTCCATAATCTTGGTGACATTGAAAGTTTGACAGCTCGGGATGTATTACTCTTGTCATTTATGGATCTCCAAAAGCTACGTTGCCTAAGACATATAGAAGTCAGTAGATGCGGGGAAACATTTTTGAGAGGACTGGATGAAGGTGTTGTGCTACACACAGTCCAATCTCTCAAAATCAAACAATTTTCACTTACCAGAAATTCGTTGTCAAATTTGTTCAAATGTTTCCCAGCTATTTCTCGTTTGGATGTAAGCGCATCATCAGATGAGGATCATGAGGAAGTGGTACTGTAGTTTCCACCCTCCAGCCTGCTGAGAAATGTCAGATTTGATGAGTGTAAGAATCTGATCCTACCTGTGGAGGAAGAGGAAGGAATTGGGTTCTATGGCCTTTCGTCTCTGGAGTCTGTGGCCGTAACAAATTGTGACAAACTATTCTCTCGGTGGTCCATGGGAAGAGCAGCAGCTCGGACTCGGAGCGTCATCTACCCTCTCCCCTATTGCATCAAGGAACTCAGGCTTTACAATCAGCAAAGCACACTGCCAATGGCTCTCCTCGCGAATCTCACGTCCCTTACCAGTCTAGTACTACTTAATTGCAAGGATATCACAGTGGATGGGTTCCATCCTCGCATCACATTCAACCTCGAGAATCTGATTGTGTACAATCGGAGAGATGGTGAGGCTGGGCCCTATTCTGTAGCAGCAGATCTACTTGCAGCGGTGGCAAGAACCAAAACAATGCCCGCCAGCTCCTTCCAATTGGTGGAACTTGAGGTGGACAGCATCTCCGCAGTGCTTGTTGCTCCTATCTGCAGCCGCCTCTGCACTACCCTCCAGAAGTTAATCTTCACTTTTGATTGGCGGGCGGAGAACTTCACGGAAGAGCAGGACGAAGCGCTTCAGCTCCTCACGTCTCTCCAATACCTGCGGTTCTGGAACTGCAGGGCTCTGCAGTCCCTCCCTCAAGGCTTGCATCGCCTTCCATCTCTCCAGGAATTACATACCTGGAGGACTAAAAAAATCAGATCTCTGCCCAAGGAGGGCCTCCCGATTCACTGCGAGTGCTATGGATAAATTATTGCGGTCCCAAGATTTATGAGGAATGCCAGGAATTGAGGGGAACACGGCCAGATATAGATGTACGTGCCCCCATTGCGGATGTGGAAAGGTGAATCCCTGCTTCTGCGTGCCATTCACTTCAACTCTTCAGTGTTAATCGATCTGCAGGTTAGTTCCAAATTATAAAGAAAAACACCTTATGCTCCTCGATTTATGATTTATTAACTTTGCAAACTGAATTGTTTTTTGGTAGACTGAATTTACGATCTATAATTTCAGCTCCTGACATCTCCCCAAAGCCTGTCATTTGAAGACTGCAGGGCTCTGCACCTCCCTGCTCTCCAGGAATTACATATCATTGCAACTCAAAATATCAGATCGCTTCTCATATCTGATTTATGAGGAATGCCAGAAATCAAAGGGAACAAGGCCAGATATACACACAATTGCCTTCATTTCTGACACGAGAAGCTGGATCTCTGCTTCTCCCTGCCTTCTACTCTTCACTGTACATCGATCTGCAGGTTAGCTCCAAATAAAAACAGCTTATGTTCTTGGATTTTGTGGTTTCATTGACTGTGCAAGCTGAACTATTTTATTTACTTTTTGCATATGGATATGACCCATTGTTATATGCTTCAATGTTACAATTGGAGCTACCATTCACGATTCATGTCTAACTATTTATTTCTTTATCCAATAAATTCATTGTCTCCTACAATTTTTATTTCTGGATCATATCGTTTTTTATCATTTTTTCCTGAATATTGCATTATTGCACTGAATCTCATAACGTTAATTGGTAGGAAGAACAGAGAATTGTTTCAACAAACAAAGACCATGCCATTATTACTTAGTTCATTCAATTCTTGTTGTGGCATGTCATGAATGGCTGTAGATTGCTTAGTTCCTCATTTTCTAGATCATGGTGCATATGCCTTGTTGATGATCTGATACACACAATCGCCATGTCTCTGTTACAGCACAATGAGATTATATGTTGGTTCGCCTTACAGAACTCTGCATTATCATACGGTTACACATTGTCCAAAAAACATATGGGAACCAAGCTTAGATTGTGGCAAACTTCGGCAAAGATCAGGTGGGACAGTCACAAGTGAACTTCTCGTGTATTCCAGGCTATCTTCCCTTTTACAGCTCTTTTGACATTTTTTGTTTGTGTTTGTGTATGTGTAGTTTCAGACCCCTGACTTCCATTGGTGCATCGCAGATCAGAGTTTAAGAAAGCTCTCGTAGCTTTTTCTGCATCGGTCAACCAGCTTAGTGGAAGAAGCAAAAATGCTTTAAACTCTGTACATCTCTTTCCTAAAAAACATCTCTTTTTGTCTCTTTATTTCTATAAATGGCAAAATC
This sequence comes from Themeda triandra, assembly GCA_018135685.1. Taxonomy (NCBI): domain Eukaryota; kingdom Viridiplantae; phylum Streptophyta; class Magnoliopsida; order Poales; family Poaceae; genus Themeda; species Themeda triandra. The sequence goes on from JAENPR010000491.1 coordinate 72,150, forward strand.
CTCTAGAGCCATTTTGTAAAATGATGATCTTCTTCTTCCTTTGATTAACAGGACAGGTCGTTGTAATAAACCATCTAGTATCATTGAGGAGACAAAGAAAATTCATTTAGAAGGAAACCTGCCAGTTCCAGTTTTTATATGCCCAGCTCAGCAGTAAGTACACATACACCCAGTACTCCAGATCTCTCACCATTAACCTGAATCTGCAGCTCAGGAGACTGAACTGGACTAACGACGTAAGGTGCCATGGTTATATCTTGATGACAGATATGATATTATGCATCCTCTATGAAGAGAACCAGAGTCCCTTGTTTGGGAACTTGCAGCATTTAATGGTCCTTATAGTCAGATTAATTAACATCAAAGTTTTTGTTTTCTAATCTTATGAAATTGGGTACAACATTAATGTTCAGTACATATATTTGTATTTTCTTTTTCTGCCAAGAAATATTTCTACTTCCTTTGCCCATCTGCTTATTTCCATTTCCTTTAATTTGCCAATCTATTTATTTCTAGTTCCTTTGCCCATCTACTGAGTTATTGACTGTACTCTAGTTGAGACTCAAGAATTGACAGGGATACCTGCTGAAAATTCCAAATGTTTTGTTACTACTTTTAGCATTATCAAAACATGAACGTTTATGACTATCTGATTACAGAGTAACTTCTTTTCTTTGATTTTCTAAAAATATTTTTTTTTTGTATTTTCACGATCATTATGTGGTCAGATGAATGCTTCGAATAAGTAATGGATTATTCTTTGTACTATCTACCAAAAGTGATCTTCGTCTTTCCTCTTATAAATTGTTTCAGGTTTGCTAATGCAACAACTGCTAAAGCAAAACTTCTACTCCTTGAACAGAAAACTGTTAACTCGATATAGATTTCTGCGAGGAAGTGTGCTTAGCTAGAAGTATAGAACAAGCTCTTGCTAGAAACAAAGCAGAAATGGGACAAAACTGAAGAAGATGATGACTTGGTAACCTTATTTCTGATCAAACTTGTTTGCTATTATATTTAATATTTTTTCATAGATTCTATACATCTTGATTTTCAATTTGTCAAGAACACTGAATAGGTGATAGCTTATCATCAAACTGATAAATGAGTATTACTACTTGTGAATCTTAAGATTAAATAAATTAAATAAGTTGTTGTTAGTGCTTATGCCATTTCTAAACACTTGCATGAAAAGGTCAAATTTTAGTACTATCCTTCTTTTCAAAATTCAGCATTACATAAATTTAGATGCATAGGATGAGAAATTTGTGTGCTAAAATTTTAGTACCTCGTTAATTTCAACCCGATAAAAATAGTACCACTTTTGTTTTATTTGGCAAATATTGTCCAATCATGTATCAACTAGGCTCAAAAGATTCATCTCGTGATTTTCAACTAAACTGTACAATTAATTATTTTTTTACCTATATTTAATGCTCTATACAAATAGCTAAAAATTGATGTGATGGAAAGAGAGTGAAAAAACTTAGAATTTGGATGCTCTCTAAACAAGGCTTGGGTGTTTTCTTTTATTCTTTTTGGCATGGAGGTACGACCAGCTCCGTTTATTTATTGGACTGTCACTGTCACTGTGATTTTCCTGGTTAGCACAATAATTTAGCATTAAGATTAAGTGGTAATAATTGAACAGGTGAAAGCGCATATGAGATATTATACTCCCTCCGTTCGCAATATAGTGCATTCTGGCTTTTAAAATTTTTCTGAAATATAGTGCATCCAGGAACAAGTAGATAATATTTACTTAAATAAAATACATGATTATTTTCTATATAGAAAATAATTTAATTACTTACCTATTTTTTATGAGACGGATGAGAGTTCATCCTTAGATTATGGGAATCAAATCATATTTCAATATATTAGGAAGGTAAACAAGGGGTACGTGTGTCTATTATTCTCTCCTTTATTTTATCCTAAAATAGCAAGAATGTACTGTATTTCAGTATGGAGGGAGTATATAATATCAAGAGTCAAACTGCATTATTATTGGTGGGAAAGATACTGAAAGGAATTGATTAAAAAAATAGTGTAATAGTGCCCTCTACAAGATCATATGCTGGCATATATATGTAGGAATGGTGTCCATCCTGGCTTATGTTTTGCAATGGCCATGGTTTCATTTGACCATGGATGCATCATCCTCCAACTCAACACTCGTGTATTTATTAAGCATAAATATTTCTGACCACCGTGTAATGATTCCTCGATCGTGGAATGGAAGTCCGCCATTATCATCACTAGGTACATATATGCTCCTTCCATTTCTTCTAGATATAGCTAGTGCTGTCTTTTTATCCCTAAAAAGGCTATGCACACGTGCAAAAGCATGGCTATGCACAAACCATATTAAGTTTTAATCAAAGCCTATACCTAGTAAGTGGCAACTATGTTGCGTACGTCATGGCCAAAACATCATCACGTCATAATGAAAAGGAGTACTGATGCTATGCACAAGCTACCTCCACTATACAGCAAAATAAAAAAGAACAAAACACAACCATGTTGTACTCATCTTGCAACGCAATCCAGAACACTAATCATATCCACTAAAAAGATCGATATCAAAATGTCAATGGATAAAATGTTGCAAGCAAAACAAAAGGAAAAGCAGTGTACATATGGTGGTTTGGAGGCAATTAACAAATGACACAAATAAGGTGATCCAGGTCAAGGTATACTTAGGGCCTGTTCGGTAGAAACGTAGAAGTATAAAACAACATAAAAGCAAATTTATTTGTGCTCATTTTCTTGAGGATCGGAACCTCATGACCTAGCCCTTATTACCCTTCGACATGGATCCGGCAAACTCAACTAATTTAGGCTAATTCTTTGATCCAACTAGTGTGGACCTAGGTAATCCAAATAACAAGTCTTAGATTAGCAAATAGAAATTATAGACGAAAAAAATAAGTAAGGAAATATGCGACGATCTTACCCCGTTCGATTGAACTTAATTATCGGTCCGACTTATCTGCCATGGACCATGGTACATTATTTGTCTCCCACAACAAATAACATCATCCGAGTAATAAGCCGCTCCTCGATAGCTGTTACATATCGTTGTTAGTCTTAGTCCTATTCAGTCCATGTTTTCAAAAGTCCTATTCAGTCCAAGCCTGAACGAAATCCATACGTTAAGTAAATACACTCATGACTCATGAGCATTCGCTGTCTGTTGGGCCACACCTGTTTGGTCCCACCTGCCAGGGAAAGTTTCTGCTCAAAAAAAAAACTGCCAGGGAAAGAGAACACCCTGTTCTTGTGAGCGCCATGTGGCTTCTGACCTGTCAGCTTGCCGCGTCGCATGAGTCCCAACAGAAGAATTGCTGCTTGGACGTGGCACCGTGGCCAGGACAGCAAAGGGTGTAGCTGGCAGCAGGTCGGAGGAGCTGGCACGGACACGGGCCCACATGTCATCCAGCTGCTCATACAACTTCCACTTCAGTTCTCACATGCAAAAAGGCCCCTCTGAAGAATCCAAACGTTACGAAAACGGACGTGACAAAGCCAAAAAAGCGTCAAACCAAACGGCATGCTCCCCTCACAGCTCACAGCCTCACACACTGACAAACGACCCCCTCGGAATTCGCGGCCCCACTTTCCAGCGACCACGAACGGTAATGAGCCGCCTCCCAGCTCCCAGGGGCAAAACAGTAACTCCACGTGCCGCGCCAACTGTAAGCCCGCGCCTTTCCTCCCGGGAGAATTGCTGCCGCAAACTGCGTTTCCAGTCAAGCCCCTGGTGGAATTAAAAAAAAAGCACGTATTTATTCCTTCCCATTAAACCCCCTCGTGAACAGCGAAATCTCCTCGAAGACCTCCTGTTCTTCTCCAATCCCCCAAACCTCTCGTATTCAGTCTCGTCGGCGTCGCAATCATTCGTGGGGGCGCATTACGCCTCGCCGCCCGCCGCATCCATCCCGAATTCCTTTGCCTTCCACTCGGATTCGCAAGATTTTCCTTTTCTTTTCTTTTCTTTTTTCGCGTCAGGGATTCCGCAAGATTGAGAGCGCTCGCGTTCGCCGCCTCCCGATTTCCGCATCATTTCTCATCTGGGTCAGCTCAGCTCGATTTGTCGCCGTCGTCGTCGGCCTCCTCGTCGCCGCCCACCACGCCCGCCACTTCTTGGAGGACTCGGTCCCGTCCCGTCCCGCTCTGTCTTGACCTCACTCCGCTCCACCCGTCCCCCTCCTCCTCGCTTCCATCGCCATTGCCGCCCTGCTCCCCCAAAGTTCAAAGCCACCTGCTTTCTTGGACCGCACCGCGTCCCTGCCGGGGCTGGCGGCGTAAATGCCCGTCCGTGCAGAGCATCCCAGCCTCCTCCGCCCCAAATCCCGTCCTTTTTCCCGTCGATTAAGAGCAGCGCAAGGTTCCTTCCTGGACTCCTGCTGTCCTACCAGTAGCCATCAGCACATCCCAAGATGAGGAGCAACGCGTCCTGACTCCACTTGCCCAGCCAGCTCCGGCGGCTGCTCTGCTCTGCTCCGCCACCCACTGACATGGGCTTCTTGATCTCCTCCCCCCGCCTCCACCTCCTCTTCCACCACCACCTCCTCCTCCTGCTGCTCCTCAACACCGCCACCCCACCAGTAACCTCCCAGCCACCACCACCCTCCACCGCCAGGGCCCTCGACGCGACGCTCCAGGCCGCCGCGTTCCGCGCGCTATCCACCCACCCACGCACCGGCATTGTCTACAACGCGACGCTCCCCGCCACCCTCGCCGGCATCACCGCCTCCGCGCTGTGCCTCCGCAGCGGCAGCCTGCGCCGGCGCGGCTTCCCGGGCCCCGGCTACTTCCAGTTCGCCATCCCGCCGGGCATCGTGTTCCAGCCGCGCGTGGAGCGGGTGGTGCTGGTGTACCACGACCTGGGCGGGCGGTCGGCGCACTACTACCCGCCGCCCGCCGGGTACGCGTACCTCGCGTCGGTGCTCGGTCTGCTCGCCTACGACGCGGCCAACCTGTCCGCCGCGGGGGTCCCGGAGCTCGGCGTCGAAGCGTCGGGGAAGCCGATCTCTGTCACTTTCCGCGGTGTCCGCCCGGTGCCGGCGGCGAGGTGTGTGGTGTTTGGCTTGGATGGCGCGCCGGAGTTCCGGGACGTGGAGGGAACCAACGTGTGCACGACGTATAAGCAAGGGCACGTCTCCATCGTGGTGAATTCCAGCGAGATTGCTCCAGCTCCGGCTCCGGCGCCAGCGCCAGCGCCTCCTCTGGCTCCGGCTCCAGGTCCGGTTCCGGCCGGCGTGATTCACCCGCCGATACCGACGGAGGGAGGCGGCGGTGGGAAGAAGGGGAGCTCGGCCGCCGCGTGGAAGATTGCTGTCGGCATGGTTGGGGGCGCCGCGGCGTTGGGGTTGGTGGCGGCGCTTGTGCTGTGCTTGGTGAGGTACAAGAGGGATAAGAAGCTTCAGATTATGGGGCGGAATGCCGAGGTTGGGGACACGTTGAGGATGGCGCAGGTTGGGCGGGCGCAGGCGCCTGTGGCGTTGGGGATGAGGACGCAGCCGGTGATTGAGAATGATTATGCTGCAAAATAGTGGATTTTACGGTATGCTGGATACTTCTGCTGCTAACAAGGAAACTTGATGGTGTTGGATAGAGTTAATTTGCCTGACGGATGCAAATTTTCCATATCAGCGAGGGCAATGCTAGCCACTAATTTCAGAGCCCAGGTTCTGCTCCATGAGGGTTCTTCAGCACATTCTTCTGGTGGGTTTGTTCGGAAGCTTAAGTTTTATACTGCGAGAGTAACCTCTTTTCTGTGCTTACAATGAATTAGCAGAATTGTTTTCCCCTTAAAACATAAATTTTGCCTTTTCGTTGACATTAGATGAATGCATCGGATAAGTTATTCTTTTGTAGTATCTCCAAGCATTCATCCCTTTCTCTTTTCCCCTATTAATCCTTTCAGGTTGCTAATTCAATGGCTGCTAAAGCAAAGCTTCTACTCCATGAACAAAAAGCTGTTGAATCAATCCATATTTTGTTAAGCAAAGATGTGCTCAGCTAGAAGTATAAAACAAGCTCTTGCTAGAAACAAAGCAGAAAGGGGACAAAAGTGAAGAAGATGATGATGTGGTAATCTTTTTTGTGATCAAACTTGTTTGTTATCATGTTCACTGTCTTTCCGTGAGTTGCATACACCTTCATTTTCAATTCATCAAGAGCATTCATAGTTGATACTTCATCACCAAACTGATGAATGAATATCACTACATCTGAATCTTGAAATTAAATAAATTATATAAGTAACTATTAATGCACATCATTTCTGAACACTTGCATAAGGGTTGAATTTTCAGTATTCTGTTTTTTTAAAAAAATTGAGCATTACATAAATTTAGATTCATATGAAACTATATTATATGGGGATGAAAAGTTTGAGTCCAGTATCTTGTTTCATATTAGCTCTAAACTATTGGTACTGCCAGCTTGTTCTTACAACATCTCAAGAGTATCATTGCATCCATTGAACTATGGTATAACTTATTTTCTCCATTGAACTATGATGTTGTTCTTGTCAACCGATGAATATAACTTATTTTCTCCATGTTATACTGAATAGACTCTCTGAACAACCCATTGCTGAAACAGATTTGCATGCAGCCGGAGACATTTTTTAGCTAACGCAACTGGAGAGATTGGTGGCATATAAATCAAGTATGGCACAGGAAAACTCAACATTTGCCTGTGAAAACTGCTTCCTAAGTGAGACAGTAGATTTTCATCAATTCACCACCTAGGACGATGCCTTATTGGATGATGAGGGCATAGATGTTTCGAATATGATCCGAATTCTAACATGTCTTGCGGGGACGCTTAGAGGACCCATGGTTTGGGTTACGTGTTTAGAGGATTTGTTTCCATATTTGACTGCAGCGAGTCTGTCCTATAAGGCTATATATACGTCTTGTAAGCCGCACGGGAAGAGCAGATGACTCATTGTACTTTCTGCATGTTGTAAACCCTCATCATATAGTGAAGATCGCCAATTGGCGCCCGTGGTTTTTTCCCGCAAGGGTTTTCCACGTAAAAATTTTTGCTTCGTGTTCGAACTGTATTTGCATTATTTGTTAACAACGGAAGATGTATGAACAACATTACCCAGTCCTCTTCTACGCGGTTTAAGAAAATTAAGCAGCCCCTGTCCCCTCCAGGCCTGAATCTCCTATGGTCAGCTTGGGTGAAATCATCACCCAAATCCAGCAATTTTCATAATATCTCAAAGTCATATGCATCAGCATCCGACCTAGCTTCACGAGTGTAACTTTGCCATCTATGATGGGCTGTCAGCAAACATTTTTCAAAGAACCTTCTAAAGAGGTGTATCCTATTAACGTGGTCAACTTTCCCTCAAAAAAAAAAAAAATTAACGTGGTCAACTAAATCCACACACCTTTGCCTGTCGTAGGTCAGTGTTGAGCTGATCAGCAATTGGAGTCGTGTGATAAGCTTATTTGGCCTTCTATTCGTTGCAATCTTCACAAATCAACAAGGTAATTAGCAGGGCTACAATTTACAGCATACTCTAGCGAAAGGCGTGATTACCATCGTTCTGAAACAAAAGGAAACACTGCATTAAACCATGTGAATTCCTTTCAGTGAGCAGCATTTGCATTGGCCATGCTCCACCTCCCATTCAGTTTTTTTAATGAACCGGCACCTCCCATTCAGCTCGTTGATGAGGAATTAATCACCAGCCATGTTGACCGGCATGCAGATGGAGTACAGTGATACAGACCATCACACATCCAATGGTCCACGCAATAATGCCTCTATCGATCCTGCTCAATCCAAGGACCACGCATGCATGCATCGATTAGGATTTTAAGCTTGGTGATCCTACAAAATTTCGAATCATAAACTTCATACAGAACACATCGTAATCAAAGCCAGGAGTGGGAACGAGCTGGGCTCGAGGAGTTGCTGGGAAAAAAAACAACTGGGCTCGAGTCAGGGAAGAGCCTTGGGCTAGAGGTGGTCGACGGGCCGGAAGGGAGGAAGGGCGTTGGGCTGGCCACTCAGGGGCCGATCTGGGTTTGCATAAAGGTCCGAGGAGGGTGGTTAGGCCCAAGAGAAAGAGACGGGGTCCTATAATTTCTGCACAAGGCTTTTGGATACGAGGCTACCTCCATGGCTCCATACATGCACAACAAGAGGGAAAAAAATGTTTCTGGGTCGAGAGAGGCATTTTTTTATTCCATTTTGTCTTTTTTTTCTTTTTTTATAAGAAAAACAACACCATTTTTTTAGGTTATTAATAACACCACTTTATTCGTATGGGTGTATGGCCACAGTCAGTTTTCGGAGCATGTGCTCCAGAGCCTAACTCAATTCACTTCTATATAAACTATAATAAACAATAAATTGTACAATATAATTGAAACTTCTTTGTAGCCGAAAGGTAATACGTACTGTGGCTTTTATTTTGTCTAATCCTAGGTTCGAATGCCCTTGATCTCAAATTTTTGAAATTTATTTTGATACTTTTTCTCCATGATAATATGTGTCATTTTGCTTATTTTTCCTATTGTAGTGATTAGATGTATATAAGATAAAGCGTCACATTTAATGACGTGAGCCATCAAATATAGACAACAATGGACTAGAATATGTTGAGACAACAATTAAAATTATTAAGTATATGTACCTACCTGACCATGTAGATTTGGTACATACCAACATGAAAAACAATGTCTTAAAAAAATCAACAAATTACTTTGTGACACAAAAACCTTGTCATAGGTTGATGTTATTTAGAATTTAAACTTTGTGACATAGAAAATGCCTATGACGTAGCAAATATTATCACTGGATGGAACTGGACTAGTTGTATCATTGTGACATTTTTTGAGACATACAACTTTTTATTGTCACAAAGTCGAAGTATCTAAAATAGAATGTCATAGACCGGATGAAATAATGACATTTTGACCTATTGTCATGCTAATTACATCAAAAAAAACCCACATATTTTCTTGTAGTGGCCGTGTCAAGTGCAAATAGTCTTGCTCAGTTGTGCAGCTGTGCTAAATAAAACTAACACATATAAACTCATCTATAGGTTAATATGTCCATGACTCTTTTTGTTATTTTCTCGACGCTATTGGGGGGGGTCGTTAAAAATGTCAATTTAACGTCAGAAGGTAAGATGTTAAAGATTGATAACAGATTGTCGGTCGTTATATCTCATTTTGACAACAGACTGTCGGGCGTTAATTCTATTTCACTTTAGGTCGGATGGTAGGTCGTTATATCCTACTTTTAATGACCCAGCAGGCGTCGCCACAGCTAGCTATACAACAATCATATGAACAAAGCGTAATTTTCTTTTTAGTTGCTCTCTAAAACTTGTAACAAGTTTTTCTCTCACACACTAACTTCAAAATTGATGATTCTTTTTTCTAAAATTATCTAAAATCATGCTCTATCAAGCTATGGCATCCTTACTATATTTTTATTATTATTTATTGACCATTTTATTTATTAAGAAAATAGAGAATGATCATTTTGATTCTACCTTAGGAAAAATGAAACTTTTTAACAAGCAATATCCAATGTATATGGTTCTATGTAGGAGTTTCAAACAAATGGAACTCATTTGATATTTTCTATCATTTAAATTATTTTTTGCAGACTTACCGAAAGTGATCTCAAATTGAACTATGTGTACTTCCAATATGATTAAAAAAATTACAAATAGTATATTTATGCTCATCGGTTTAACTCTAACCCATATCTCATAGTTATTGGCGGTAGAAACATTTGTTATCTAGGAATAATTCATCCTTCTATTCCTAATTTCTCATAAAATAATTATAACAATTCTGAAATTTTATCAAAAAAATCGATAATTTTGCATGGTGACACTTTTTTGTTACACCACCTTTACATAAAAAAACTAAAATGATTTTAACAAAATGCTAATATACATTGTTCACAATTGATACATCTCTCACATATTTATATGAGAATAACATGGGAGACATGTTCAATTATGAACAATGTATGCTACATTTTGTCGGATGGAGAAATGAGTAAAACAAGATTTGTAGATCTCAACGAGTTATAAAAAAGCTTCTATTGACGCCTTTTTCATCTGAAATCATTTGCTATCTCAAAAATATGTTTGAAATTGTCATATTTTGAAATTCCACTGTGGGCGAATGAGAGATAGAAAACGGGCCGGCGATCTACTCTTTGCCGGCGCTTGGTTCCCCATCGAACGATCTCGCTCGAGCAGGTGCTCCCGCCGTCCTGCTCGCCTCGCCAGCGAACGCTCCAAATCCCGCTGCGCGTCCGCCCAAATCGCGCCAAAATCGATTCATCTCACCCCAAGTAGATTTCCTGGGCGCCAAATCGAAGGATAGAGCTCGAAATCGTCCCAAAATCGCCACCTCCCAAACCCTAGCGGCCATAGCTTGTGCGGCGGCAGTTGCCGCGTCCGGCGGCGACTGTTCGTCCAGCGGCGTAGGCTTCTGCTGTGTCGAGCGGCGTAGGCTTCTGCAACCTGGCGTCCTGGCCTGGGATTCTGAGGAGAGCAAGGGCGGGGGGCCACGAATGACGGCAGCTTCTTCTCCAGCTGCACGCGTCCGAGTTCTGTCCTACCGGCGGTTCTGACCGGCGTGGAAACATACAGGCAAGTTACATGCTAATTGCAATGTCTGAACAAATTAGATGGTAATTGTAATGTCCTGCTTCTTCTTCTCTTAGTTCTCTATTCTTTACTATTTTTTTGGCAACGTGTATTAGTACTTGTAACTTGCAATGTCTGAACGTTGAATGAGAACATATATGTGGCCACAAAGATGTGATCACAGCACATGTGAACACTAAATAATTACAATCTAAGCTGCAGACATGGCTTGGGTTTGCAGCCATTAGTTGGCTAAATTATTAGCCTTGTTATAGTGTCGAGGGTGAAGACAGGAGAAGAGGGTTATTATATACCTTTGTCAGTTTATACGTACCGTGCCTTGGTTTATAGCACATCGGGAATCTGGAATCTCGAGTCCAGAGAAAGCTAGGCTTCTCGAGTTGGTGGGCTGGCAATAGAAAATGCATTTCATTTCGTATGCAGTCGCTGCTGTGCCAACCTGTTGCCGGCCATATAAGAAAACACCGGTTCTATTACCAGTGGGTGTACAAGCATTTCCAGCACTTTGTTCTTACTGCTCACCACTTTAGTCCACCAACCACTCAAACCATTTTCCCCTGCGGCCGGCCGAATCCATCTCTGACGGAGTTGGAGATGGAGGTGGCTCTCGGGGCAGCAAACTGGCTCCTCGGCCGAGTCATCAACAAGCTCTCCGACGATTTGGTGAAAGCCTACGTGTCCAGCGCCGAGCTCGGCCTCAATCTTGATGAGATCGAAAGCAAGATGCTGTACACTAGAGGGCTGCTGGACGAGGTCCAGGGGAGGGACTTCACCAACAAACCTGGCCTGCAGGGGCTGCTCCACAAGCTCGCCAAGAAAGCTGATGAGGCCGAGGACGCTCTGGATGAGCTCCACTACTTCATGATCCAGGACAAGCTGGATGGGACTAGAGAGGCCACTCCAGACTTGGGCGGTGGCCTCGACGCCAAAGCTCAGCATGCCCACCATGCTGCTCGCCACACCTCTGGTAACTGGCTCTCATGCTTCTCTTGTTGCCGTTCAAAAGATGATGTTGCTGCTGCCTTCTCTCTTGACCACGGTGGCCATGCTGAAAAGTTGCCATTCAACCGGGTGGAAATGTCCAACAAAATCAAGCAGCTCATAGAGGAGCTGCACTCTAACTGTACTCCTGTGTCTGACTTGCTCAAGATTGTGTCAGGCAGTAACCCTCAGCCACACATGCCTGCCTTCACTAAAAGGCCTGACACAAGCTCTGAAATCACACAGGAGAAGTTGTTTGGGAGGGATGCCATCTTTGAGAAAACTATAGAGGAGATTGTCGGTGTGACACAGCATGGTAAAACCTTGTCTGTTCTTCCCATAGTTGGCCCAGGGGGTACTGGAAAAACAACCTTCACCCAGCACATATACAATCACAAAAGGGTTAAAGAACATTTCATTGTTAGGGCTTGGATATGTGTATCAACTAATTTTGACGTTCTTAAGCTCACCAAAGAGATCCTGAGCTGCCTACCTGCAACTGAAAATGAAAGAAATAAGATAACAAATGAAACTACAACAAACTTTGACCTGTTTCAGAAATACATCGCAGAGAGGATGAAATCCAAAAGGTTTCTAATCGTCTTGGATGACATATGGGAATGCAACAGTACTGATGAGTGGGAAAAACTATTAGCTCCTTTCAAAAAGGATGAGACCAGTGGCAACATGATTATTGTGACGACTCGGTTCCCAAAAATTGTAGAAATGGTGACAAAAGAATCTAAACCAATTGACCTACGTGGTTTGGATCCTGATGAGTTCTGGAAATTCTTCCAAATATGCGCATTTGGTAGAATCCAAGATGAGCATGGTGATCAAGAGTTAATTGGTATTGCAAAACAAATAGCAGATAAGTTGAAATGCTCACCACTTGCAGCCAAAACAGTTGGTCGGTTATTGATTAAAAACCCTTTTCAGGAACATTGGATGAAAATTCTTGACAATAAACAGTGGCTAGAAGAAAATCATGAGAATGATATTATCCCTGCCTTGAAAATTAGCTATGACTACTTACCCTTCCATCTGAAAAAATGTTTTTCATGTTTTTCTCTTTTCCCTGAGGATTATAAGTTTGAGAAGATTGAGATTATTCGTTTTTGGGATTCACTAGGCTTCATAGATTACTGTAGGCAGAATAAAAAATTGAGGATATAGGATCAGATTATTTGGATGAACTAGTAGATAATGGTTTTCTTATAAAAGAAGATAATCACTATGTAATGCATGATTTACTGCATGATCTGTCACAGATCGTTTCACTGGAGGAATGTGCCTATATAAGTTGTACTAGTTTTGAGGCAGATAAAATCCCAAAATCTATTTGTTACCTATCCATTTTCATGAATGATACTCATATTCAAAATTTTGAGGATGAGATGGCTAAACTGAAAGAAAGGATAGACATTAAAAGTTTGCGGAGTTTGATGATTTTTGGAGAATACAATAGGTTACACCTGGTCAATGTCTTAAGATATACATTTAAGGAAATAAAAAGTCTCCGTGTCCTATCTTTATTCATGAACTCCCATAGTTCATTGCCACATAGTTTTTCAAAGCTTCTCCATCTTCGCTACTTAAAACTTATGTCCCCTGATTACCTAGAAATGTGTTTGCCTAGCACAGTATCTAGGTTTTATCACTTGAAATTTCTAGATCTTAATCAATGGGAAAGTGGTTATTCTTTGCCTAATGACATTAGCCGCCTTGAAAATTTACGCCATTTCATTGCCAAGAAAGAATTTCATTCCAATGTTCCTGAGGTGGGGAAAATGAAACTTTTGCAAGAATTGAAAGAATTCCATGTTCAGAAAGACAGTGTTGGATATGAGATTGTACAATTGGGGAAACTAGGAGAGCTTGGAGGTGAGCTCAATATATGTGGGCTTGAAAGTGTTAGAACCCAGCAAGAAGCTAAAGAGGCCAACCTGGTGGCAAAGAGGAATTTGGTTAAGTTGGGATTAGTTTGGAATAGGAAGCAAGAGTCTACTGGGCATGATATCCTAGATAGCATCAAGCCACACTCTAATATCAGAACACTTTGCATTGTAAATTATGGTGGCTCTCTTGGTCCTAATTGGTTGTGCAGCAACATCATATACATGAGAAACTTGGAGACCCTACATCTTGAGAGTGTATCATGGGCCAACTTTCCACCTATTGGGCAGTTTTATCACCTAGGAAAGCTGATGCTAAAGAATATCACTGGGATATCTCAGATTGGACCTGACTTCTTTGGTGGTACTACAGAAAAAAGTTTCACACATTTGAAGGAAGTTGAGTTTCATGATATGCCAGAACTTGTGGAGTGGATTGGGGGAGCTAACTGCCATCTTTTCTCAAGACTTGAAAGAATCAAGTGCATTAACTGTCCCAGACTCACAGTGTTGCTGAACTCGAGTTGGCCTATTTCTTCTGCAGAAGACAACACCATATGGTTCCCTAGTCTTGATGATCTTCAAATTGATAGATGCCCAAAGTTGTGTCTTCCTCCCTTGCCTCACACTTCGATGGTATCCCAAATTCAAACGGAGTGCTTGCTTTATGATCGTACTAACTTGGTCATTCAGAAGCCCTTTGAATTGGCCTTTCACAATCTGAGTGGCATAGAAAGGTTGACAACTCGGGATGCATTGCTCTTGTCATTTATGGATCTCCAAAAGCTACATTCCCTAAGACATATAGAGATCAAAAGATGCGAGGAAACATTTTTGAGGGGACTGGATGATGGTGTTGTGCTCCACACAGTCCAAAATCTCGAACTCTATCAATTTTCTCTTACCAAAACATCATGGTCAAATTTGTTCGAATGTTTCCCAACACTTTCTCATTTGGTACTATGCACATCATCAGATGAGGATCATGAGGAAGTGGTACTACAGTTTCCACCATCCAGCTCGTTGAGACATGTCCATTTCCATGGGTTTAAGAATCTGGTCCGACCTATAGAGGAAGGAGCTGGATTTTGTGGCCTCTCATCGCTCCAGATTCTGACCATATCAATATGTGACAAGCTATTCTCTCAGTGGTTTATGGAAGGTGCTCAAACTCGGAGCATCATCTACCCTTTCCCCCCTTGCATCAAGGAACTCAGCCTCCAGGGTGAGCAAAGCACGCTGCCGATGTCTCTGCTTGTGAATCTCACATCTCTTACCAGCCTAGAACTATTTAATTGCAAGAATATCACAATGGATGGGTTTGATCCTCACATCACATTCAACCTCAAGTGTCTAACGGTGTTCAATCAGAGACATGGTGGGACTGAGCCCTATTCCGTAGCAGCAGATATATTTGTAGCGGTGGCAAGGGCCAAAACAATTCCTGTCGGTTCCTTCCAACTGGTGCAACTTGAGGTGGACTGCATCTCTGCAATGCTTGTTGCTCCCATCTGTACCCGCCTCTCTTCTACCCTCCGGACGATATTCTTCTATCATGATTGGCGGACGGAGAAGTTCACGGTAGAGCAGGATGAGGCACTTCAGCTCCTCACATCTCTCCAGTACCTGAGGATCATTAAGTGCAGGGCTCTGCAGTCCCTCCCACAAGGGTTGCATCGCCTTCCTTCTCTACTGCTATTACATATCGGGGGACTCACAAAATCAGATCGCTACCCAAGGAGGGCCTCCCTGATTCACTACGAGAGCTATACATATCTGGTTGTTGTGCCGAGCTTTATGAGGAATGCCAGGAATTACGAGAAACAAGGCCAGATATAAGGGAAGAAGTCAGCTTAGCTGAAACGGAAAGCTGAATCTCCACTTCTACGTACCTTTCAGGAAGTCAGTTCTTCACTGTACAACAATCTCCAGGTTAGTTCCAAATAGAAAAACAGCTTATGCTCCTTGATTTATGATTTTATTGACTGCACAAACCGAATTGCTTTTAAACTTTTGCATGTAGATATGATCAATTGTCTTATGCTTCTGTGTTGCAAGCATATGGTTACAAGTGGAGTCACTATTCATAAATTTGATGTCTACTACAGTTTTGAATCATATTACTTTCTAGCATTTTCCCTCTTTAGGTAGAATATTCCATTATTTCACATTTTTTTATTGTATTTGAAAATCACATGCCGTGAATTTGTACATTTAGGGACAAAAGGAAAATTGCATTAACAAAGATCGTGTGCCCCTATTTCTTTGTTCATTGTTGTTGTGGCATGTCATGCTGCAGATATATTGCTTGATTCCTCCTTAGTAGATTTCCTAGATCATGACACATATGCCTTGTTGATGATCTGATATGCACAATCCCCTTGTAACTATTACAGCACAATGAGATGATATGCCGGTTTGCCTTGCAGGACTCTGCTTCATCATACGGTTACACATTGTTTAAAAACAATAAATAATGGTTGTGGCAAACTTTGGCAAGTAAACCCAAGGTGAATTACCTCGTAGCAACAACATTGCATCCAGCAAAGATCAGGTGAGACAGTCACAAGTGAACTTCTCGTATGGCATTGTCTCTCTCTTCAGTTAATAACGTTCTAGGCTATCTTTTCTTTCACAGTTCTTGTGACTTTTTGTTTTGTAATTTCAGGCCTCTAACTCTGATTGATCATTTGAAAACCACATAAAGCAGGAGATGCTGCATCAGGAATAAGACTGGAGACTCTCTGTTCTGTCAATGCAACTCTCTGTTCTATCAATGCAACAAGCTTAGTGGAAGAATAAAAAATACTTTGGAAGTAATGTGTTTTTACTTTACTCAGTACATATATTTTGTTTCTTCAGTTCTGTAAATGGCGTAACGCTCTGAGTAATTTTTTAAACTGATCTCTTGCATCTTTTGTTTAACAGGAAGGGCTCACGACATAAGACATTCAGTTTCATCGAGGAAACAAAAAAAATCAAATTAGTACTAGATATGTGTTGAGTATGTGTACAATTTTGGTTACGTTAGACTTGAGTATTAGGGGCTAGAATGGAGTTGGAGTCAAACTTTGTGTTCTATGGGGCCAAAAATATGAGGTCACCCCTTTTGTAACCATAAGACGACTTGATAGCTGGTTTTGGCGGCAAACGAGGCCGTGGGAGTGCCTGGATGCCGGTGTAGCTGTTGTTTTATGGGAAGGAGCGTCCATAGTCATTGCCCCGAGGATGTAGGCAAAATGCTGAACCTCGTTAAAAAAACAGTGTCTCAGTGTCATTCTTGTTCGTATATTTTCTTCAATGGTGGTTATGTTCTCTCTCTGCCAGAACTGTTAGTTGATCTCCTCCTGACTCGGTCCAACGACCGAGTCAGGGCCTTTGATCGTCCCTGATCGGGGGGAGCCCAGTCAAACACGGGCTGGTGGGCCCCTGTCGCACAGTGCATATAAGAGGAGGTGGGGGCCACTGGCTCGAGGTACGAGGTTCACTGCAGCCACCACTCCCCACCGTCCTAACCCTAGTCCGATCGTGAGGGTGCACTGCCAGCGACGGGAAGCTCCATCAGCATCCTCACCGTCGCCCTGCAGCACCCGACTGCCGCGCCGCCGCCGGGACGCCACTGCTCCACCTCCGCTCCGACCGTCACTGCCCGTCCGCAGTCTTCATCAGCGAACGTGATGGCGGACTCCCGATCCCGTTGGTATGTGCCCCTATGCTATCTCCTCTATCCTTCTATGGCCAAGGGCCTTTGTTTCACCACTGCCTTACACAAATCAGAGAGGATTGCCCCACTGTTTTCACTTCTAGTGATCCTAATAATCTAACAATGGTATCAGAGGCCTATACTAGAGAGTGGATCCAGTTTTGGGGATGAGAAGGATCGGTTTCGATCCAAAAACATGAACCCTACCCCTAAACGAACAGATCGGGGGAGGGGAAGAGACAAGGTCAAACCCTAACCCTAACCAAGAACAGATCGGGAAAGGGAAAGAGTATCCTAACCCTAACAGAAAAGGGGCGGTCATCACGGGCACCTACCTGGGCCCAACCGTCCCGTCGTCGCCGCCGGCATCTCCGTCGCCGGCGCATGAACAGATAGGGCCGCGCCGGCCGCCGCCTGTGTGCTGCGTGCGTGTGCGCCTGCAAAGGGCACCGTCACCAAACCGCTCGACGGCGGCGTGCTCAGCGTAGGGCGAGCACGCACGCCGGCGAGGGGATCAGCGGCGGCGCCACCCTTCTTCCTCCGGCCGGCCTCGGGCGGCCGCTGCTCTTCGTTGTTGCGCGGGGAGTGGAAAGCGAGGGGAAGAGAAAGAAATGCAGAGGAAGAAAGGAGGGAAGTGGCCGGACATGGTCCGGCGACCTCCATCCTCGCCGGCGTTTTCCACTGCTGCTCGGCGGCTGCGGCATGAGAGAAGGAAGGGAAAACAAGAAATGAATTAGGGTTTGGGGATTGAACGGCGGCCGCAGTTTTGTTCCACCGAAAGCCACGCGTGGCCGTCGGATCAAAACCCTAGGCGATCAATGGCTGCAGATTAACGGGCTGGATTTGGCCCAGGCGGGAATGGGAATTTCCGGCCCAGGCCCACGTTACGGCCTGGGCGCGGGGAAGAGCGGCGCTGTGCCAGCTGGGCCGGGCCGGTTTTATCCTGTTGGGCTGCGACGCAGGAAATAAAAAAAAAAAGCGAGGTCGCGCTCGAGTGGGCCGGGTCGGCTAGCTGGGCCGCAGAGCTGCGGGCGCAATGCGGGTCGCGGCGCTGAGTGCGATCTACGTCGGGCCGCTGCACTGTCTGGGCCGCGAAGCAGCACTGCGCGCGCCAGCGGCCGCGGGCCCGCGCTGAAGTTTTGGGCCGAAATGGCCAACTGCATAGTGTTTTGCAGATTTTGAATTTTTCAATTTCCAGACACTGTTTTGAGCATATTTTGCTCAATTTGAATCGAATTTGATGCTAATTTCTGTACAAACTTTTATCCAACGATAATTTTGTCCAGAGATTAGTAAAGTGACTTTTATGTTTCGGGAAAAATTGATTATGAAAAGTTAAAGTTTCCGCTGCGTTTTAAAGTTGTTGTCATTATAAATTCGAACCAACGGGAGAATTTAATTTTGAAAATGGATAATTTTACAGTTATTGTAATATTGTTATTATTCTGACCAACGTTGATTAATAGCAATATTATGATGTTATTGATAATTTTATGCAATTCTCTCGCCGTTGAATGCTCGCGCGCGAGGGGGAGATGGGTCGCTTGCCACGCGCGAACAGGCTGGCTTGCCGACAAAAGTAGGTCTTCGGACCAAAATTCTAAAGAAGAACAATTGAAAAATTGTCACGTTTTCCGCTGCAAAGTTAAAGGTTAAATTTTAATTGGAGGAACATATGGTTTATTGATAAAGTTAAATTATAATATTGTTATTTTCGACCAACGTTGATGATAGCAATATTATAAGTTTATTTATGAGCTTAAAGTTTATTTCTCTGATATATTTTGCATCAAAGTGACCAATTTTCAGAGAATACATAAAGATAAAGAATTGTATTTTACATGTTTCCGCTGCAATGTTAATGATTATCTTCTAATTAAACTCGAACCAACGGGAGAGTTTAATTTGAAGAATATTATAGGATTATTGAGTTTTTTCAAATGTTAATTCCATTTCTGCCCAACGGTGATGTGGAATCTATACTATAATTGAATTCTTACAAAAGAGTGGGAAGCCTGGATCTCACCCCCTGGCCCCACAGCCAGGCTTCCCACCCTCCTCACCTTCTCACCCACGCCTTCACCTCCTCACCCACGCCTGGACTCCCCTCACACACCCATCCGTACGTGATTACAGGGAACGTGATTATAGGAAAAGTTTTAGGAAACAGGTCCAACCATACGTAACTATGTGATCGCGCGTCGTCCTCGGGAAAAATCCTGCCGAAGAGATCGCGCGCCTTCCTTGTGATCCCGTGTCCTCCGTGGCTGGACTCCCTTGTGATCACTCGAGTGACGCCGGAGATATGTCCTCCGTGGCCGGACGTACACCGGAGCCGTGACCTCCGCGTTCGGACGTACGCCAGCCTCGTCGAGGCCATCGATGACTTCCTGCGCCGTGAGGTTGTCTCGGAGGACGACGCGCTTTCGGCCACAACGTCCTCGACGCCGCCGTCCCCTTCCAGCGACGACGACGGCTGCAGCACCTCTGATGTCGGGGAGTCCTCCGATTCCATCCTCAGTGACCTCCGTGTCTGGACGTATGCGTGACCAGCGACGACTTCGGCGGAGGCGATCTCTTTGGCGTTAATCTCCGTGTCCCGGATGACGGAGATAAGGATCGCGTGATCAATTCCCGTAGGCGGTCTCTTCGGCGGAGGTGATCACGGTGCAGGTGCCGGAGGTGCCGCTGAGCGGCCCAGCGACGACTTCTGCGTCGCAAGAAAGCCCGGAGTTTGGTGTATGACGGCGGCACCCAACGCCCTCCCGTCCCTGGGTCGCGACCCCGACGCCCAACGACGACTCCAGCGCCGAGAGATAGGCCTGCAGGGTCACGACGACGACGCCCAACGACGACGGCGGCTCCCCGAGGATGGCGGGCAACTAAGCCGAGCGACCTAGGGCCTGGGCAGTAGGCACGACGTCCTCTGTCCCGACTCCCGACGCGATCCACGGCCGGCGCGACCACTCGGCGCAGGAGCTTGGATCGGTGAGCGGAATCCGGCATCTGCCTGCTTCATCAGGACCGTGCACCTGGACGCGTACGTTTGGCCACATTCGTACGTCTGCACGCCACTACATCGATCAGGACCTAGCAGCAAACGAGTAAGTGCTACCTACATCTGCTTGCACGACATCACGCTTGTACCCCTCCCGTTCCATTTACCATTAATCTTATTGTGTTTAGGTTGTATCTACATCCACGAAATGGTTGATCTATTTCTTATGCATTTCTTAATATTGCCTCAGTTTTCTTTATTATACAAATGTATCCTCATTGCCTTAGAATGACTGAATTCTCATTATTATATACATGGTATTTATGTCACAGAAAGGAGGCAAGCTGAGGCTGGACAAGTACCCTGATAGAATCCTTGTAAGCTTTCAGCATCTTTTTGTCATATTTTCTGCTTATTTTCATGATAGCTTTCGATCTCATTCAAATCGGTGTTCTTGTAATGTAGGTCATTTTGTTGACAAGGCCGAGGGGAGCGAAATATTTGGTGAGCTTGTGTTTATATTTTCAGGATCTATACTCTGTTGGAACTTGGGAGAGTGTATTGTCATGATTTTAGTCATATTGAAATGATTCAAGACAGTAAAACTATATTTGCATTCAAATCAACATCTTCCTCCATCTGTGCTCTAAATGTGTGTAGTGTTATTCCGAATATAATTCAACAATTTGTTCCCATTATAGTATGTAAAAAAAGTCACTAAATTGTGGACACCATCATAAATCCTTATGCCCACTTCAGACCTTCTTAAATTGAAATTCTAATGATTTGTAGGAAACTACAGGTTGTGGAGATTATAGAAAGAATTTTGAAGATATCTTGATTAATAGGTCAAAATATCCTTTTGAATCTTGATCAAATATAGCCATGTACCTGAAGAAAACAGGATAGATAAACTTAACGTAATGACAAAATTACAAATATTGATATTACTTGAGATCGGCTTGTGATGATAACACCTGTTGTACAAGTTTGATGTACAAGTATATAAAATTCAGAATATACTTTTACGAAATAGTTTTGGGTACTTGAATGCTTATATAAATTCAATAGTACCAAAGTCTATTTCTGAATACTAGGTTTATAAATGTCACTCTGAAAGTGAACTGTCAGTTTATTTAGCATTAGATTGGTGTAGATGCAGATAGATTCTTTGTCCGCCCGCCACCAAAGAGATGGAAAAGCAGGTTTTTGCATGATTTGAATAAACTGCAAGTTGAAATTATCTGTCTACCGTATCATGACAATTAATTGTCATTTGGTTGGTTGACAGAACTAAAATATGTCAGATCCTTTTTTTCAAAAGATCAGATCCTTTACTTTCTGATATGCTTATTGGAACGTTTGTTTATTGCCTGACATCCTTGAATGAGAAATCCTTTACTTCAAGCATTTGTGCTTCTAAATCTTTGGGCTTATTGGAATGTTTGTTTATTGCCTGACATTTCAGGGGAATGGACAGCCTGTTATGCTGCCTATTTTTTTGCATCTCATGTTTTTGTGCATCTGACACTCCTACAATTCACTACGTACAGACATATCTTTGCTTGTTTGAAAGATAAGATTTGGTCCAGAATGCATGGACAAACTCCTAGCCGTCTAGACAATGCTTGGTTCAATGTGGTAGTTTGAAAGACAAGGCTGATGATATTCCACTAGCTGAGGGCTCTTTTCTCCTTTGCTATCTCTTTTATGCATGTATGAGTTACATATGTTCTTCCAATGGTATTATTTACGTATCTATAATAACTTTTAGGATAGGATCATCCATAAATTTTTAATATTCTTTTTAATATATGCATATGCATGAGAGTGAGATCGAAACAACCACTAAATTCAGTGTTGGTGAGTGTAACTCATTTTTGCAATCTTTGACAAATTGTTGATACACGAGAAGCTGATATGCACCTTTTTTTTGTGTCATTGCAGATCTCATAACTACAAGGCTATGAGCTACTGAGTTTGAGTTTTCAAGTTTTAATTTTTATAGGTTTTGTATAGACAATACTTTGTATACTATTATTTGTCCTATGTGAGACATGACCTATTATGCATGAGTTTTTTTAGATTAAACTATGAGAAAAATATCATCGTTTAGTTGGCTTTACGTGCATCCTTGAAATGAACCCGTAGCGTTAGCACGGGCACTATACTAGTTAATATAAAAGGATGATGTTTTGTTCTATTTCTATCCATTGATGATTTAGAATACAAAAGAAAGATTAAAAGTTTAATGGGTATGTTTTAACCAGACCAACGTAGGGTTATTTTCATACTCATTATTGATTATTATTATTGAATAATTTTCAGACAAATGATCTTCGTGTTTTCATTCTTGAAGGCAGAAAGAAATAAGTTGGGTACTTGTGACTCGGTTGATGAAAGGCCTAAAGGCAAGTTTTGTAAGAAAGAATATCAATTGCTTAAGGGATAGTGTTCTCTTCAAAGAATAGCTTGAAAAGAAAAGTTTTCGGGGATATTGATATAAGAAAAGAAAAGTTTAGTTGAAGAAGTGACTTTCATGTATTTTTTCTTTTAACAATTGTATTATATACATACTTTTATAAGGAATAAATTAATATTCAGTTCTAAGCACCCTATGATAAGAATTGTAATAAGTCATATACATGTCTAATTTGACCAACGTCGGATTAACCATGTGTGTGATATGTGGTACAAAGTATTCGGAATATTTTTTGATTCTGATGATTGAATATGCCCTGAGAGCCATCATGGCACTTATATCCCTTAAAGGGAATTATCTCGCATAGCGAGAAAAGGTTGACAAAGCAACCCCATGGCGGGGTAAAGTTAACATAGTGCAAATGTTGATCAAATCCTGCATAGCAGGTGAAGTTTTTTGGCATAGTACTCACCCTGCACGGCAGGAGAAAGTTACGATGACTCATGTGCTTTAGTGTTGACCGTGCACTTCCATTGTGTCATAGTCATTAAGCACTCAGTGAGTTTAAGGAGAACAGAAAGTTACAGATGAACCTAAAGAAAAGAATGACACGCAAGTGTAACTTGCAAAAGTATTAAAGGAATTGTTGAGTTCATGAAGTGGAATGAGAAAATGTACTCCCAAAAGTTTTTTAGAAATAACTTTGTTTTGCATGACTCGATCATGTGAATGAAGTAAAGTGATAAATGATTCCTCATTCCTAAAAGTTATGAATGATTTCGAAAGTATGGCAACAAAGTTTATGCCATATTTCGAGGGGGAGATATAAATCGGGAAAGTTAATTGATAAAGACGATTGAAAGATATTCCCCATTGAATAGTTTGAATTTAGAGCAAGTGTGATCTATAAAGTATGAATATGATCGTTGAGGAGTACAACGGTCATAATAATGATACCCCAAAAGAAAATGAAAAGATAAGAAATACCAAGATAGTGCTTTAAGCGCCATATGAGGTATACATAATAAACCCAAATAAGAAAGTTTGAAGATACACTATCTTCGTAGAAGATGGAGTAATGCAGGGGGGAGCATGGTATGAAGATACGTATCCTATGATATAGGAGACTATAGAATCAATTGCCTCTTGGCAATAACCAGCAACAACGACCCCAAATGAGAGACATGGTGAAATTCAAATGGAGGGTAATACCATCTCAAAGAAGAAGCCATGAAAGCACTCGCTTGTCTAAATGGCAATGAGCTAAGCATGCTAAAATGAAACCAAAGATTACCGACGATGGTTGGGATTCATAAGTAATTCCTATTGGAGCCAAAACAGTAGGCCGTAATGGGTTTACAAGACAAAATATGTGACTCCAAAGGAAATATGTGAAGATATATATAGCATGTCTTGAATTGAAAGTTTTACGCAAAGCAAAAGAATGCACTACAATATGTGTTAGCGATACGTTATGATGAAAGTAATGATGGCATAAGAGATTACAGGCACAACCTTAGAGTTTGTCGAAAGCAAAAGAGCATAAGGGATGTCGCCTAAAGAAGTCAACTATCATAGTTGATTTGAATTAGAAAGTTTGGGTTTTAAAGAGAATGAGGGGACAATTGCTTTTGTGCAAAGTTATAGAATGGGAAATTCATTTCCAAATCCTATATATGAGGATGACATCTTACTTGCTAGTAATGATGTCAATCTACTATAGGAGAAGTTCTTGTCCTCAAGGTTCAATAGGAATGTTCTCGGTGAA
This sequence comes from Themeda triandra, assembly GCA_018135685.1. Lineage (NCBI taxonomy): Eukaryota > Viridiplantae > Streptophyta > Magnoliopsida > Poales > Poaceae > Themeda > Themeda triandra. The sequence continues at coordinate 96,595 of JAENPR010000491.1, forward strand.
ATGAATCTTGTTATACGAATTGAATTGAAATTCACCGTGATAAAAGAAAAGGGGTATTAGGACTATCGCATCAGCATACTTAGAAAAGATTCTAAAGAAATAGAGTATGCAAGTGTGAAAACCTACGCCTGTTCCTATAGTTAAGGGTAATGGATTTGAGAACTATAATGTTCCAAGAATCGATATGAAATAGCTCAAATGATTATGGTACCATATGCTTCAGCTGTTGGAAGCCTAAAGAATGCAAGTATGACATTACCCTAACACAGTTCACATATCCGGGTTATTTTGGCAAAAACCAGTCCAGATATAGATCACTGGAATGGAGTAAAGAATGTTGGCCTCATGCTAAGTAAGAAAGAGTATGTACTCTCGTTGTGGGTACAAATGTTTGTTTGTGGCGAGATGTGTATAGAAATCCACATTCTAAACACTCGCAGTTGGAGTTTTATTGTGGAAAAGCTCCAACAAAGAACTATTTTGTATCATCAGTGATGCAAAGTTAAGGTATAGCATGTAACAAGGCTACGGGACAGGCAAAATGATTAAGATAACTTATACCCGGAGTTGATGATGGTGCACAACAGCAATAACCATTTAAGTTGTTCACTCCTAAGACAACGAGTCAAGTGTGATGCCAAACACACTGACATAAAGGTTTACGTTGTAAAGGAGAAAGTCCGGAATCATATTCAAAGTATTGAACATAAAAGAAAGTGCTTGCAGATCTGCTTACCAAAGGCTTACCACCCAGTGTGTTTAGAGAACACACAGTCGACATGGGTTTATGGTATAGCCTATGTTTTCCGGACAATAAACGGCCCAAAAGTTAAAGAACTTATTTCAGAACGGAGAAATGTATTGTAGCTGTGAATTCTATCGGCAATTGACCGTGACGATGAAGCAGTTCTATGCATTAATTTGTGATGGAATGTGTAAAAGTGAAAATGTCAAAAGTAAGGTATATGTTGAGATCAAGGGGAGAATGTTAGTTGATCTCCTCCTGACTCGGTCCAACGACCGAGTCAGGGCCTTTGATCGCCCCTGATCGGGGGGAGCCCAGTCAAACACGGGCTGGTGGGCCCCTGTCGCACAGTGCCTATAAGAGGAGGTGGGGGCCACTGGCTCGAGGTACGAGGTTCACCTACAGCCGCCACTCCCCACTGTCCTAACCCTAACCCGATCCAGAGGGAGGCGCTGCCAGCGACGGGAAGCGCCACCGGCATCTTCACCGTCGCCCCTGTACAACCACGACATCCACGCCGCCGCCAAGACGTCACTGCTGCATTTCCATCGCCATGGCGTCACCCTCCTACAAGACCGAAGGTATGGTTCCCACTCTTCTCTCATTCTCCTCTCTATCTCTGTTTCGGTGCACTGTGATGTGCACCAATGTTGATCATCCCAAATGGAAAGAATACCCACTGATCTACCACTAGCCGATCCAAACTGTCTAACAAGAACCTCCTATGGCCCAGGCCAGGCGAACAAGCATCGCCCAAATCTAGCAATTTTAATAATGCCTGAAAGCTAGATTTATCAGCATCTGACTTAGTTTGACGCGTGTGACTTATTCTGATGCCCTCCTTTGCATGTATATGCCTATGTTATGTGTGGGTGTAGTACATCTTCCATGGCAAGTAGGAACACAATTGTGATACAAAAAAAGTAGGAACACAATTTTGAAGCACATTGCTTTCTGCTGACGATTCCACCCTAGCCTTTGTGACCCTGATCAGCAAACATTTATTTTTCTCAAAAAAACCTCCTAAAGGCTAGGGAATTTCTTCCCTGCGTTCACCATTGAACAAGAATGTGTAACCTACAATAGACGGAACCTGTTGTAGTCTATTGTTGAGCTGATCAGAAATTGGAGTCGCGTGGTAAGCTTATTAATGGAGCTGCTAGTTGCCACGGTCCTCACCGATCAACAAGGTAATCAGCAGGACCTATCAACAGGGTAATTGGCAGGACTGCATTTTATTTGCAGCATAGTTCTAGCGAAGGTAGCTGCAGCCTGCAGCTAGCTTCCTTCCCACCGAACAAGTGCCTGCCGGCACGCCGATGGTTTCCTCTGCAGCTAGCCTAGAAGTCCTCTGCTTTTTCAGTGTCCCTGCTTCATCTTCCAGATAACTCGATCTCTACCTCATTTTGCACGTACTTCCCAGCTGATATGCTGTAAAATACTTGATTGATTTCCAGAATGTCGATAATTCTTAGCTCACAAGAGAAATTCTTGGTCTGCACCCACACGACATTATATTGACGGTGTTGGGCCGTGCAATAATGCCTCCATCTAACCTTGTGCTCAAGCTCGATCCAAGGATTTTATGTGCTTTGACGACCCCTCAGCAGAGTGGGCAAAAGTAGCAGCTGTTGTGTTTTCTTTGTCCTTGACATAGAGTCACAGACAGAGGCCCAGAGAATAGCAACGTGAGTACAGAGTACTACCGACTACCGAGGAGAGTAAAACGAAACGTGGGTCTCACGTGCAAAAGTAAAATAGTCTTCCGAACCTTCCAGGTCGTTGCTGCCCCATGCTTCAGATCCGGCCGCCTTGGCCGCCACCTTGCCGCTTGACGGAGGTTTGTTGTTGCATTAGACCGTCCGTGCTTGTATGGAGCCTGCCAAATGCCATCTGCACCTTCACACGATTGCCATCGTTCTCAAACAAAAGAAAATGCTGCATAAAACCATGGGAATTCGTGTTGAGAAGCAGCATTTGTACTGGATTAATAACAAGAGAGAGCCAGAAAAAGAATGGGACCGTTCGTTGGTGAGGAATTAATCACCAGACAAGTTGGCCGGCAGCGTTAGGCATGCAGATGCAGCAGAGCATCCAGGTGAAGCGGATGGATACATGATCGATCATGAGTTGAGTAGGCAAATGAAGATCCAAGACAAGACAAAAAATGCAAATAGTTATGCAAGCAAAAACGTTTGGATCTTCTTGTTGTGCCCTTGTGCCCCCATTTTTTTCGTCCAGATTTAATAGTATAATACTTTGTCACTGTCGGGGTTGGATCAGACACCCAAAAAACGGCAAATGTGTGTGTGTGTGTGTTTGAAAGAAGGCAGCTACCTGCCTCCATCCTTTTCACCCAACAAGTGCGTGCCTGCCTGGTGACAATGATTTCCTCTGGCTTTTCAGTGCATGTCTCTGCTTCATCGTTTTCAGATTAATTTCTACCTAGTGAGTTTTTAGTAGATTGGTGACAAGTGTATGATGAGTAGGTGATTAATCCTATGAAGACAATTAAGAACAAATATTGGTACATCCATTGATAAAAAGTCTTAGGACTCAAATACTCTGTATAAACAAGTAGGAGTCCCAGAAAGGTACATATGCGACAAGCATGCTGACAAGTAAAGTTGAAAAAAAACGATAAAAGGAAAGAAGAGATGAATAATTGAAGTTAAAAACAATAACTGAGGATTAAAGTTTCTAAGCAGAGAGTGACATATTCCGGACTGAGGGTATTATATACCTTTACAAGCAAACATCATCACGTTCAAAGTCTTGACAGTTTGGGAAAAGCCATCACGCTAAGGTTAGCGTTGCAAGTTGCTTATGTAACGAAATAATGACCAAGGGACCAAATGAAAATACGTCATTTTATATAGTTTCTGATACACGAGAGCAAAACCAATGAATTACCTGACCGCCATATCGACCAAACTATATAAAAATAACTTGAACAGTAACGACGCTTGGTGCACATCCAGTCTTTTTTGCAGTCTCTGACCCACTGAAATCTCACCAACCATAACAATATAGCCCCTATGTCCCCAAGAGTGACTAGAGCAACCGGTAAAATCTCCAAGGGGTGGAGCAGCCGGTCCGGGGTTCAAACCCCGGCTCCCCCACATTGGCCTCCAGGAAGGCCGCGCCAATGGCGCTTTCTAAAAAAAAAAAAAAATAGGAGATCTAAGCTTGTCTTAAATCAACATATATTATATTTGACCAAATAATTATGTAGCAAATAATACTACATCTATCACACTAAATATGTAAATTATCAAAATATATTTCCTAACAACATGTCCAACGATGCTAATTTTTTTGTCGTAACTATTATTCTTGTATCCATAAATTTGGTCAAAAAAAAAAACATTTGTATAGTTTTACTTGAATCAAACTTTGATCCCTTGTATTTTAGGATGGAGGGATTATGTTGGTGCATTTTCATGGCACGAAAATGGCAAAGATATCGACGCCATATTTTCTAGTCCTTTTGTATCAAATTCAAAGTGCATGTAAGCTCATTTTTTGGTTATGAATTGACAATATAGGTAAATAGTTAATGTGCTTAACAAGTGTATGAGATGATGATTAGTCCTATATATGAAGGAGTTTGAGAATAAACATTGGTCAATTCAGGAAGTCTATTTATGGTCTCAAAATGTGGTGTAAATTGAACAATTAATAGTCCCACACAAATATGAAACCATAACGAGAAAAGTTTGAAAATGGGAAGCGGGACATGGTGAAATTAGTGATAAAAAACATTTGATTGTAGAAGTGTCAAGTGATGACACTACCTACTGAAAAGTTTTGTAGAACCAACCACACCTCTAGCTCCGCGTTGTCCCATGTGAGAAATGAAGCGAGGTCGAAGCATCCCGGATGATGCCCTGGCGTCACGTACGACAGCAGGAAGCTAACATGTTTGGTGAAACGCACTATTGATTCATCAGTATTTTTTAACTAATCCCAGGCCAGCACGGCACTAGCGCACACCTTCCCCGGCTTGTCTTTTTGCAACTATAGTATAAACCTGCAGCTAGCTATCACGGGTTAGCGTCCCATGTGACAAGCGATCGAAGCGACGACCACGACAAAGAAGCATCTTGACAATTATACCCCGATTATTCCCTGTCATCAAGACAGTAGGGTGTAAACAGATTTGGCAAACTGTTTATTCATCGCTCAGTCTCCAGCTGTGTTCAGTTCAGTGCCTCACCGGTGGTCCTACGTTCAAATAGACTTTGGCTTTGGCACGGGCCCTACTACTACATAAAACTTAACCGGGGCAGACAAAATTGATCAATAGAGATGGACAAGCCAACATAAGGCAAACCACATAAGGCAACTGCCTCGGTTAATCATGACCAGCAACTGCCTCGGTTAACGATTAACCGAGGCAAACCACATAAGGCAACCACCTCGGTTTTATTAACTGAGGTGGTTTTCCTAAGCCCGTCTCAATTAAGAGTTTAACTGAGGCAGTATGGTAAACCCAACCAGCTTCAATTAAACCATTAACCGGGGCGGCTGTTATTACTTTGTCACTGTCAGGGTTGGATCAGTCACCCAAAAAAATGGCAGATGTGTGTGGCGTGTGTTTAAAGAAGGCCTCCTTCCTTTCCACCCAACAAGTGCATGCCTGGGGACCGAGCCGTAGCTCATGCGGTGAGCTTCCCAGCTGTGGAAGTCGCCGGTCGTGTGTTCGAGCGCTGCTCGACGCACGATTTTCCCACCGGGGTGTTTTTCCCAAATAAATTTGCAGGTAGCCTCTCACGCAGATGTGCCACAATGGTCAAGTGACGTGCCCGCCACGCTCGGAGTCCGAGGTTCTTCGAGTACCTCTCAGCTGCGTTCATGATCTAGGTATAGTTGTAGGTTTGTTTGTATGCAGGTGTGTGAGTGTGTGAGGTGTGCGTGTGTGTGGTGGTGTGTGTCTGTATCCGAACGGATACTACAGCTGTACTTAGATGAGAGGCCTCAAAAAAAAAAAAACAAGTGCGTGCCTGCCTGCCTGCCTGGTGACTCAAGGATTTCCTCTGGCTTTTCAACATGTCTCTGCTTCATCATTTTTAGATGAATTTCTACGTAGGTCTTGTTTAGATGGCAAATTTTTTTTGCTGAAAAGTACTATAACATTTTCGTTTGTATTTGGTAATATAAAAGATTCGTCTCGCAAATTAGAGACGAACTGTGCAATTATTTATTTATTTATTATTTTTATCTATATTTAATACTTCATGCATGCGTCCAAAGATTTAGTGTGATGGAGAGAGAGTGGAAAAACTTGGAATTTTAAAGCATCTAAACAAGGCCCTAGTGAGTTTTTAGTAGATTGGTGACAAGTGTATGATGAGTAGGTGATTAATTCTAAGAAGATAATTAAGAACAAATATTGGTCCATTGATAAAAAGTCTTAGGACTCCAATACTCTGTATAAACAATTAGGATCCCAGAAAAGGTACATATACGAAGCATGCTGACAAGTAAAGTTGAAAAAAGAAATGATAAAAGGAAAGAAGAGATGAATGATTGAAGTTAAAAACAATAACTGAGGATTAAAGTTTCTAAACAGAGAGTGACATATTCGGACTGAGGGTATTATATACCTTTTGTCACTCTATTCCAATGTCTCGATCTATGGAGGACGGTATTACAAGCCAACATCATCACGTCGAAAATCTCGACAGCTTGGGGAAAGCCATCACGCTAAGGTTAGCGTTGCAAGTTGCTTGTGTAACGAAATAATGACCAAGGGACCAATGCCTTCAAAAAAAGATTGACCGAGGGACCAAATGAAATTACTGTCTTTTTATATAGTTTCTGGTACGCAAAAGCAACCAATCAATTACCTCACTCGCCATATCGACCAAACCATATAAAAATAACTTGACCAGTAATGGCGCTGGGTGCACATCCAGCCTTTTGCAGTCTCTCACCCACTGAAATCTCACCAACCACCAAACCAAAATATACTCTCTCCGTCCTCTAACTTGTTATAAATCAACTTATTCTATATTTGACCAAATAAATATGTAGCAAATAGTATGACATCTATCACACCAAATATGTAAATTTATTAAAATATATTTCCTAATAACATGTCCAACAATGTTAATTTTTTTAAATATTATTCTTGTATCTATAAATTTGGTCACAATTTTGCATAGTTTTCTGAAAAAAAAACTTTGCATAGTTTGACTTGATCTTTGACCCCTTGTATTTTCGGTGGATTTATATTGGTGCATTTTCATGGCACGAAAATGGCACATATCACAGCTCGACACCGTATTTTCTTAAAAATATGACCAATTAGTCCTTTTGACTTTGTATCACATTCAAAGTGCATGTAAGTTCATTTTATTTTGGTTATGAATTCAGTGACAATATAGGTAAATAGTTAATGTGTTTAACAAGTGTATGATAAAATGATTAGTCCTATATATGAAGGCTTTTGAGAATAAACATTGGTAAATTCAGAAAGTCTATCGGGGGGCTCAAATGTGGTATAAATTAAACAATTAATAATCCCACACAATTCAGAAAACTTGAAAAGAGGCAAATGAGACATGATGAAATGGATAGTTTAATGATGAAAAAAACAATTGATTTTTAAAGTGTCAAGTGATGACGACACTACTTCTGAAAAGTTTTGTAGATGAAGCCGCCTCCGTGTTGTCCCATGTGAGAAATGAAGCGAGGTCGAAGCATCCCGGATGATACGACAATTATTCCCTGGCGTCACGTACGACAGCAGGAAGCAAACATGTTTGGTGAAACGCACTACTGATATTCATCAGTATTTTAACTAATCCCAGGCCGGCACGGCACTAGCACACATACGCACCTTCCCCGTCTTTTTTGCAACTACTATCACAGAGTATATATAAAACCGGGTTAGCTCGAAGGTTAACGTCCCATATGTGAGAAGCGATCGAATGCGACGTCGAGGAGACATCTTGGGACGATTATACCCCGATTATTCCCGGTCATCAAGACAGCAGGGAGTAAACTGATTTGGCAAACGAACAGTTCATTCACTGTCAGTCTCCAGCTGTGCTCAGTTCAGTGCTTTCACTAGTGGTCGTACGTTCAAATAGACTTTTGCTTTGGCACGGGTCCGCCCCCGCCAGCTTTGGTGTCGTTCCTCTCCGGCATCAGGCTAGCACTACTCCATGCAATCGCCGTGTCAAGTGATGACTGACCTAAGAGCAAGACAGCAGAAAAAAACGTCACATATTTTAAATACCTGGCCCGGTCGAGTACCCCGAGCGACATATAAGGAACCATCGGGTCCTGGGCGCTGGGCGCACATCCAGGTTCCAACCTTTCCAGCACATTGTTCTTTGCGCTGCTCACCCACTCCTCCGTCCACTGACCACCAACCACCCAAACCAGCTGGAGGTGGAGATGGAGGCGGCTCTCGGAGCGGCGAACTGGCTCCTCGGCCAAGTCCTCAACAAGTTGGGCGACGACTTGGTGAAAGCCTACGTTTCCAGCACCGAGCTCGGCCCCAACCTTGACAAGATCGAAAGGGAGATGCTCTACACTAGAGCGCTGCTGGACGCGGCCCAGGGCAGGGACGACGGGAACCCTGGCCTGCAAGGGCTGCTCGAGAAGCTGAGCAAGAAGGCCGATGAAGCTGAGGATGCTCTGGACGAGCTCCACTACTTCACCATCCAGGACAAGCTGGACGGGACTCAGGAGGCTGTTAGAACTTTAGATCATCTAGGGTAGATCTAGCAGGGTACTCTTGCGGGTATTCCATGTACATCGATATGTTGAACATGAACACAAGAACACAACACACAGAGAGAGAGAGAGAGAAGCAGAGGGAGAGGGAGATAGGAGAGATAGAGAGATGCATACCGAAGGGCTTGGGTTAGTGTAGCGACGGGCGATGGAGCAGTCGAGCAGTGGCGCCGCCGGTGGGGTCTTCCCGTCGCTGGCAGCGCCATCCCTCAGGATCGGATTAGGGAAGAGGAGTGGGGTGGGGCTGCTGTAGTGAACCTCGTGGCTCGAGCCAGTGGCCCTCCCACCTCCTCTTATAGGCCGTGCGACGGGGCCCACCCCAAGTGTTTGACTCTGGGCTCCCCGATCAGCGCGATCAAAGGCCCGACTCGGTCGTTGGACCGAGTCGGGAGGAGATCAACTAACATTCTCCCCTTGATCTCAACATATACCTTACTTTTGACATTTTCACTTTTACACATTCCATTACAAATTAATGCATAGAACTGCTTCATCGTCACGGTCAATTGCCGATAGAATTCACAGCTACAATACATATCTCTGTTCTGAAATAAGTTCTTTAACTTTTGGGCCGTTTATTGTCCGAAAAACATAGGCTATACCATAAACCCATGTCGACTGTGTGTTCTGAACACACTGGGTGGTAAGCCTTTGGTAAGCAGATCTGCAAGCACTTTCCTGTTACTTTTACGTTCAATACCTTAAATATGATTCCGGACTTTCTCCTTTACAACGTAAATCTTTATGTCAATGTGTTTGGTATCACATTTGACTCGTTGTCTTAGGAGTGAACAACTTAAATGGTTATTGCTGTTGTGCACCATCATCAACTCCGGGTATAAGTTATCTTAATCATTTTGCCTGTCCCGTGGCCTTGTTACATGCTATACCTTAACTTTGCATCACTGATGATACAAATAGTTCTTTGTTGGAGCTTTTCCACAATAAAACTCCAACTGCGAGTGTTTAGAATGTGGATTTCTATACACATCTCGCCATAAACAAACATTTGTACCCACAACGAGAGTACATACTCTTTCCTACTTAGCATGAGGCCAACATTCTTTACTCCATTCCAGTGATCTATATACGGGACCTGGTCTTTGCCAAATAACCCGGATATGTGAACTTGTGTTAGGGTAATGTCATACTTGCATTCTTTAAGCTTCCAACGGTGAAGCATATGGTACCATAATCATTTGAGCTATTTCATATCGATTCTTGGAACATTATAGTTCTCAAATCCATTACCCTTAACTATAGGAACAGGCGTAGGTTTTCACACTTGCATACTTTATTTCTTTAGAATCTTTTCTAAGTATGCCGATAGTCCTAATACCCCTTTTCTTTTATCACGGTGAATTTCCATTCGTATAACAAGATTCATTTCACCGAGAACATTCCTATTGAACCTTGAGGACAAGAACTTCTCCTATAGTAGATTGACATCATTACTAGCAAGTAAGATGTCATCCTCATATATAGGATTTGGAATGAATTTCCCATTCTATAACTTTGCACAAAAGCAATTGTCCCCTCATTCTCTTTAAAACCCAAACTTTCTAATTCAAATCAACTATGATAGTTGACTTCTTTAGGCGACATCCCTTATGCTCTTTTGCTTTCGACAAACTCTAAGGTTGTGCCTGTAATCAATTCCTTACAAATCCCTGTTGGGAAATGCCGTCATTACTTTCATCATAACGTATCGCTAACACATATTGTAGTGCATTCTTTTGCTTTGTGTAAAACTTTCAATTCAAGACATGCTATATATCTTCACATATTTCCTTTGGAGTCACATATTTTGTCTTGTAAACCCATTACGGTCTACTGTTTTGGCTCTATTAGGAATTACTTATGAATCCCGACCATCATTGGTAATCTTTGATTTCATTTTAGCATGCTTAGCTCATTGCCATTTAGACAAGCGAGTGCTTTCATAGCTTCTTCTTTGAGATGGTATTACCCTCCATTTGAATTTCACCATGTCTCTCATTTGGGGTCGTTGTTGCTTTGGTTATTGCTAAGAGGCAATTGATTCTATAGTCTCCTATATCATAGGATACGTATCTTCATACCATGCTCCCCAGCATTACTCCATCTTCTACAAAGATAGTGTATCTTCAAACTTTCTTATTTGGGTTTATTATGTATACCTCATATGGCGCTTAAAGCACTATCTTGGTATTTCTTATCTTTTCATTTTCTTTTGGGGTATCATTATTATGACCGTTGTACTCCCTCAACGATCATATTCATACTTTATAGATCACACTTGCTCTAAATTCAAACTATTCAATGGGGAATATCTTTCGATTGTCTTTATCAATTACCTTTTCCTGATTTATATCAGATTTCTCCCCCTCGAAATATGGCATAAACTTTGTTGCCATACTTTCGAAAACATTCATAACTTTTAAAAAAAATGAGGAAACATTTATCACTTTACTTTATTCACATGATCGAGTCATGCAAAACAAAGTTATTTCTAAAAAAAAAAAACTTTTGGGAGTACATTTTCTCATTCCACTTCATGAACTCAACGATTCCTTTAATACTTTTGCAAGTTACACTTGCGTGTCATTCTTTTCTTTAGGTTCATCTCGTAACTTTCTGTTCTCCTTAAACTCATTGAGTGCTTAATGACTATGACATAATGGAAGTGCACGGTCAACACTAAAGCACACGAGTCATCGTAACTTTCTCCTGCCGTGCAGGATGAGTACTATGCCAAACTTCACCTGCTATGCAGGATTTGATCAACATTTGCACTATGTTAACTTTACCCCGCCATGGGGTTGCTTTGTCAACCTTTTCTCGCTATGCGAGATAATTCCCTTTAAGGAATATAAGTGCCATAATGGCTCTCAGGGCATATTCAATCATCAGAATCAAAATATTCCGAATACTTTGTACCACATACCACACACATGGTTAATCCGACGTTGGTCAAATTAGACATGTATATGACTTATTACAACTTTTATCATAAGGTGCTTGAAATTAAAATATTCTTTATAAAAGGAGCACCTAAAATACATTTGTTAAAAGTTAAAAAACTTATTAAACTAAACTCTTCCTTTCTTATGTCATATCCCTGAAACCTTTTCTTTTCAAGCTATTCTTTGAAGAGAACATTATCCCTTAAACAATTGACTTTTCTTCTTACAAAACTTGCCCTTAGGCCTTTCATCATCTGAGTCACAAGTGCCTTATTTCTTTCTGCCTTTAAGAATGAAAACACGAAGATCCTTTGTCCATTAAACTTTTAAACTTTCTTTTGTATTCTAAATCACCGATAGGTAAAAAATAGAATAAAACATCATCTTTCTATATTAATTCCACATCACCGTTGGGCAGAAATGGAATTAACATTTGAAAAACTCAATAATCTTATAACTTTCTTCAAATTAAACTCTCCCGTTGGTTCGAGTTTAATTAGAAGATAATCTTTAACCTTGGCGGCGGAAACATGTAAAAAACAAGTCTTTATCTTTATGTATTCTCGAAAATTGGTCACTTTGATGCAAAATATATCGGAGAAATAAACTTTAAGCTCATAAATAAACTTATAATATTGCTATCATCAACGTTGGTCAGAAAATGACAATATTATAATTTAACTTTATCAATAAACCATATGTTCCTCCAACTAAAATTTTCCCGTTGGTTCCAACTTTAATTAGAGGACAATCAACTTTAACTTTGCAGCGGAAAACGTGACAATTTCTCAATTATTCTTCTTTAGAATTTGGCCCGAAGGCCTACTTTTGTCGGCAAACCGGCCGTTCGCGCGTGGCAAGCGACCCATCTCCCCCCCGCGCGCGAGCACTCTAGCGGCGGGAGTATTGCATCTATAAAATTATCAGTAACATCATAATATTGCTATTAATCAACGTTGGTCGAATAATAACAATATCACAATAATGTAAAAATTATCCATTTTCAAAATTAAATTCTCCCGTTGGTTCGAATTTAACAATGAAAACGACAACAACTTTAAATACGCAGCGGAAAACTTTAACTTTGTATAATCAATTTTTCGAAACATAAATTAACTTTACCTGTTTCTCGAGCCAAAATTATCGTTGGACAAAAATTGGACGAGAGATTTGAATCAAAATCGATTCAAAATCATTTAAATATGACCGAAAACTGTTTTCGGAAAAAGAAAATTGAATTTTTTGAATCTTTACTATGCAAATGGCCAAATCGGCCCAAAACCGCCGCAGACAGCCCACGGCCGCACGCGCGCGCTCTTCGGCCTGTGGCGGCCTGCTATTGCGGCGGCCCAGCTTGCTAGCGCTTTTTTTTTTTTTTTTTTTTTTTTATTTCCTGGCTCACTGGCCCAACTGGCAAAACTGCCCGGCCCACCTTGGCCTTTCCGGTCCGGCCCAGAGAGTAAAATAATTAAAAGAATGGCGCGGCCCAAAGGGGGCACTCCGGCCCGGCCCGCCAAGCGGCCGCGTGCGCCCGCACAGGCCGGGCCGACCTGGCCCGAGTGATCACGGCCGCCCAACGCGATCGGACGGCCGTCCGTTGATCTCGCGCGATCAAAACCCGCCGAGCCGGCCTGATCCCCGAAACCCTAAACCATTCACTCCTCTCCTTCCTTTGACCAGCAGCAGCGCCGCGGCGGGTGGAGAAGGCACCGGTCGGCAGCCACTCGCCGACCGCCGTCCGCCAGCGCGGCGAAGGCCGCCGGGCTGATCCGGCCGGCTTCCTTCTCCATTCTTCTTCCCCATCCTCTCTTGACCACTGCAAACCAGCAGAGCGACGGCGGCTGCCGGCCATGGCGGTTCGGAGGAGGACGGCGCCGCCGCCGGTCCCCTCGCCGGCGCGCGAGCTCGCCCCTAGGCGAGCTCGCCGCCGTCGAGCGGATCGGGCGACGGTGCCCGTTCCGCGTGCCGAGGCTCTACCACTTGGTGGTGAGGCCCCGGGTCGGCTCTGTTCTGCGCGCCGGCGAGCCCACGGCTCAACCGGGCCGTTGGTTCGCCGTGCGCCAGCCATGGAGGTGGACAACGACGGGAACCGGACGGTCGCAGCCCGAGGTAGGGAGAACATTTCTATTCCCCTTTCCCCGATCTGCTCATTCTTGTTGGGATTAGGGTTCATGGTTCTTTCGACCGATCCGCACCGGATCAATAAATTAAAATATTCCCACACACAAACATGTGCGGTCTGTCTTTGTTCTACACCTTAACCCGATCTAGGGTTAGGTTTCTTTTCTGATTTCTTTCTTTTCCACCCGATCTAGATCCACGCCTAGCCAGGCTCCGATACCATTGTTAGAACTTTAGATCATCTAGGGTAGATCTAGCAGGGTACTCTTGCGGGTATTCCATGTACATCGATATGTTGAACATGAACACAAGAACACAACACACAGAGAGAGAGAGAGAGAAGCAGAGGGAGAGGGAGATAGGAGAGATAGAGAGATGCATACCGAAGGGCTTGGGTTAGTGTAGCGACGGGCGATGGAGCAAGTCGAGCGGTGGCGCCGCCGGTGGGGTCTTCCGTCGGCGGCGGCGCCATCCCTCAGATCGGATTAGGGAAGAGGAGTGGGGGGGCTGCGTAGTGAACCTCGTGGCTCGAGCCAGTGGCCCTCCCACCTCCTCTTATAGGCACTGTGCGACAGGGGCCCACCAGCCAGTGTTTGACTGGGCTCCCCCCGATCAGGGGCGATCAAAGGCCCTGACTCGGTCGTTGGACCGAGTCAGGAGGAGATCAACTAACAGAGGCCACTCCGGAGTTGGGCGATGGCCTCAGCGCCAAAGCTCAGCATGTTCGCCATGCTGCTCGCCACACTTCTGGTAACTGGCTCTCATGCTTCTCTTGTTGCCGTTCACAAGATGATGTTGTTGTTGCTACTGCTGCACATAACACTCATACCACAAGCAGTGCCATGGATCTTGACAGTAGCCGTGTTGGGAAGTTGCCATTTGACAGGGTGGCCATGTCCAAGAAAATCAAGCAGCTCATAGAAGAGCTGCACACTGATTATTGTAATCCTGTCTCTGAGCTGCTCAAGCTAGTGTCAGCCAATAACCCTCGGCCACACATGCCTGCAATCACCAAAAGGCCCGACACAAGCTCTCATATCACACAAGAGAAGTTGTTTGGGAGGGATGCCATCTTTGAGAAAACTATAGATGAGATTATTAGTGTCACACAGAGTGGTAAAACCTTGTCTGTTCTCCCAATAGTTGGCCCAGGGGGTATTGGAAAGACTACCTTCACCCAACACCTAGTCAATGACCCAAGGATTAAGCAATGTTTTCCTGATACAATTTTCTGGATATGTGTATCAACAAATTTTGATGTGATTAGGCTCACCAAAGAGATCCTTAGCTGCCTACATGCACCTACAGATGAAACTGCTACTACCAACTTAGACCTGCTTCAGAAATCCATTGCAAAGAGGCTGAAATCCAAAAGGTTTCTAATTGTTTTTGATGACATATGGGAATGCCGCAATAATGATGACTGGAAAAAACTATTAGCTCCACTCAGTAAGCACGAGAACAGTGGCAACGTCATTCTTGTCACAACTCGGTTCCCTAAAATTGCAGAAATGGTAACAAAAGAAACTAATCCAATTGACCTACGTGGCTTGGATCCTAATGAGTTTTGGAAATTCTTCCAGATATGTGCATTTGGTAGAATCCAAGATGAGTACGATGATCAAGATGAGTTAATTGATATTGCAAGGAAAATAGCAGATAAGTTGAAATGCTCCCCACTTGCAGCCAGAACAGTTGGTGAGTTATTGAGAAAGAAACCCACCCAGGAAAATTGGAATGAAATTCTTGAAAACAAAGAGTGGCTAAAAGAAAATCATGAAAATGATATTATCCCAGCCTTGAAAATTAGCTATGATTACCTTCCCTTCTATCTGAAAAAATGTTTTTCATTTTTTTCCCTGTTCCCTGAGGATCATAAGTTTGATAAGTTTGGGATTATTCGCTTTTGGGCTTCAATAAGCATCATAGATTCCAGCAAAGAGAATGAGAAAGTCGAGTACATAGGATCAAAGTATTTGGATGAACTAGTAGATAATGGTTTTCTTATGAAAGGAGATGATAATTTTTATGTAATGCATGATTTACTCCTTGATCTTTCACGTAGTGTTTCATCAGAAGAATGTGCCTACATTAGTTGTTCTAGTTTTGAGGCAAATAGCATCCCACATTCTATTCGTTACCTATCCATTTACATGCATGATAATTGTGCTCAAAATTTTGAGGAAGAGATGGGTAAATTGAAAAAAAGGATTGACATTAAAAATTTGCGGACTTTGATGATTTTTGGAGAATATAGTATGTTACGCCCAATCAATGTTTTAAGAGAAACATTCATGGAAATAAAAGGTCTCCGTGTTCTATCTATATTCATGAACTCCCATAGTTCCTTGCCAAACAACTTCTCAAAGCTTGTCCATCTTCGGTACCTTAAACTTATTTCGCCTGAATACTCAAGAGTGTCTTTGCCAAGCGTAGTGTCCAGGTTTTATCATTTGAACTTTCTAGATCTTAACCAATGGGAAGGTGCTCGTTCTTTGCCTAAAGACATTAACCACCTTGAAAATTTACGCCATCTCATTGCTTCGAAAGAGTTTCATTCCAGTGTTCCTAAGGTGGGAAAAATGGTTTTTTTACAAGAATTGAAAGCATTCCATGTCAAGAAAGAGGGTGTTGGATTTGACCTAGGGGAGTTGGGAAAACTAGGAGAGCTTGGAGGAGAACTCAACATACTTGGGCTTGAAAATGTAACAACCAGGCAAGAAGCTAAAGAAGCCAAACTAATGGCAAAGAGAAATTTAATTGAGTTGGGATTAGTTTGGAACAATAAGCAAGAGTCCACTAGAGATGATATCCTAGAAAGTATCCAACCACACTCTAATATTAGAAGACTTCACATAGTAAATCATGGTGGCTCTGTTGGTCCTAGTTGGTTGTGCAGCAACAACATCATATACATGAAAAACTTGGAGAGCCTACACCTAGAGAGTGTTTCGTGGGCCAACCTTCCACCTATTGGGCAGATGTACCACCTAAGAAAGCTGAAGCTGAAAAATATTGCTGGATTATATCAGATTGGGCCTGACTTCTTTGGTGGCACTACAGAAAAAAGTTTCACAAACTTGAAGGAAGTTGAGTTTCATGATATGGCAGAACTTGTGGAGTGGGTTGGGGGAGCAAACTGTCATATGTTCTCAAGGCTTGAAAAAATCCGGTGCATTAATTGTCCCAAGCTCACAATGTTGTTGTTCTCGAATTGGCCTATTTCTTGTGCACGGGACAACACCATATGGTTCTCTCGGTCTTTGTGAACTACACATTAGTAACGCCTGAAATTATGCCTTCCTCCCTTGCCTCACACTTCAAATGTATCCCGTATTGAGACAGACTGCTTGTCTTATGATCGTCCTAAGTTGGTTCTTAAGAAGCCCTCTGAATTGGTCTTCCACAATCTAGGTGACATTGAAAGCTGGGATGGTTTACCCTTGTCATTTATGGATTTCCAAAAGCTACATTGCCTAAGACATATAGTGGTCACTAGATGCGAGGAAACATTTTTGAGAGGACTAGATGATGGTGTTGTGCTCCACACTGTCCAATCTCTTATACTCGCAGAATTTCCACTTACCAAAAAGTCATTGTCAAATTTGTTCAAATGTTTCCCAGCTCTTTCTCGTTTGGATGTAAGCGCATCATCAGATGAGGATCATGAGGAAATGGTACTGCAGTTTCCACCGTCCAGCTCACTGAGAAAGGTCGAATTCAATGACTGTAATAATCTGATCCTGCCTGTGGAGGAAGAGGAAGGAGTCGGATTCTGGGGCCTCTCATCGCTCGAGTCTGTGACCATAAGAAACTGTGACAAGCTTTTCTCTCGGTGGTCCGTGGGAGGAGCTGCAGCTCAGACTCAGAGCATCATCTACCCTCTCCCCCCTTTCCTTAAGGAACTCAGCCTTCAGAATCAGCAAAGCACGACGCCAATGGCTCTGCTCGCGAATCTCACATCTCTTACGAGCCTAGGACTACTTAATTGCAAGGATATCACAGCGGATGGATTCGATCCTCGCATCACAATCAACCTCGAGCATCTGAGGGTGTACAATCCGAGAGTTGGTGAGGATGAGCCCTATTCTGTAGCAGCAGATCTACTTGCAGCGGTGGCAAGGACCAAAACAATGCCCGCCGGTTCCTTCCAACTGGTGAGCCTTGATGTGGACAGCGTCTGCGGTGCTTGTAGCTCCCATCTGCAGCCGCCTCTCCGCTACCCTCCAGAGATTAGACTTCAGTTTTGATTGGCGGGTGGAGAACTTCACGGAAGAGCAGGACGGGGCGCTTCAGCTCCTCACATCTCTCCAATTGCTGCGGTTCTGGGACTGCAGGGCTCTGCGGTCCCTCCCACAAGGTTTGCATCGCCTTCCTTCTCTCCAGGAATTACGGATCTGGGTTACTCAAAAAATCAGATCGCTGCCCAAGGAGGGCCTCCCCGATTCACTGCGACTGCTATACATAGATAATTGCGGTCCCGAGATTTATGAGGAATGCCAGAAATTAAGGGGAACAAGGCCAGATATAGATGTGGATGCCCGCATGGCTCGTGTGCAAAGCTGAATCCCTGCTTCTGCGTGCCTTCAACTCTTCAGTGTAAATCGACCTGCAGGTTAGTTCCAAATTATTAAGAAAAACACCTTATGCTCCGCGATTTATGATTTATTAACTTTGCAAACTGAATTGTTTTTTGGTAGACTGAATTTACGATCTATAATTTCAGCTCCTCGCATCTCTCCAAAGCTTATCGTTTGAAGACTGCTGGGTTCTGCACTCCCTCCCTTCTCTCCAGGAATTACATATCATCTGATTGATGAGGAAACAATTGCCTTCAGTCCTGACACGCGAAGCTGAATTGCATCGATTTACAGGTTTGTTCCAAATAAAAAAAAACAGATTATGCTCTTGGATTTTTAGTTTCATTGACTGTGCAAACTGAACTGTTTTATTTATTGTTTGCATATAGATATGACCCCCATTGCCATATGCTTCTCTGTTACAGTAATCTCTCCTGCAATTTCAGTTCCTGGATTATATCACTTTCAAGCATTTTTAGTGAATATTGGATCATTGAACTGAATCTCATACCATGAATTTCTTTTTACAATAAATCTCATACCATGAATTGTTACTTTTAGGAAGAAAAGAGAATTGTTTAAACGAATAAAGACCATGACCTTATTTCTTAGTTCATTCTTGTTGTGGCATGTCATGAATGGCTATGGATGCTTAGTTCCTCTTTATTTCCTAGATCATGTTGCATATGCATGTTGATGTTCTGATATGCATAATTGCCGTGTCTTCAGTTACAGGACAATGAGATTATATGTTGGCTTACCTTGCAGGACTTTGCTTCATCATATGGTTACACATTGTTCAAAAAACGTATATAATGAGCACCAAGCTTAGATTGTGGCAAGCGTTGGCAAAGATCAGGTGAGACAGTCAGAAGTGAACTTCTGTGTATTCCATTCTGTTTCTCCTTTTACAGCTCTTGTGACTGTGTATGTGCTTTTTTTTTGGTGTAGATTCAGACCCTGACTTCCGTTGGTCATTTGAAAACCGCCGAAGGTAGGAGATGCTGCATCAGGTTCAGACTAGAGGCTGTTTTTGCATCGGTCAACCAGTTTAGTGGAAGAATCAAAAATGTTTTTCAAGTAATGTGTTTTACTTAACTCTGTACATCTATTTCCTCAAAAAAAACACCTCTTTTGTTTCTTCATTTCTATAAATAGCATAATCCTCTCGATCCGTTTTGTAAATTGATGATCTGTTGCTTCCTTTATCAGGATGGGCTCACAATTGCTTCAAATTAGAGACAAACCTGCCAGTTCGTATGCCCAATTCAGCAGTACATACACCCGGCACTCCGATTCATGCGAGTGCTACACATATTTGATTTCTGTGCCGAGATTTATGAGGAATGCAAGAATTAAGTGGCACAAGGCCAGATATAAGTACAACTGCCTACATTGCACGTATGCAAAGCTGAATCTCTGCTACAGCATGCCTTTCATTCTGCTTCAGTATGCCTTTCAATCTGCAGGTTAGTTCCAAATATAAAAAACTGCTTATACGCCTCAACTCATAATTTCATTGACTATGCATACCAAATTGCATTTTTATTTTGTGCATTTAGATAGGACCAGTTGTCATATGCTTCAGTGTTACAAGTGGAGCCACCATTCACAATTCTTGTCCACCCCTTCATTTCTTTAATCAACAAATTTAGTTTCTCATATATACATGTATTTTTTTTTTTACTTTTGGATCATATAACTTTGATACTTTCTAGCAATTTTTCTCTTCAGGTTCAGTATTGCACTATTTCAGCCTTCTTTAGTTTTATTTGAGTCTCATGCAATTGGTACTTTTTAAAAGGAAAGAAAATTGGCTCAACAAAGACTACGTATTGTGGCATATCATCAATGGCTGCTGATTGTTTGGTTCCACTTTGTTAGGTTAGATGTCCTAAATCATCACACACGTGCTCATTTGGTGATCTGATATGCGTGATCACCTTCTTTATATCACAGCACTAGTGGTTGCCCCATAGCACAATGAGATGATATGTTGGTTTTCCATTGCAGGACTCTGCTTCATCATTACATCTCGTTCAAAACCATAAATGAGACAAGCATGGTTGCCCCACTTTATTATGTTAGACAGGTAAATCTACGTTTGAGAACCGAAGGAAAGAAGAGCCAATGTAACAAGACCAGTGCATCCAGAATCTGAATATATTGACAGTCACAAATGAACCCCTTGTTATTTCAGGCCCGTAAATCTTGTTGCTCATTTGAAAACCAGGCCGGGGATGCAGCATCACGAGTCAGACCTTTGAGCATTTGAATCCACTGGCTCTTTCAGCTTCTGTACAACCAGCTTAGTGGGCGAAAGAATAAAAAATGCTTTGGAAGTATGTGTTTTTACTTAACTCTGTACACATGTTCTTGTTTTGTTATTTCTATAAATGGCATAACCCCGAGCTGTATTGTAAATTGAGGATCCGTTTGTTCCTTTGTTTATCAGGAAGGACTCACAATTATGGATAATAAGACATCCAGCACCAGATCATTGAGTTCAGGAATAGATACACATAAACCCAGTGCTCCTGATCTCTCACCATTAACCTTGATCTGCAGCCAGGGTGTACTCTTCTTGCGACGTCAGGTGCGACATTCTCATATCTTGATGACAAATACAATATTATACATCCTCTATGTAGAGAAACATTTATCCATCATTGATCAACATTGAAGTTTATGTTTTCTAGTCTAATGAAATGGGGTACAACATTAGTTTTCGGTATATTAATTTTTTTTTTTGAAAACGTGCGTTGCACGTACCGCATTAAGAAGAAGAGAGTTAGAATTACATCCCACCGTCACAGTCGGCGAGCTGCTGCCGTGACTTAGGGCGAGAACACATTACATAAGGCGCCGGCTCCAACGGCGGTGCTAGATAGAAGTACTTTGGGCTAAAACGAATTTTGCTCCTAAGAAAGGTAGGCGTTGCTCTAAACCGTAGTTTTCGGTATATTACAGGAAAGCATAATGTTTCTATTTTGTACTGAGAAATATTTGATCTACTTATTTCCAGTTACTTTATTGCCAATCTTTTTATTTCTATCCTAATATTTTCTTACGACTTGTAGCATTATCAAAACACATAAGCATTGCTCATTCCTGATTCATTTTTTAAAAAAAAAAAGCTAAGCATCGTGACCACCAGAATAGCATAGTAAGGTCTTTTCTATGCTTATAATGAATTAGCAGGACTGTTTTTTTCCTCAAAACGTAAACTTTTAACTTTGTATTTTTGGTGACTTTAGATGAATGCTTCAGATAAGTTAATCTTTTGTAGTATCTACGAGCATGACCCCTTTCTCTTTTCCCCTATTAATCCTTTCAGTTTGCTAATGCATTGTTGAAACAGATTTGCATGCAACTGGAGACATTGCTGGCTGATAAATCAATGTTGGCACATAACTCAACATATGCTTGTGAAACCCGCTTCCTACGTGAGTGGATTTTCATCAATTCACCACCTAGGACGATGCCTTATTGGATGATGAGGGCACAGATGTTGGAATATGATCCGAATCCTTATGGGTATTGCGTGGATGCCTGGAGGGCTATGGTTCGGGTTATGTGCTTAGTGGATTTGTTTTCGTATTGGACTGTTCATCCGTCCGTCCTCTATATATGCATCTTAAAAGGCACACAGAAAGAACAGGCGACTCATTGTATTCTCGTCTTTTGTAAACTCTCATCATTATATAGTGAAGATCGCCGGTTGGCGCCCGTGGTTTTTTCCCGCAAGGGTTTTCCACGTAAAAATATGTGTTCTGTTCGATATTAATTGCATCATTTGCTAACAACCGAGGCAACGGATCAGGTGCAAACCAACCTCTTCGTGCAAACTATGCAAACCAACAGCCCAGAAATGTTGGTCGCCACCACCTGAAAATGTGGTCAAGATCAACTGTGATGGAACCTTCTATCCTAGTACGCGATCTGGCGGATGGGGTTTCTTGATCCGGGTAGGGGATGGTGGTGTAGTCAGCTCGGGCTATGGTAATTTGGAGAATGTGGGAGAAGCTTTTCATACTGAAATTGTTGCGTGTTTACAAGCATTGCAAAGAGCAATTGATATGGGGGTTCAGAGGATGATACTGTAAACAGATGCAGCCATGATCGTGCAAGCGGTGAACTCTGAGAATTTCAATCGGTGTTCAGCGAGTGGTCTCATTTGGGAACTCAAGGATTTGCTACGTAGTAATTTTGTTTCATATAAGGTTATTCATACACCTCGTTCATGTAATTTGGCCGCTGATGGCCTTGCTGCCCTTGGGGCGAGTTTGAGTCCGGGTGCTAATCCAATTATGGATAGCATTCCAAATTGTATCCGTGTACTGGTCGCCAACGATTTGGCGTCGTTTTCTAAGTAATGGAGAGTACTTCCATATTCAAAAAAAAAAAATACGGTGGAGAGGTGGGAGGGCAGATTTGTAAAAGTTTGATTAAGAGTGGGCGGTTAAGTGCAAAATTACACTTTTACAAATCCCCCCTGCCACTTCTCCCACTTTTGCAAATCCGCCCTCCCACCTCTCAACCGTAGTTGGTTTGCATAGTTTGCACGGAGAGGTTGGTTTGCACCTGATCCATTGCCAACAACCGAAGACATATGAACAGCATCACCATATCCTCTTCTATGCTGAAAATGTGTTCGCCATGGTTAAAGAAAACTCAGAAGATGAACACCACCACCTATCCCCTCCAGGCTTGAATCTCCTATGGTCAGCTTGTGTGAACAATCATCACCCTAATCCAGCAATTTTCATAATACCTCAAAGTCATATGCATCAGCATCCGACCTGTGTGACTTTGCCATCTACGATGGGTTGTCAGCAAGAATTTTTCAAAGAACCTTCTAAAGAGGTGTATCTTGTTTACATGGTATAAACTAAGTCCACACACCTTACATGTCATAGGTCATAAAAGAGGTCATTGTTGAGCTGATCAGGAATTGGAGTCGTCTGATAAGCTTAATTCACCTTCTAATTGTCGCGAACTTCACAAATAAACAAGGTAATCAGCTTGGCCACATTTTATTTTCAGCATAGTCTAGCGAAAGGTGTGTGATTACCATCATTCTGAAACAAACAGAAAATGTCTGCATTACACCATGTGAATTCCTTTAAGTGGGCAGCATCTGCATGCTACATGAGATCAAGCAAACGACAGATTGGCCATGCTTCACCAGTCCACCTGTCATTCAGTTTGTTGGCGAGGAGTTAATCACCAGCCATGTCTGCCGGCACAGACAAGGCCAGAGGAAGATCCATGATTGGCAAAGGAAGATCCAAGACAAGAAAAATAAACAAATAGTTACACAAGCAAAGACATTTGGATCTTGTTGTTTTGTGCCTCACATGCATTTTCCAGTCCAGAATTAGTACAACACATTTTTTCATTGAAAGTGGCTGGAACAGACCCCAGAAAAAAAAAAAGACAGTTGAAGGTGTGTGTGTGTGTGTGTAGTTTAAAAGAAGGCAACTGCATCTGCAGCTACAGCTAGCTTCCATTCCACCCAACAAGTACCTGCCTGCACGTCGATGATCTGCTCACTTGAGGATCTCCTTTGCTTCTTCAGTGTTTCTGCTTCATCTTTTTCAGATGAATCACTACCTCATTTAACTGCACATACTTCCCAGCTGATTTGTTGTAACATACTTGGGTTCTAGTATGACAGTAGTTCTTAGCTCATAAGAGAAGATCCTGAGCTGCACAGCCATGCTCCTATTCCACCTTGGCCAGGAAGACAAACATAACATAAAGACCATCACAGCCTCTATCAAACCTGCTCAATACAAGGACCACGTGATGCATGCATCCATTAGGATTTTAAGCTCGGTGATCCTACAAAATTTCGAATCATAAACTTCATACAGAACACATGGTAATTAAAGCCATGATGAGGGGGAATGAGCTGGGCTCGAGGAGTTGCTGGAAAAAAAAAAAGTGGGCTCGAGTCAGGAAGAGCCTGGGCCAGAGGTGGTCGACGGGCCAGATGGGAAGGGCGTTGGGATGGGCCGATCTGGGCCTGCATATAGGTGAGAGGAGGATTGTTTAGGCCCAAGAGAAAGAGATGAGGTCTTCTACCTGCGTGTCGTCCGACGGCCTCCACAATCCACATAGATCATTTTACGTGAAACACCTTGCTCTATGAAACATTTGTATAAAAGTCCACCCATCTCAGTTGTGCTAAATACTAACGCATAAAATTAAAAACTCATTTATACGTTCATGTGTCCATGACACTTTTTGTTATTTTCTGATCAACAAAGTGGGCAAAAACAGCAGCCGGTGTTTTCTTTCTTTCTTTTTTGCAGTGCCGCAGTGGCATGGAGGTATGATTAGCTCCTTTTATTTATTGGACTGTCACTATCACTATGATTTTTCTGTTGGTTAGGACAATAATTTGGTATTAAGTTTAAGTGGCAATAACTGAACAGGTGAACGAGCATATGAGATATTATAAGTGTCAAACTGCATTATTGGTTAGAAAGATATACTGAAAAGGATTGATTATTAGAAAAAAAAGTTGTGTGTAGTGGTGCCCTCTACAAAATATAGCAATAATGGTGTCCATCAAGGTTTCTGTTTTGCATTGGCCATGGTTTCATTTGACCATCCTAAAAATCATCCAACTCTGAGTAATGATTCCTCGTTCATGGAAGGCTGGTACATATATGCTCCTTGCATTTAATTTCTTCTAGATATAGCGAGCATAGTGCTGTCTTTTAGTCCTTTAAGAGCATCTCCAACAGTTTGGTAAATGACTTGTCATCCTTCAAAATATGGCAAAACAAGCAAAAAAATCAATCTCCAACAGTTTGCTAAACTTACTTGCCAAATTTTGCAGCTTGCCAAATCTTGCATCCGCGCGCCTATTTATACGCGCGCGTATACGGCTGCGAACTCGCGATTCACCGCGCGTGTGCCTTTGTTCCGGCGCGCGAGAGGTAAAGGAAAATTCACGGTCAGTTTTTTCACGCGTGCGTGCCTTGATCTCGATCTCCCACGCGACGTATTGTAGAGCGGCTTCCTCTCAGCCGCGATCAGTTTCTTCGCTCGATCTGCTTATGTGTGACCGGCTTCATTCTTCGTGCCCGATCTGCTTCACGCTCGTCGCCGTCGTCGCGATCAGGTTTGGCCACGCGAAGCTCGTCGCCGCCGTCGCGTTCAGGTATGTCTCCTCCCTCGATTTGTTTCCGTCGATCGGTTCCTTGTTCATGATCTGTTTGTAGCTCGCGAGGTGAATGAAGATATATAGGAGGACGATGATAGTCTATACTGAATGAAGATGATAGGTGATAGTCTACGTACTGAATGAAGATGATAGTTTTTCCATTCAGATATTCGATGTCCATTCAGATGTTCGATGTTCCTTCAGGTGAAATTGCTAAGGGGGTCTGTCCATTCAGATGTTCGATGTCCTGCTGATTGTGTTCGTGCTACTGTTTCTTTGGCTTGTGTGCTCATTCGTCCTGCTTGTGTTCGTGGCCGACGAATCATCCTCGTGCAGATGACCTACAGGCGCAGGTAACAGTGGCCGGCAAAGATCCTGCTTCTTCTGATGCCCTGCTAGCTGAAGCTCCTGTTGAAGGCTTCGACATCTAGTTGAATGTTGTGGCCGGCAAATCGCGACGAGAGGAGACCGATGCGCGAGAAGAGGACGGATTAACTGTCAACGACTTATGTATGTAGTGGGTCCTTCTATTTTTTATGTTTTAGCAAGTTAAAAATAGAGAACTGTTGGAGAGAGTCTATTTTTAGCTTGGCATATTATTTTAACAAGTTGCTAAAACACAACATTTAGCAAGTCAATTTTACCAAACTGTTGGAGATCTTTCAAGAGAGTATAGTGATATAATGATATTAAAAAGGCTACGCACACGTGCAAAAGCATGGCTATGCACAAAACCATGTACTACGAAGTTTTAATCAAAGCCTATACGAAGTAATAAGTGACAACTATGTTGCGTACGTGAGTACGTCACGGCCAAAACATCATCACGTCATGATGAAAGGGATCGCGAGCGCAAGCTTTGCACAAGCTACCTTCACTAATCAAAGAACAAAACACAACCATGTTGTACTGATCTTACAACGCAGTACGACGACATTACTCATATCCATTAAAAAGATCGATATCGAAGTGTCAATGGATTAAATGTTGCAAGCAAAAAATAGTATTGTACATATGGTGGTCTAATGGCAATTAAAAAAAGATTCCAGGTCAAAGTTCTGAACCAATGGAGCTGATGATTTTTTTTTAAGAAAAGTTTGGCAAAACATATTCTCTGGAATGCTAGCTGAGAGGGAGCTAGAAAAAGCTAGTACTTTTAGTTTCACCAGGGTTCCTAGACATGTTTCGTAAAACAACTTCTTAAGGGAAGGCCTGGCTTGGAGCATCGCCTTGCGAGCGCCGGTCTGGAGCCGTTTAGTGGAGGCGCCGACCAGGAGCCGTTGATCGACCTAAGGCGCACCGCCGCTGCGGAGGAGGCGAGGCCAACCTAGGCGCGTTGCAGCCGTGGAGCCAAGGGCTAGGTGGCGAGGAGTGCGGCTACAAGAGATGCATCGCCGTCAAGGGAACCCTATTTTGTGCATAGTTCACATGGATGAGAAAAGAAAGGTAAAAAAAACAAATCAGTGCCTTCATAAGTAGTGGCAGGTGGGTAGTTTCTTGAACTTACCATTTACACAACTAGGGGAAGTAGGGGGAGCTACTGTGAGATTATACTAGAGCAAATGCAACTTTTGGCTCAAAACAACTTTGAATCCGCATCCCCTTTGGTTGGGATTTGGATTTTTGGAGGCCAGCAGGTTGAAAAGCCCAACCACGGGGGCTTAGAGACGTTCTCTAGCTAAGGGTGGGCCCTCGAAATATTTTTATATAAAGAGTAAAGTTCATCGTCCGTACTCGGACTTGTCTCGCCATAGTCCTTAAACTCTCAAAATGCTTATTTAAACCCCGTTAATGGACGTTACTCTTAAAATATCTTTAAAATATATATAATACCTAAAACGAATATTTTGTGCTCAACTTGTCTAGGATTGGAACCCATGACATAGCCTGGCACAAACCTTCCTTATTATCCTTGTACAATGGAGCTGGCCTAACCTAAGTATTTTGGGCCAATTCTTTGATCCAACTAGTAATTAGATCTAGCTGATTCAGACGGATCCTACGTTAGCAATAGAAGTTATGGATGAAACGAACGAACTGAGAAAATCACACGAGGATCTTAGCCGTTTACATAGATCGTTGTTAGTCATGTTGAGTCCAAGCACGAAATCCATACAGCGAAGTACTCATGACTGATGAGCGTCCACTGTCCGGTGGGCCACATCTGTATGGTCCCACTTGCCAGGGAAAGAGACACTCGCCTCCTTTTTGTGAGCGCCATGTGGCTTCTGACCTGTCTGTCACCTGTGACTGTGAGCTTCCCGTATCGGATGAACGTGGCAGGCCTTCGGGAGAGCAAAGGTGTAGACGTTGGCATCCAGCTCTCATACCACTCGGACCCACCTACATGTTGCGTACGTCACGGCCAAAACATCATCACGCCATGATGAAAAGGTAATGCTAATTAATGGCACAAGCTACACCTCACTCTACAGCGAAATCAGAAGAACAAAAACAACCATGTACAAAAAACAAGGTGTGTGGTGCCATGCATTTGCATGCTTAAACCATATCCGATACAGTTGGATTGGTATTGCTTCCCGTGTTTACTAACTGTGGTGGCTGTGTTCGCAAATGCCCTCAAGCCTATAATCTCGCTTGGGTCTGAGTAGTGAATTTGAGAATTGAGTGTATATATATATATACAACATCGGATGTGGCTCCTGACCTGTGAGCTTGCCGCGTCGCATACCCAACGGAAGAATTGCTGCGTGGACGTAGGACGTGGCAGGCCTCAGGAGAATTGCTGCCGCAAACCGCGTTCCCAGTCAAGCCCCTGCTGGGAAGGGGGAAAAAAAAAAGCACGTATTTATTCCCATTAAACCCCCTCGTGGACAGCGAAATCCTCTCGAAGACCTCATGTTCTTCTTCGATCCCCAAACCTCTCGTCTTCACTCTTCTCAGTCTCCTCCGCGTCGCAATCATCCCGCAAGATTTTCTTTTCTTCTTTTGCGTCAGGGATTCCGCAATATTGAGAGCGTTCGCGCTCGCGTTCGCCGCCTCCCAATCCCCGTATCTCTCTCCAATTTTCATCTGGGTCGGGCGGCCTGATTTGTCG
Organism: Themeda triandra; assembly: GCA_018135685.1. Lineage (NCBI taxonomy): Eukaryota > Viridiplantae > Streptophyta > Magnoliopsida > Poales > Poaceae > Themeda > Themeda triandra. Next base: position 124,976 of record JAENPR010000491.1, read on the forward strand.
CCGTCGTCCTCCTCCTCGTCGCCGCCCACCACTCCCTCCACTTCTTGGAGGACTCGGTCCTGTCCTGTACTGTCTTGACCTCACTCCGCTCCACCTGTCCCCCTCCTCCTCCTCGCTTCCATCGCCATTGCCGCCCTCCTCCTCCCCCGCTCTGCTCCCTCCCTCAAAGGTCAAAGCCACCTGCTTTCTTGGACCGCACCGCGTCCCTGCCGGGGCTGGCGGCGTAAATGCCCGTCCGTGCAGAGGATCCCAGTCTCCTCCGCCCCAAATCCCGTCCTTGCTCCCATCGATTAAGAGCAGCGCAAGGTTCCTTCCTTCCCCGACGCGTGCTGTCCCCGGATGAGATGAGGAACGCGTCCTGACTCCACTTGCCTAGCCAGCTCCGGCGGCTGCTCTGCTCTGCGAGCTCCGCCACCCACTGACCCACTCACATGGGCTTCTTGATCTGCCACGCCCGCCTCTTCCTCCTCCAGCTGCTGCTGCTGCTGCTGCTGCTATTGCTCCTCCTCACCACCGCCACGCCACCAGTGGCGGCACAGCCGCCTCCGCCGCCGCAGTCGCAGTCGTCCGCCAGGGCCCTCGACGCGGCGCTGCAGGACTACGCGTTCCGTGCGTTGGCGGCGCGCCCGCGCACCGGCATTGTCTACAACGCCACGGTGCCCGCCAACCTCGCGGGCGTCGCGGCGTCGGCGCTGCGCCTGCGGAGCGGCAGCCTGCGCCGGCGCGGCTTCCCCGGCCCCGGCTACTTCCAGTTCGCCCTCCCGCCGGGCATCCTCGTGCGGCCGCGCGTGGAGCGCGTGGTGCTGGTGTACCACGACCTGGGCGGGCGGTCGGCGCACTACTACCCGCCGCCCGCCGGGTACGCGTACCTCGCGCCCGTGCTCGGGCTGCTCGCCTACGACGCGGCCAACCTGTCCGCCGCGGGGGTCCCCGAGCTCGCCGTCGAGGCCGCGGCGGGGGAGCCGATCTCCGTCGCGTTCCGCGGTGTCCGCGCGGTGCCGGCGGCGCGGTGCGTGGTGGTCGGGTTGGATGGCGCGCCGGAGTTCCGGGACCTGGAGGGAACCAATGTGTGCACGACGTATCGCCAAGGGCACGTCTCCATCGTGGCGAATTCCAGCGAGATTGCTCCATCTCCATCTCCAGCTCCAGTCCCAGCTCCGGCTCCGGGTCCAGGTCCGGTTCCAGCCGGCGTGATCCATCCGCCGATACCGACCGAGGGAGGCGGCGGCGGGAAGAAGGGGAGCGGCTCGGCCGCCGCGTGGAAGATTGCGGTCGGCGTGGTTGGCGGTGCTGCGGCGGTGGGGCTGGTGGCGGCGCTCGTGCTGTGCTTGGTGAGGTACAAGAGGGACAAGAAGCTGCAGATTATGGAGCGGAATGCGGAGGTTGGGGAGACGTTGAGGATGGCGCAGGTTGGGCGGGCGCAGGCGCCCGTGGCGTTGGGGATGAGGACGCAGCCGGTGATTGAGAATGATTATGCTGCAAAATAGTGGATTTTACGGTATGCTGGATACTTCTGCTTGCTAACAAGAAGACTTGATGGTGTTGGATAGAGATAATTTTGTTCATTGGGTGCCTGACGGATGCAAATTTTCCATAACAGGGAGGGCAATGCTAGCCACTAATTTCAGAGCCCAGGTTCTGCTCAGTGAGGATTCTTCAGCACATTCTTTCGGTGGGTTTGTTCAGAAGCTTAAGTTTTGTACTGCGACAATTGGAGCTATTGTTCATGTCCATAGTTGCCATGTTCATATGTGGGGAGTTCCTTTCATCTCCAAGCAGCATTGGAGGGGAAATGTTTGTCAATATCAGATTTGGGATCCCCTGTTAATTTTTTCTTAGGTTGATGTATTCAAGAGGAAATGGGTTCGGTAATAAAGCTGAGGTAACATTCATTGCACATTGTGTTATGTTGTGCTGGACAAATTCATTCATCCAGTTGCAATTTCATTTCATTTCTTTTTCTTCTCCATTTGATGTTTAGATGACTGTGAAGATGATGTAGTGTTGTAAATGTTCACATGTCTGTGGTAATTAGTCTGATTGTGATCATTGATTTCATGGCCAATTGTGTTTACATCCGCTGTGTATGTTTTCAGGCAGCATTCATTTCTTTGTTATTGTTTGGGAAACAGCTTAATGTCTAATTATGTGTTTTTATGGCCTCACATTACTATCAGTTGTAGATTTTGGTTAATGCTGACTTTTATCAGGTTCCATTTTTAGCTGCTGAAAGCCTGAAATTTAGGAACGAAGGTATGGTTAATACAGGTATGACCAGTTGGCAAAATAAATAGAATTAAGCAGAGGAATTCAAGAAATGCTCTGTTAGAAACTTTCCATACTTGCTGACATTCTTTTCTGTGGTAGTCTTTTGGCTTGATCGTTAAGTTAGTTATGAATATTGTAAAGGTTCATTTAGAGCTGTTAGTGGGGACCTTGACGATTAACTTAGAAAAGATATAATGCAAGTATGGGTAGTGTACAAATAAGTGGATGGTCTAAACAGAAGGATTGAAGACTGCTCCATTTGAAAAGTTCCAAAAGCTTTATCTTTTTCGCTGGTAGTATTCTGGCTTGGTCTTCAATCAACTTAGTTGGAAATGTTGTAAGTGTCAGTGAGGAGCAAGACGATCAACAAAGAAAAGTAGATGCATTTGTCTATATGTTGAGTCAGTTGGCACTTGTTACAAAATTCTCCATACTTATCACTGTTACTGATATTGTTTTGCTTTGTACACTCATGTTGTAATCTGATTATCAGAAAGTAGTCTAGATTTCAGTTGTTTCCTCAAAAAGGATTGCATAAATCATAAGGCGAGAGGGCATCAACAGTCTGTGCTAAGGATCAAATGTGTGAGCTGGCTGGCCGAAAGTTTTAGGCCGGCTCACTTTGAGAGCATGCAGTGTTCTTTTGGGTTTGCACTTTGTTGCTGCATGTTCAGTGTCATGCTGGAAATGATGAGGAGCATGTGAGAAGTGATATAAGATTTTGTACTTGGTAGTATATGAATTGAGATGTGATTGCCACTTGAAAAGTTGAAATTTGGTGCCCATGCATCATCTCTCAAAGTCCAGTCCCTTTATTTTGTGCAACATGGAATGCTGCTGAAACAAGAAGCAACCTTGAGTAGCAGGAGTAGTAGCACTTGCTGCATTCACAAGCATATACATGTATGTACTCCATTCTAGCAGTAGTAAGCTAAATTGGCTAGACGTTCAGACACACGTCAGACACACGTGAGTGACACCTTGTTGTATCCTACAAGGAGTAATAATAAGGTGAGGCCAAGGACGACAGACAGAATGGATTTGTAATGTTCCCCAGCCGGACTTGCTGGAGCTTGTAGGTGTATGTGTATGTATTTTGTTGGTGCAAGAGAGAAGAAACAGAAGCAAGGTGACACCTGAACTCTTTGGTGCTTGTGTGAAGATGGCAAAGACCAAGGTGTGTTGCTTCTTGCTTGGCTGGAGAAGAGAAGACAGAGAGCAGCTGTGGTACCTCCTCTAGCTGGGTTCATCCTGTTTGTTGTGTTGTGTTGTTCATTCACAGGATGACGGGATCCATGACGAAGGGTGAATTGTGATGAGCTGGGGAGGTTGTTTTTTGTTGCCTCAGGCTCAGGCACAGCTTTTTGGAGGGAGTTGTAAAGCTGGATGCTGGCGTGTGGCGTGGCGCATCATCAGGTTTGGCGCCGTATCGGAATCTTTGCTGTCACTATGCACACGGATTCACAGCTCATGTGCGCTGGCTGTCCTCTGCTCTCTCTCCTTTGGAATGTATGCTTGTTTTGTAACGGGAAGATGCAGTTTGAGCTGTTGCAGCTGTATAGTGTAGTACTGGAGTGTTTGATTAGCTGATTGTTGTTGGAGTACCCTATGCACTGATTAACTGCGGCTCATGTGCCGAGTCATGTGAGCTGATGACAGGTTATTGACTGGTTGTGTTGAGATTATGGCCTGGGACGAGCTAGCTGAGGTAGCTCATCTCGTCATGAAGACGTGCTGGAAGTCAATATACAACCTCGGTTCTAACGTCGTAATACAGCAGCAGTAGCAGGAGGTTCCAAAACGATGAGTATCAGACACCCAGAGGAAACAGATGAACTATGCTGTAGCTAGTTGTTTGGTTTTGGGGCCGATTTTTTTCCCCTTTTATTTATATATATGATTACCAAAACAGGAGGGTCATAGAATAATCTGGCCTGTTTTGTGACTGACATTCTGAGGAAGGGGACACGGGACACCTCCCTGTCTAAACAAAGGCTTATAATTAACACATGAACGGGTGCGAGCAGGAGTCGGCACTCGGCAGCGCACTCGGCATGTTGATGATGTTGGCACCACTAATCAATCCACTATTGCATCAATCTTTGCAGATTTTGCTTTTTGATGTGTATATATAGTACTGGTTTGACTCCAAAGTGGTTGGTTTGGATTAATTTCAAATGAGAAGAAACTTCCGAGAATAACTGTGCTGAGGTTGACAGGTCAGGATCAGGACGTGTCCTGATAGTGATAGTTGAGCTGAGCTTGAGCAGGTGGCCAGGTGCCGTGCCCAGCGGCAGCCGGCAGTGCAAATGGAGCGAGGGGGACGACGACCTGCACCTGCTCAAGTGCTGTGGTTACCGAACCAATTACAAAAGCCCTGGATTCTGGATCAAATTAATCAGTGGTAGGTAAGTAAACTACACTGTACTCATTTGACCTCATTTGGCGGCCTGCAGGAATTTTATACATAGAAGAATAGACGAGGTCGGTGGTCATCCTGCAACCAAGCAAATGCCTGCCATTGTCTACTACTAGACTACTTATTAGTAGTAAATAAAGTAGTAGTAACATCGTATTCCGCCTGTATATAGAATATAAAGATACCTAATACATGTCAGAGACCGAAACAGAAAGATAAGATACTGCACTGCAAGCACGAATCGTCCAGGTGTCGCCACTGCAGAACAAAGAGTACAAGGAAGGCAAGACGTGCAATCCATTCAGTTTCAGTCCATCGCCGTCACCTGGTGCTTCGGCTGGGGGCCGTGGCCCAGAGAAGTCTGGTATTTTCGACGATGCTACAAGCCCACGACTGTGAGGCTTCTCTGGGCCACTTTACACGACAGGCTCAACAACCATCTGCGTCCCACCATCATCGTCAGCCCACTAGCTCAGGATCGTTCAAAACAAACTGACTTACTGAGCCATCCATGTCCATCCAACTGGCACATTACCGAGTTGCAGTGCGTATGTGTTTTTTCTCGTTCCCATCTCTTCTTCATATTTTGCACTAAAAAATCTCTTCTTCATATTTTTGCTTAATTAATCTTATCTTTTCCTGATTAATTGCACAGTTTTGTGCCTTTTTTTTTTCTGTGCGGTGAATGATTCCAACACCTGCCTCATCCGCCCTGAAATGTAAACTACTAAACCATTCACAACTGATGTCACAACTTATAACATAGAATACAAAGACTTTTGAACGCTAGCTATAGCATATTACAGGTATATATGCGTCGTAGAGAAACTAATTTCCACTGTACAAACCGTCATAATACAAAAACTGTATAAGATGTCCCACCTCAAGAACAAATTAATTCATATATCAAAGCAATTTAACTAATGAAGAAAATATAAGCATAAAAAACATAACACGAAAAATCTGTTATCAAAAACTTAATTTAGTAGCAAGTTGTTGACACACAATGGAGCCAACTGGCCAAGCGGGTCACCATGCAAGACCCTAACTTGGTAGAGGGGGACTCCCTGCTACACGTCACCAGCCACTATGTCCGCAATAACACGAAGACTCCACGTTCATAGAAGCAAACCAGCTCTAACTTTCGTCATTCCATCCTATATTTTGTACCACGTTACGAGTTTTCTCCTTATTCAACAAACAAGTGGTGCAGCAGTGGGGGGGCTTGAGCCCCCTTCCTCTCCCACGCCTCACTGCTAGATTCGTCCTTGTCGACACGTGGACTTCAAACGACGGAATACACAACAACGCGGTGAAGACAGTCGCGACCTTGCTCTTCATCTACCTGATCCTACATGCTGCGGGTGACCGGCGATCGGGCTACGGACAAGCATAAGCGATTGTAGGAGCCTCCTTAGGCTCGTTGGCAAACGACGTTGATTCTTAATTATTTTATCTGGGATTTGGATTTGTAGTACCAAGCGCTAGCTATGAGAGTCAGCTTATAAGCTCTATAATGCAACCACACCTGCAAGGGATTAAGGAATAACTAATGTCAAACTGAATTCCCCCCTTGTAACTATATTCTTCCCCAACCTTAACTCCTCCAATTCTTGCTACCATGAATGAGCATATAACAACACGATACAATAAGATGTAAATCAAAAAAGGAAAAAAAATGCCTTGGTGCAAACAAATAAAGCAAACGATACGGCCCATTTAACGTGGTGGACCCTATGGTATTTTTTTCAGATTGCTGGTAATGTCGTTAAACGTAACTAGTTGGACAGCACCGCAGCACAAAAGCAAAAGGTTTCCCATGTGTCCCCGGTCTTGGATCCCGAGCTATAAAATGCCACGATGTTGGTAATCGGGAATCTTGACCGAGAACACAACGTGATGAAGAAAGGCTAAAAGCTTAAAGCAACTAAATGGAACATGCATGCAAAGACGATGATATATAGTCAGACCGAGAGATTCCCATTGGAATTGGAACAATACATGACCTTTATTTATCAGAGTGAAAAATAGTCAGACAGAGAGATTCCCATTGGAATTTGAACAATACATGACCTTTATTTATCAGAGTGAAAATTGGCAAAAAGCCCGTGCAAACACAAACTGATTTTTGTTTAGATGACGCAAACTACGGTTAGGGTCTGCTTGATACAAGAGCTAATTAGTAGCTACTCTGTAGTACCTAAAAGTTAGTTAACATTTAAACAAAAGGGCTACTAGGTGAACTAATTTCTTAGCTGGGTTTTAAGCTAGTTAAAAAAAAACTAGCGAACCTCAACTATAAACTCATTTTAGCCTAACTAGTAACTCGTACTAGTTCATCCAAACAAGTCCTTACTTAGAATGGCATGCCTCATTATTTATTATCACACTACATATATGTGTGGTATGTGATGTGATTGAGTGATTGCATATTTGCATTGCTTGATTAGAAGAAGGTGTCATTACTCCCGAACTAGGTTTAATTTGGAGTCAGACAGCCGATGCACGCATATAATACATCTTAGGCCAGTCTCAGTGGGGGTTTCACCATAGTGTCATGCACATTAAATACAGTGACACATCAGCAATTTGATTGAAACGAGGAGGAGAGAGAGCAACATGGTTTCACCATGGTGAAACTGGGCAGGCGTCGTTTCCCGGTGTAGTGAAACTTGAATGAAACCCGCACCGAGCCGTTTCATCGCGTCGTATACACATGATTAAGGATGTTTGTGATCCCATACATGCATACACATGCAGCAATTAAGTGTTTTTCTAAACGTGGGAAACAGTGCATTGAAACTGTTGCATTGTGGAGGGTATTTCAATGTTTGTTTCATGGAGGCTTTATTAGCAATTTTGTTTGGAAAACAGTGCAATGACACCATGCACTGAGACTGGCCTTAAGGGCATGTTTTGCTACAATTACATCCACCTCAATCCACACGTGTTAGAGGTGTCAGAGTGGTTTGGTGTGCAATGTGCGCAGGGGACTAGCTAGCTCTTAATCAATAGTGATTTTTTTGTTCTACTAAAATATGAAACAATATGTTATTAGATATCTCATAAGTTGCCATTGGAGCTGCCCTCAATTACAAAATTTGAGTTATGTCCCCTCTTGAAAGAGCATCGTTGTCCCTTTATTCGAAAAATACAAGCTATACCTTCGCCGGCTGTGTCCAGCTGCACAGTGCTAAGAAGCTCTGGCGTGTGCGGGCACCGCCGAAGGTCAAGTTCTTCTTCCGGCTCGCCTTGCACGGCGACTTTGGACGGCCGCGAGGAGGGCCAGCATGGGCTTCGACCTCGGCCTCCCGCGTCTTGTGCTGCGGTTGGACGAGACTCATGACCACTTGCTCATCTCCCCGCGTCTACACTAGAGAAGTGTGGTCACGTCTCTTGCTTGTGGCCGGCTTACAGCAACTAGCGCCGGGGCAAGATGATTCAATTGTCAATTGGTGGCTTCGTTCCCGGGAAGCCGTCCGGCGCCGGCCACGAAGGGCTTCGACTCGGCCGTCCTGTTGATTTCTTGGGAAGTCTCGGAAGGAACGCAACCGCCGAACCTTCGACGGCATCGCTACCACGCCGGTTCAGCTTCTCGCAGCCGCATTCGGGAAGAGTTCGACTCGGATCGCCGGGTACCGTCACTGGCGGCGCTAGTGGCTCTCGCCCCTCGCAGCGTGCTTGGGCCCTCTTTATCTCTCTTAGCGGATTAGTTTCCTCCAGTTAGTACATTTCTTTTGCACCACCGTTCAAGCCGGTGCCGTCTCGTCGTTGTGTGTTGGCTTTCCGTTTTAGTTGGCAACTCGCCGCTGGAGTGGAAAGATGTAAAGAAACAATTCTATCTTCTCTTAAAGCGACGTGCAAATGCACGCTTTCGAAAAAAAAAAATACAAACTATATATAGAAAGTTTAGCTTTTGTCTTGAATTCTGAGACATTTTGGATTAGTGTCAACAACATCTATGGATATTCTTTGTTCAAACCCTATCCATACAAATGTTTTCATTATTACCGAAAAACCTCATGTTCTAAACTGAAATTAGTTGGAAAGAGAGGAGCGACAGTACATTACAAGAAAACAAGTTATACTGCAAGTGCAAAACAGAGTGAGGTTCTTTGGAGAGACGTGTTGGATGAGTGAGAGTGGAGAAGCGGCCCCGGCGGCCCGGCCCCGGCCACCGTCCCCCGGACCCGGCAGGCGGCATCGCGCAACTGGGAGAGTAGAAAAGGAGAAAGGGTAAAAGCGCACGCGCAGCTGCAAGCGACACGACCCTGCGGCCCTCTGCACTCCGGAGCTCTACGAGTAGTAGCAGCACGGTAGCACTAACAGAGTAGCTTTCCTCGAGTTCCGTGCCTAGTCTCCTTGGTGATGGTGCCATCATGTCACGTTGCTGCTCATCATCATGCTATACGCAGTCTCACCTCCGCTCACACCAAAAAGTTGCCGTGGGTACCATCGATTGCGTATGTGCACCGTTCCTGCTGCGTTCGGAAGTGGATGCATGTAGTAATACTCTTTGTTTAGATGCATAAACTTTTGGACTTTGGAATTTGTACAACTACTACATGCATCCAAAAGTTTTTAGATGCATCTAAACAATAATTCTCTTTGTTTAGATGCATCTAAATTTTTGAAATTTGGAATTTGGAAGGCATGTAACAAGTCTACAAATGCACAATCCTATAGTCACCTTGATCAGGCATCGTCTAGGCTCCATTTGATCAAGTTTTTGATGAAATCCATTTGATCAAGTGTTGGATCTGTCATTGACTTATTGTCGTTTCTTAGCTTTGGAAGGAGTTAACCTAACCAATGTAAAGTTACGGTAAGTTTCATCATCCATGGTTAGAAAAGAGATAGCGAAATGAAAACGTTGCACGAACAAATTAATCAATCAAAGCATATATACCTTGCACGCACGAATGAACATGCGTCATTGAGTGCACTCACCGGGTACATGTAATTAACCTCGTATGCGATTGCGCATGCCTCGTCATTGAGCTGAGTTACCGGGTAGAACGTTTCGATCTCGACGATCGCACCAGCACGAGGCGGGCGTGCTGCGTTGCCATGCTCGCGGCAGCACTCGATGACTCGAGATCTGTTTTTTGTGCGATGGTAATCATCATCATCCATGAGCATATGCACTCACCCATAATGCGCCCTGCTCGCATTGTCAACGGCGACTCAACCCATGCAAATCAAACCAACCAACCACAGGTTTCTTTGGCTTTGTGACGGTGTGTGTGAAAAGTTTAAAGATAAGAGTACCTAAGCTACTCCGTTAAAAAAGAGAGAGAGAGTGCAACTCTACTCTCGGATTTATTTTTTCCTCTCAAATTTTGGATCAAATAAACCTTATCATACAAATACACTGTATGTTACTAACATTTTCGACATATTTATTATATATTAAACGTAGTATTATTTGACTCTTCATTCGTTCATTCAGTTGCCTTTTTGTTTTCTTGGACCGATGAATGGAGTATTATACAAGTACTGCGCTACTCGTACGAGCCAACAAAGCGGCAAGCTGGACAAGCAAAACTGAGTGGTAAAGCGGTAAAGCGAAAGGAGGATGGGAAAGGGCATGCCCCTACCGGCACTTCATTCAGCCGGGCCGTAACATGCTGCGGCATCATTCCATTTCATTTGCATTCCATTATTCACCGACAGACAGCCTTCGACTCCACTCTCTACCACTCCTTCCTACTGCTACTACTATGCTACAACACATTGAACATTTGTTTTTTTTTTTAAAAAAAAAACGGTCACTCCTTGCTATAACTCGTGAGTGAATAAACAAGCCCACGCTCAAAAGATTTTTTGCATCCTACTATTAGTGGTGTAGTCGCCTCACACATCACATTACATGTGGCGGTAATTCAGGTTTTGGTTGGTTGATAACCAAGTACCGAAAGAACAAACACAAGTACGAGCAGACGATGAGTTGTTACCAACAGATATGGTTTAGTCAACACGGCAAACTTGAACCTTGTCTACGTAGTTGTCAGTCACAGAAATGATGAAAGATGTACAAACCATGGCTACATGAGCATGGGCACACAAGATCCAGCTACATTACCTACCTCTAACCTTCCATTCCGTTTGGTTTCAATCCAGCAAGGAGCAGCGGTTTCAATCCAGCAGAGCAGCCAAGCCAGAAGGCTCCGGCAGCATATACAATACTGACAGTGGAGCAGGCACTGTCCCCTAGTCACCCAACTATTCCTCCTCCCCTCGTCGTCGAGTCGCTTTTTCCTGTTGGGTTGCTTTCTCTCAGGCAGGCTCAGACCGTCAGACGGTGAGCTAATCATAATCCTGTTCCTAATCCCTCCCACGTCAAGATCAAGACACAACAAACGATGCTCTGTCGCTGTCTTCGCTCTTTCTCTTTCAATTTGTTATTGCCACGCGCCAACGACCGTCATTCCTTGCCCTCGTCCGTTTCTCCTCGCCTCCTACCGCTGAGAGCATTCCAGAGAGACGCAGCGAGGGAAGCAGGCGGCGGCAGCTGAGCCGTGGCCGGAGCAAGAGGAGAGAAAGAAGAGGAGGAGGAGGCATGGGGATGGGCAGCGATGCTGCCGCCGTGCTGTTCCCCTTCTCCACCGCCGCCACCACCACCACGTCGCCGCGACTCTGCGGCACCGCCGTCAGCCACAGGAGGTCAGTCAGGATCCTCCTCACCTCTCACCTCTGACTCCCGTCGGTTTTTCTTTCCGTTCCTTCGCATTGCATTGCGTACTCGGGGGAACTGCAACAGCTTGCGATGCCGGTGCCGCGCTAGTCTTGCCTGTCTCTTAGATCCCTCCACCATTTGCTTCGGCGGCGGCTCCAGTTTTCAATCCGTTCCGGCCCATCGATTTGAAACTGAAAAAAAAGAGACGCTTTTCCTCCTCTGAAGGTTCATTAGAGGTTCACTTCTTCGCTTGACAGTACTACTATCAGGCGCCACTTCTGAATCTTTCGGTTTCTGATTAAAAAAAAAAAAACAGGCTTTTTCCAACGTTGGCTGCTTCATGTCTCTCTCCACACCATCCCTTCTTACACTCTTATAGTTCTTACAGCGCTTTATCATTATCATTTCCTAGAGAGTGAAATTTCATCTGTTCAGTGGTAGAACCAGAGTTCTTTTTGTCTTATTTGAAAAATATTGTCCAATCACGGACCAACTAGGCTCAAAAGATTCATCTTGTGATTTCAAACTAAATTGTGTAATTAGTTATTATTTTTACCTACATTTAATGCTCTATGCATGAGTCTAAAAATTGATGTGATGGAGAGAGAGTGAAAAAACTTGGAATTTGGAGGCAATCTAAACAAGGCCTAATCCAGTAGATCACGTTTACACATTTCCAACTCAAGTGCTAACTAATCTTGGCGTCTAAAAATACTTTTGGGGGCATTGCATTGCCTATTGTGTGTGTGCAGGATATTTTCAGATGTCGCTGAGGATGTGACGGTATCGGTGGACGGACAGTCGTTTCTGCTGCACAAGGTCGGTCTATACTCCATTTCAGCACTCTTGTGCTTTTAGAACCGAGTTTCATTTACTCTGCTTCCATTCCTATGAATCGGCCTTCGGTCATCAGTATGCCAGCATGATTGTTTACACGATTCTTTAGTTTAGGCCAGGCACATTTTCCTTTGCTGCAAGTTCAGTGCCATGTTTGGACCAGCATAGGTTGGGTGGGCATGCCACTTCTAATAGATTGCTTGGGAAAAGGACAAGTAGTGAATGAAATAATGGACACATGCTTTTGTTTCAGGACATAGAAATGAGTAATATGTATAGAAACCTGCACAAATGGTGTAGTAAATGACTAATGATTTGAACTCTTATGTGGTGTATAATTAGTGATTCACTTCCCGTAAAATTCTCCCTGCGCTATCTTTAGAAAATAATAAGTATCACGTATCAGCCAGCTTGGATGCAGTTCATCCTGTAAGATGTTTTTGGTCATTCCAAAGGTTTGAAAGCAACAAGTAATGAACAAATATAGGGAAATTTGCATTTTATGTAAAACGCATACAAATTTTGAAGGAATAGTAAAGGGTTTATGTATAAACTGAGAAATCTTATTGGTACATCCCTCTGCATAGCCCATGAAGCAAAATTTTAAGCTTCCTTTCCTGAAATAAGTTTTACATGCCCTACAATTGTGCTTGTTTTGCAGTTCCCTTTAGTATCTCGGTGTGGAAGAGTAAGGAAAATGGTAGTGGACTCCAAGGATCCAGATCTCCTAAAGCTGGAGCTTGTAAATGTACCAGGGGGAGCTTTTGCATTTGAGCTTGCTGCCAAGTTCTGTTACGGTAGCAACTTCGAAATAACCACGGGAAATGTAGCCCATCTGCGATGCGTTGCGGAGTACTTGGAAATGACGGAGGACTATCAAGAGGAGAACCTCATTTTCAGGACAGAGACGTATTTAAACGAGATCGTGCTCAAGAACCTCGACAAATCCCTGGAAGTTCTTTGTAAATGTGATGGATTGGATCCAGTAGTGGAGGAAGTCGGGCTTGTAGATAGGTGTGTTGATGCAATCGCGGTGAATGCAAGCAAGGAACAGCTGGTTTCAGGTTTGGCTCACTTGGAATGTGATGTGGGATCTGCAAAGTTGCGCATGCACTGCCAGGATTGGTGGGTTGAAGACCTTTCTGCGCTGAGAATCGACCACTATCGGCTTGTTATTGCTGCGATGAGGAGAAGTGGGGTCAGGCCAGAGAGTATTGGCACCTCTATTACTCACTATGCCCAAACATCACTCAAGGGTGTCGAAAGACGCCATGTATGGGACTCAGGTCCCTTTGTCGGAGACAGTCAAAGGATGATTGTTGAAACACTCATCGATCTGTTGGCGACTGAGAATATTACAACGGTTACTTTGTCCTTCTTGTTTGGCATGCTGAGAATGGCAATTGAAGTTGATGCAAGCCTAGACTGCAGAATCGAAGTCGAGAAAAGGATTGGCCTGCAGCTGGAGATGGCATCACTAGATGACCTGCTGATCCCCTCCACGCAAACAAGTGACTCGATGTTTGATGTTGACACTGTCCACCGTATATTGGTGAACTTCTTGCAGAGGATAGATGAAGATAGTTCAGGAGAGTTGTCACCTTGTGGATATGACTCTGACGGACTCAAGTCTCCAAGCCACAGTTCAGTCCTGAAGGTTGGCAGACTAATGGATGGTTATCTTGCAGAGGTAGCACCAGATCCATATCTGAAACTGCAGAAGTTCATGGCTCTTATTGAGCTGTTGCCAGACTATGCACGCATTGTTGATGATGGACTCTATCGCGCCATTGACATATACCTGAAGGTAAAAGCATTATACTAGAAATGCCACATTTTTGTAGTTGTTTCAGCAAACGCAGAGGTTTGATATACATAGTTGATTCAGTGACAAAGAATTCCATAAGTAGGCATATTTCCTATCTATCTTCTATTCAGCCTTGATGAAATTTTGTGTATGCAATCAGATGGAATAAATTCTAGCTGTTTGCTGGACCTTGATCTCTGTCTGATTAGACTTTCCGGACCAATTTATATGCCTGAAGTTAAATTGCATATAAAAAGACTATCATTGACAAAAACATGATAGTTATGGGATCAAACAGATTAAACACATATTTGATTTAGTGGCAATGAGTTCTATATTCTGTGTAGGCATTTTTCCCATGTAACTTAGATAGCATGAAAATATGTGTATGCAACAAAATACTGTAATACTGCTATAGCTGGCTACTGGACTTTATATGTGTATGGAACAAAATACTGTAATACTGTTATAGCTGACTACTGGACTTTGATTTCTGTGTGGCTGAACTCAATTGTCTGATCAATCTTTAGGCCTGAAGGTAAACTGCAACCAGAACAAATTTAGCTGATCACTGAACTTCGCTCTCTGTCTGACTGATAAAACATGCCTGATCAATCTTTATGTCTGACCATAGCCTGAATATGCTTGAAAACAGGCGCATCCATCTCTGACGGAGTCGGAGTGCAAGAAGCTGTGCAAGCTGATCGACTGCCAGAAGCTCTCGCAGGACGCATCAAGCCACGCGGCGCAGAACGACCGGCTGCCCATCCAGATGGTGGTGCGCGTGCTCTACTTCGAGCAGCTCCGCCTCAAGTCCTCCTTCTCCGGCGGCGGCGTCTCCGGCGGGTGCGCGATGAGCGGCCTCGACCTCGGCCTATCGCAGCGGTTCGTCGTGGGCGCCAGCAGCAGCGGCGTGCCGAGCTCGTGCGTGTCCCCGCAGCGGGACAACTACGCGTCGCTGCGGCGGGAGAACCGCGAGCTCAAGCTGGAGGTGTCGCGGATGCGCGTGCGCCTCACCGAGCTGGAGCGGGAGCAGGGCCTCATGAAGCAGCAGGGGCGGATGCGCGGCGGGGACGGTGGTGGAGGAGGAAGGCATGGTGGCGGGGAGCAGGGCCGCGCGTTCCTCGCGTCGCTGTCGAGGGGTTTGGCCGGATCAACGTGTTTGGTGGCGGTGGCGGTGGGCTCGCGGCGGCGGATCGGAGGAGGAAGAAGAGCGGCGGCGGTAGGAGCGCCGACGGGAAGGCTCGCCGGCGGCCGAAGGCGTCCTTCGCCTACGACTGAATCTTGGCTGGCGTCGACAATGGTGGCATGCAGCCAGGCAGCGATCTTGGATGGATGGATGCGGTCTCGGCCAGTGAGCCGGAGGATCGGAAGATTCGGAGCTAGGTGACGATGATCAAGACTGCGTTTTTAGATGTTGGTGAAGGCAGTTCGTCAATCGGAAGAACAACAGGGAGGAATGGAATGGATCAAGAGGAGGTTATAGCAGGAGTTCCCTGTGATTTGCTACTGAGAAGATTTTTGCAGGAACAACGCAGGATCAGGAAATTAGCACCAGTAACTGCTAGTGTCAAGACTTGATGACTGTAATATATACACTAGTGTAGTACTTGTACTGTTTTAGCCTATTCTGAATGCCTGCTTTCACTGGATTGCACAATGCATCCAGCATCCATGCATCGCAGCTCTACAGTTCGAAAACGAACAAAACCATTAGTGTCTCAAGGAAACGTAAACGAAAACGACATTATGAAACGGAGATGTAGCATTAGTATCAGCTTTTGCTGTTTGGGAGAACGGAAAGTAGCATTAGATAATTCTAGACCATGGGAAAAGCCAAATTTCACCTTTTAAACTGTGGAATTGTATTTGTGTAGGCATAATGTCAATTTTGGTCAAATGATGGTACACAAGTGTATAATTTTGTTCTTTGAAAGGGGATGGAATTTAGTCCATCCGTAGATGGCGTCTTCTACCCCCAAAAAAAATGTAGCATCTATAAAGATTAATACAGTTGTAAAAGCCCAACGCTACACAACACTGAGGGCATTGTTTTACTGAAGTACTGCAGCAACCGAGGGCGACACTGTAGCAGACCAGTTTGGCACTGTAGTAACAGCAACGGGTTAACTGTAGCAACCGGGTCCAACCCTCTTAACAACGCGTCCGACACTGTAGCATATTCATATGTCGTTGCTATTCTCGCCACTGCCCGCGCAGTTGCGCGGGGAGACTAACTAGTTTTCATATGGTTTCGGATGAAAATAATATTTATATGAAGCCATTGCACTCGGCAACTCTGGCCTTGTTTAGATGGTCATATTTCTAGCCCGAGGAGTACTGTAGCATCTCGTTTGTATTTGACAAATATTATCCAATCAAGGTCTAACTAGGCAACTAAACATGGCCAGAGCTCTTTAATATAAAGCTCTTCTTATTACCTTTTAAGTCCAAAATATGGGTAAAAAGTTGAGATATGAAAACTTGTGTTCGGCTATGAATATCATAGCAATTTATAAACATAATAAAATCTATGAAGTAAAAGGTTGTCGACTACAATTTTTTGATCCACTCGAGAGATGTGATTTTCATATATTATTCCATTATTCCCATGATGTTTTTTTTTAACGAAAAATATAACCTAGATGGAATAAGTTTGACAAACCATATGAACAAAATTATATATTTTCATCAAAAAAATATGACAAAATTAGTTTTTTTTTTTCCTTCTCACTCAACCATTATTGTTGTACTCTAACTTCGTTTCTTTTGTTGTCCAAAAAAAAAAAACTTCGTTTGTTTGGGGGTTGGGGGTGTTAATGCAATAGATGGTACATGAGACAAGAAGTGTATACTGGTTCAACCTCTCTTAATAGGGAGATAATATGTTTCTCAAAAATAGACGAGGACTTCATGCCCTGAACCAAATCACTTTGAACCTTTTATGTTGGTACCCACCTTTTATGTTGGTACCCAGCTACGTGCAAGGTGATCTTTTCATTTTTGTTTTTGACAAAAAAGAAAAGATCAATAGACAAGCACTTGATGCCCTGATCCAACTCACCAACGCCTCTTTGAATCTTTTGCTTTGCAACCATTGCTTCTACCAAAGAGGAAAGCTCGAAGCAATCGGTATCGATATTGTCTTTGTATTGCTGCCTTTTGTAAAAACGTCCATGGACCAGGGGGTGCAGATTCACAAAAGTTTCTAACAAACCAACCAAAGGATTCTGGTTATTAGGCTTTGTTTTCCTTATGCCTTAAGCTTGGAAACCAAATTTTGTTAGGAGCGATTGCGCTTTGTTGGGCTTTATGGTTGAATAGAAATGATATGGTATTTAACGAGGCTAAATCTAATACTTATATTTGTGGGTAGTTTTCATGGCGACATACTAGATCGATCCAACATAAGAATAAGGAGTGACCGTTGTTTAGGTTTGGTTGCAAAAACTTGGAGACATTGATTATTTATTCTTCATAAAGTTTGGATGGAGCTTTCAGAATTGAAATGAAGCTTAGTCATAATTCTTTTCCATTTGTTAGTTGTTCACAAGGGTTAAAGCTGAACTTTGTTGTTTTGTTCCCTCTCTTGGATGTGAGAGTTGAACCTCATTGTGATTTGTCTCTTAGCCATGTATCATCTCCTGGATGATAGAGGCTAGAACCTCTCCATTATAAAAAAAACACTTAGCACACATCTTGATCATAGTAATGGTTTTAGCATCAAAATCATACATAATCATGCACATGGACAGACATGATACTGACAAGATGATTTATTGTTTTGACTACAACTTTGGTTTACTAGTTTATGTTACTATCATAGTTGATGAACATGTTGTGATTTTGTATTTGTACTACTCATTTTTCATGGATATTCACGGGATGTAGTAAAAAAACGAAAACCAAACAATACATAATACGGGTTTTTTTTTTCTAGTTTTAATAAAAAATCATACTTAGTATTATAGATTCTATAGTTTTCATAATCATACTATTTGACTGAAACGATTGATTAGCATACCAACATATAGTTTAGTGGAATTAATTTTGAACCTTGTTTGATACAATCTCATGTTGTTTTGAAAAAAAGTGTGACCAAAATATCGGATTTGTTTGGCAAACTACGTGCAAGATGATCTTTTCCTTTTCGCCTTATAATAAGTTTGACAGAAAAGTAAAGATCAATAGATGAGGACCAGATGCCATGACGACCCAAATCACAAAATCCCTATTTGAATCTTTTGCGCTGCTACCATTGCTTCTGCCAAAGAGAAAAGATCGAAGGAATTTGTCTTTGTATCGCCGCCTTTTCTTCTTTTAATAAAGGTTTTCCCACATGGACCAGGGGTGTAGATTCACAAAAAATTCCAAATAACCCAACCAAATTGTCCTGGTTATTTAGGCTGGTTTTCCTTTTGTTCTTAGTTGGTCGTCTAGCTTTAAGTTTCCGAGAAAAGCAAATTTATTAAGGCCTTGTTTAGATTCCAAATTTGGTGGCCAAAATCTGCATAGTAAGTGTCCCGTCATTAACTGTAGAAATTTTGTTTTTATTTGGTAATAATTATCCAAACATTGATTAATTAGGCTTAAAATATTTGTCTCAAAAAGTACAATAAAACCGTGCAATTAGTTTTTTATTTCATATATATTTAGTCTTTCCATATATGTGCCAACATTTTGATGTGACGGGGAATAGGAATTCTGCATAGTGAATTTGGGAGCCAAAGTTTGGAATCTAAACAAGGCCTAAGACAAACAAACAAAAGGAGTCATGTATATGATAACGCACGAATTGAAATTGGGTAACCATTTGGCATGGCCTCGTGGTGGTTCGTAAACAAAGATAGGTGATAACAAGATATCTGATTTCCAGTCTTCGCTAGTCACTACGTACGGTGTACTCCACTGTGTATGTATTCAAAAAAATCTGATCTAGTTTGGGCGCT
Source organism: Themeda triandra (assembly GCA_018135685.1). Taxonomy (NCBI): domain Eukaryota; kingdom Viridiplantae; phylum Streptophyta; class Magnoliopsida; order Poales; family Poaceae; genus Themeda; species Themeda triandra. The sequence goes on from JAENPR010000491.1 coordinate 143,935, forward strand.
TTGCTTCTTTTGAATGGATGGGTGCTTTGCTTTGTACAAGTTGATCGATCTCTTCCATTAATTCCAGGTCGAAAAGCAATGCTGCGCTAGGACAAGTTGGATTCCAGGATAAGTTTGAGACAAAGAAAAGACGTACAAAAAAGAGACGAACTCGATCGATCATCCCAAACCCAAACCATGATCGAATCTTTTGCGCTGCTGCCATTCGTGCAGGCAAAAAGAGCAAGAAAGCTCCAGCTGAACGAGGCAGCAAAGCAAGCTGCAGGTCAGCTTCTGATCCGCTTATCTCATTCCGTCCCGGGATGCGATATCTCCGACGTGGCGAGCCGGCACTGGACCCTCGTATACGGACTCCGGATTCTCGCGGGGCCCGAGCGTGTTATCCTCCTCGCTCCGACGTGGCTCGCCGGAGTCCACGTACGGACTCGGTCGATCGGGGACGGAATAGTCGCCGCCGGCCGGCGTACGTCGATGTCCTCTCCGACGGCGTAGGGCCGGAAGACCGACCGGCCGGCGCGTAATCCAAAGGGCGACGCCGAAACTGAAAGCAAGCTTCTGCTTGGATTTTCAGACGTCGTTTTCTTTCGGCGCGAGCTGACGCTGACGCTGCGCGTGCGCGGAATTGGCGTTGGCGAATGTATCGCTGTTGAAGGAGCTGCAGAAGCCAGAAGCACCGAGGAAATCTCTGGAAACGGAAAACGCTGCGTAGCCTAGAGTTGCAGAAGAACTTTCAGAGAAGGATGCCTGTATTGTACTTGTAGAAACGACCATGGAAATATTGCCGTCGAGTCGTCGAGATGGAGGCCTGTCTGCTCGTCTCGTCCAAGAGACCGGGCCACAGAGCGAGCTGTGGTCACTGGCCACTAGTTTGAGTTCGTTGCCCAGAAATAGAATGACTGAATGAATGGATCCAACGACTGACGACGACGACGATCAGGACGTTGGTACATACGACATTCGAAGCAGCCCCAACTTTCAAGCGGTTTTTGGGTTCGGCTCACTAGCTCCTTGATCCGATAAACACTGGCCACGCAAAAACCGCAGAGTCCAATCAGATCTTTTCTTTTTTCCAAATCCATTTCTGGTAACACCAAAGCATGAATGCCATGAAAAAAAAGAGAGAATCCGGACAGCTCGAGAGCCGAACACTGAACAATTGAAACTGGAGTCTCTATATATACGAGAGGGATGGGCAGAAGTCTGGTTCTTCAGAAGACTGCTTCGGCAGCAGAAGACTAGGCGGCCGCTGGCCCGCTGCATGCCCCCGCTCTGGTACCTGCTCACTTTCCCTGATCCTCCTCCTTGTACGGAAACCGTCGCATCAAGCTGCTACACAAGCTCTGCTTCCATCGCCATGGACACGATCAAACAGCAGTGGTATGTATATATGCGTCTCAATGATGCCATGATGCTTCTTCTTCAATTATTCAGAGGTGAACGTGAACCATGCATGCTGTGATGCTGATCGATCTTACCATCGTGCGTGTGTTTGTGTTGGGCTGCAGTACTAAGGTGTCGTCCATGGAGATAGAGATCCCTGCCGATCTTATCATCCGCATCGGCGACTCCATTTTTCCTCTCCACAAGGTACGGTCATGGTGAAACAACGCAATTCTTACCTCATCCATGTCCATCATGCATGCCGGAGAAACATAATAATCTACTAGTATATCAGTGTGAATTAGTGATTCATTGCAATTCGCAATAAAAAACAAACATTCATTGCAATTCGCAATAAAAAACAAACATCAACACTGCAAGAACAAAACGATCATGGACTGACGTGAACACACTTTGTTCGTACGTACGTTCACCCAGGCGGTGATGATGCCCAAGTGCGGCTACATCCGCCGTGCCGTCGCGGCAGCAGCACCCAGCAGCAAGGCCGACGACGACGACGGCGACCCCACGTCCACCGTCATCGAGCTGGAGCTCTCATCGCTCCCCGGCGGCGCCGACGCGTTCGAGAAGGCGGCACGGTACTGCTACGGCGCCAACTTCGAGATCACGCCTGCCAACGCGGCGGCGCTGCGCTGCGCCGCGGCGTTCCTCGACATGCGCCACGCGTCAGCCGATCTGGCCCGCCGCGTGGACGAGTTCCTGGCGCGGTCAGCGCTCCGCACGCTGGCCGGCGCCGTGGCCGTGCTCCGGTCCTGCGAGGCCCTCCTCCCGGTGGCCGAGGAGCTCGGCGTCGCGCGCCGCGCCGCGGACAGCGTCGCGCTCGCCGTCTGCCGCGAGGCGCTGTCTTTCCCGTCCATGTCGACGTCGCACGGACCAGGGTGGTGGAAGGTGGAGCTGGCGGCGCTGTCGCCGCGCGCGTTCGGGAAGGTCGTGACGGCGCTGCGGTGCCGTCGCGCGGACCCGGCCGTGATCGCCGCCGCGGCGGGGAGCTACGCGGAGCTCGTCCTCGCCGAGGTCCTCGCGGCGCCGCGGGACTGCGCGGAGCAGCGGGCCCTGCTGGAGTCCGTCGTCGACGTGCTCCCGTCGCCCGCCGACGCGCCGGGCATCCCGGCACCGTTCCTGTGCCGGCTCCTCCACGCCGCCGTGGCCACCGAGGCGTCCGCCAAGGCGTGCCGCGACCTGGAGCTCCGCGTCGCCGCCGTGCTCGACCAGGCCACCGCCGAGGACCTGCTCGGCGTCGCGCTGGACGGCGACGGGGAGCGCGTCCGGAACACCGACACCGTGCGACGCGTGGTCACCGCGTTCGTCGACCGGCATGCAGCGGCGGAGAAGGTGCCGACGGAGGGCGAGCGGAGGAGGAGCCGCCGGGCGTCCATGTCCGGGACGACGGCGGCGACTGAGCTCGGTGCCGGGACTCGGGCAGGTGCGATGGAGAAGGTGGCGAAGATGGTGGACGAGGTGGCGGCGGAGATCGCGACGGAGGAGGCGCTGCCGATATCCAAGTTCGTCGGCGTGGCCGGCGCGGTGCCCAAGGACGCGCGGGCGTCGCACGACTGCCTGTACCGCGCCGTGGACATCTACCTGAAGACGCACCCGGCGCTGGACGAGATCCAGCGGGAGAAGGTGTGCAGCGTCATGGACCCGCTCAAGCTCTCGTACCAGGCGCGCCTCCACGCGTCGCAGAACAAGCGGCTGCCGCTGCAGGCCGCGCTCAGCGCGCTCTACTACGACCAGCTCAAGCTCCGCAGCGCCGACGCCGCAGCCGTGACGTCGATGAGCGGCGACGTGGTGTTGGACACGCAGACGCAGTCGGCGGCGTCGGCTGCTGGGAGGGCGCGCCCGCAGGCCATGGCGGACGCGGCGCTGGCAAGGGAGAACGAGGCGCTGCGGCTGGAGCTGGCACGGATGCGGGCCTACATGTCTGGGATTCAGCAGCACAGCAAGGGGAGCGGGTCGACGGACACGGTGCCGTCGTCGCCGGCGCGGACGGCGAAGAAAGCGGCGGGCTTCTTTGGGTCGGAGCTGGCACGGATGCGGGCCTACATGTCGTCGGCGATGCACCACAGCGGCAAGGGGAGCGGGTCGACGCCGGCGTCACCGTCCCGGACGATGGTGAAGACGAAAGCGAGCTTCTTGGGGTCGGTGTCCCGGTCGCTGAGCCGGCTGAACCCGTTGAAAGACGGGTGGTGGACGGCAAAGCACACCGGCAGCAGCATCGCCGCCGGTGGACGCCAGTGCAAAACGACGCAGCATCACCTTGTGGTCACGCCCAAGAGGAGAAGGTCCTCCATAAGTTAATCACGACAATATTCATCGTCTGTGCAATTTTGGGAGGGGGTGTGCATGGCTTGTAGTTTTCCATTATTACTGTGTGTGTTTTTACTAATATTTATGAATGTGTGCCTTTTTTCAAAAATATGAATATGTATAGTATGAGGCTAAAAAAAACTTAAATTACATGTTCGTAACTTCGTATGATCGTATCAGTCATCAATTTTATCTTTTCATTTTTGTCACGAGGAGCTTAATTTTCTGTTTTTCATGTGAATTCATGGAACAAGTTAAATCTTTGAGAGACATGGAGAATAAGTTACACTACTTATTTTTTTCCCATTGCCATGTACTCCATCTGTTCCAAATTATAAGTCGTTTTGATTTTTTTGGTACATTTGCTATGTATCTAGACATATATTATATCTATATATATGCATAGCAAAATGGAGGTACCAAGTCAAAACGACTTATAATTTGGACCGAAGAGAGTACATATATCTTACAAATTTGAATTTGAATAGACTGATCACTTTCTAATACTAGTTTTTTTTTTCAAAAAAAAAAATGAAAAAATGTTTGTTTTCTTATTACTTTTACAACAAAAGATGGTTTCAATTGCAACTTTGAAACACCATTTATTCCAAGGTGAAGACTCAATAACCCTCCCAGCAACAATAACCTATTCCCTCTTTGTTTATTTTCACCTTTATACTTCATTGTTTTGTTTCTTCAATTTACTTAACATCAAAAGATAATTTTAATTGTACCTTTGAATTTTTAAGTCAATTTAAACCTTTTTATGAAGGAAATATGGAACTTTTCCTTATTTTTTTCCTCCATCTACAAGTTAAGTTTTATGTTAAAACCGCATTGGATTATTAGGTTATAGTGAACATCATAACTTATGTTTAAAAATGCACCATGAGCTTATTATTATTACTTTGATAACTTATAATATCTACCAATAGATTGACTCTGGAGATACATAATTATAGACTTTTAAAAATTGTAGTTTATTTTAACCCAAATTATGATGTGTGCTCACTCCAACTAAAACTACTTTCTTTGAAAATTTGAACTTATTATTATTACTTTGATAACTTGTAATATCTACCAATAAATTGACTCTAGAGAGACATAATTATAGACTTTTAAAAATTTAAGTTTATTTTAACCTAAACTATGACATGTGCTCACTCCAACTAAAATTACTTTCTTTGAAAATTATAAACATCTGAGCAACCTGTATATCTAAAAGAATTTATTTTTAAATGGTATTATTAAACCATCTGCGTAGTCGGAAGGGTAAATCAAAGAAAAGACGAGGTTAAAGGGTTGTTAACATGACACATACGGGAGTTACCTGGACTTTATCTTTAAGTTATTTTTAAGGGTTATTTGCTAACAATGTTGAAACCGGATTCATTCAAAACCAGCCAAAATTTGGCGCGCCCTTTGCATCCATTCTAGTACTCGGCTACTCGCATTGACATTTCCCAGCCCGCGCAGCCTCACAACGGAAGCGCGAAAAGAATTCCCGCGAAAACGGCGAGTTCAAGTGCTGTCTTCCCGTCTTGGTTCCCTCCTCCTGTCCTCCCTCCTTTAATGACGGTTAAAGGATTAATGACGGTTCTGGACCTCTGGTTCTGATGTGGCTTCTCTTCAGAGTTTAGACACCCTCAAGGGCCAAGGCCTCAACGTCTCCACATAATCTCTGGATAATCTTTCGTTTTTCTCTGCAAATTTTGGTTCGTTTCTTGTTCCTGTTGAGGGCTTACGAAGATCCATCCTGATACAGAGATCCTTTCCTCTGTTTGGCTAAGCATTGGTCTGCTACTCTGCTCTCATTCAATTTCCATGCCCACCAGGTGTCTGTTTCTATGCCTACACGCCTGCGATATGCCTTGTTTTGTTCCTCGTCTGATCATGCCTTGCTCTTGTTTGCAGCATGGCGCAGGTGCAATAAAGGCTCATCTCCATTGTCAGACCTCCCACCAGAGTCTAGAGTTCCATGGTCTGGTGTTCCTCTGCCATCCTGTGTGTGCTGACCGAGCCTCTTTTCCTGCCGTTTGCCACTCGTGACATGACTGTGCCCCCTGCTCCTGCCATTTCCAATGTGGTGGCCTGTGGTTCCTGGCAGTGATACCATCATATTTTCTTCTGCTGAAACCTTCCAGTTGCCACATGGCGTGCACTACCACAAAGCTTGTGGCGAGTGACGTCTCTTACACTCCCTATGAAGAGCTTGTGTAATGAAGTCACTGAACATTGTACGGTCCCAGATGATGAGATGCAGGCACATGCATGGAGAACAAGGACACAGGCAAGGTAACCATACTCGGGCTAGTTCTATTATCTGTGCCTCATTGCTGCCATAGTTGCAGTTGGGGCTCTTGGTACAATTGGACTGTGCCGACCAAGGGCTGCTGCATGGTGAGTGAGCGGATGAGGAGTGCAGGGTGGCTCTCACGCATGGTCTTTCTCCAAGGGAAGATCTACGCTCTTGACAACAACATTGACCCTGAGGATCTTATTACCATTGACATTGTGGATGATCGTGCCAGTGATGAGCCAAGGTCCAAGGATGTGTGAAATTGTGCAGCTCATTGAGGGAGCCTACTTACCACCTTGACAAAATTTCCTCTGCATGCACTACCTCCTTAAACCCCATGGCACACTAAGGCTGACTTTGAGGGTCACTTGTGGGCTGATGTGCCGAGGAAGTGTTGTTCCTCGGGGAGGGTGCTTGAGAGATGTCTATCTGTTTCTGTATGATCCTTCAATGGGACCGCATCATGTTCCTGGATGATTACACCTACTGGCTTTGGAAGAAAACAACTAAAGCTTATGCAGTGCATGACATGAAACAGAAGGTCTATTGTTCATCCTTGCCTAAGGTACCACGGGTGAGTGGAAAAGTGCCAGCACCATTAACCTGGATTTTCTCACAAGGTACACATTTTCACTTATTTTTTCTCACGCATGCTTTAGCAATAGATTAAAACAAAATAATTTAATATTTTCTCAACAAAAGAAAATTATTTCTCCTATGGCGGTGAATAGTTCTACTTTCTAACCCACATGTTTAAATGTTCAGTAGATATCTTGAGTCTTAAATCCTGTAAATCACCAAAATGACAATTATGCAGTTAAGAACTAGGTCTAAAGATCCTTATTTTAGAATCCAGTGAGCTGACACATGCAAGTGTGCAATGAAACATACACTTTCTTACACAAGGTACCTTGCTCCATATTGAGGGATATAAGTTTTGCATTTTGATATTTCCACAATCTGAATGTACTCAAGAATCATCCGAAGCCGCAGAGTAGAGCTGGTCATTAGACCAACGCCAGCATAGATGGTCCAGCACTCCAGGCACCAACTCAGCATTTTGAGTCAGCTCCCAAATCTGAATGTACTCAAGAATCACTTTGGACGGTGAGTGATGAGTGCCCCGGAGATGTCCCTGACCCAGGCTCTGTGCGGCAGTATGTTCGCCACACATACCAGTGGCGATGAGACGGATGTACTGTGGCGAAGAGAGCCGGCACAAGTTGCTCGATGCTGCGACCGTCAATTCACCTGTCCGCCCAGAAGTAGGTTGACTCGCCATTGCCAACTACCGAGAAGGTTGCCGCATCAATTCTCCTAGTGTTGTTTAGCAAGGACATCCTGGGCAAATTGCATAGATCCTTTAGCTGATGTAGTCATGCATGGCATTTTCATATCAGAGGCTTCTGCTTTTTTACCCGAATGAAATACGAAGTTCAGAAAAGAAATTAGATTGCAGGCACTCCAAGGATCAAAATCTAGCAGCAGCACTGCTGATGAGTTGATAAGGCAAGGAATTAATTCGCTCATTATACTCGGAGCCTGGACTATATGGAACCATCGCAATGGGTGTGTTTTTGATGGAGCAGCTCCAAACTTAGTCAGTGCTTTGATCACAGCTGGTGAGGAGCGCCGCTTGTGGTCGATGGCAGGAGCTCTAGGGCTATCATTCTTGACTTCTCTCCTCCCTGGTAGTTAGAGTGACAAGTTTCCGTAATGGTCGCTTTGTGTAGTTTGTCACAGGCACGAATGTAATCCTAGGAACTGGTGAGTGCATGTATATGTGGTGTTGTTTGGGCTCTTGCCCTTTATTCTCTTCTTATAATGAGGCGCAGTTCTCTTGCGTTTTTGAGAAAAAAAAAGATCAAAAGCTCAAACCTAGATGCCCACCTTTGTCTACAAACTACAGCAGAGCACTTAAAAAGAATTGCGTGGAGCTTGAATCTACAAAAGTACATGAAAAAATGCAGAGTTACCAGCAACAGGAATAGGAAGCACGTTTTTAGTTTAGAAACACATCTTGGCAACATTCTTTCTTTCTTTTAATAAAGATAATAAAGGAATGAAACATTCCAGACTCCAATTCGCCTCATGTAGGACTAATTGCCACATGAAAAATAAAAGCCACAGCCACGGTTAGTTACTTATTAGAGGTTCATCTATTGGAGAAATACTTATTGGCCATTGTTCACAATCAAGGAATAACATAACAAGTGAAATGGTATAAATGAAACCACCTTCATTGCAACCTTGGAGGGTGGCCAAGCAATGCAAGCGGTAAAACAGGGAACTGCGGGGACAGCAGCATTAGTCACTGATTGGCTTCTGCCTTGAGCCTGAACTCTGAAGCTTCAAGAGAAGAGGGCGATGCGTTGGGGTGACCTCAAGGTGTCTGTTTAGAACATGAATGCTTTAAATATTGGAAAGTTTAAATCAATTGTGCTGGAGGATGAATCAGTAAAACATGTACCTTCTCATTTATTTGAAGCAGCAAGTCTAAAGAAGCAAGTTCAATATTAGTAGAAGCTCTTCCATCGAATGTGTGAAATCTTTGGCCAGCTTTCTCCATCAGGTTCTCGGCAGTTCTTCTTCAAGATGGGGCAATTCCATATAGTTATGCGCTGGAGGGAGGATGGCAGATCTGGTAAAGATGCTATGTTGGGGCAATTACGAAGAGAAAGACTCTCCAGATTTGATAAAAAATTTAGATTTCTTGGCAGGGACTCCGTTTCGCAACTTGTAAAATCCAAGAACTTGACAGATGAGAGATTTGCAGGCTCTTCAAATGAAACCGATGGTACCTTGCAATCTAAAAGAGAAAGATACGGCGGGACTGTAAACCCTTCAGCCATGACCATGTGGTTGAGCAATACGGAGCTACTAACAGTTAGCGTTTCTTGGACATGAAACTGTGAGATGCACTTGGCAGTGAGGTTTGGAACATCTATTAGACTTAAGTCATTAAGGTGCAGGGAAGACAAGCCTTCAACGAAGCAAAGATCACGCAGACCCCATAGGTATAATGTTTCAAGGGAGGTAAGGTGGGCAACTGATAAGGATGGGGAGCTTCTGCAGTCACAAATGCAAAGAAATTCCAGGTGTGGCAAGCCATTAATGAATGAATCAGCTACAAGAATGCAGCCTTCGATTGTGAGCCTAGCAAGGTTCAACGGCATTAGTTCTGCTCCACATGTTAGCTCTAAAGAAGGACAATCTGTACAGTAAAGAATGGAAAGAGATGGAGCAGCACGTAAGCCTCCCAGTGATTTGAGACACCAACAACCTTGCAACTTCAACACGTCAAGCTTTGTCAAATGCTCAAACACCTCTTTTGATGGAAATGCCGTTAATGCCATGTTATATTGCAATTCTAAAGTTTCCAATGAAGTGAGGCCACCAAGGCAAATAGCTAAAGCTTCATCTGTAATACTGCACGAAGAAAGAACAAGTTGACGGAGTCCTAATGGTAGAACCAGTGGCAGCTCCATGTTCCCTCCATAAATGACTCTCATCCTCTGCTCGTGGCAAAAAAGCCATGCCTTGATATTTGCTTTCACTGATACTATATCTCCTGCTTCCTCTGGGACACTTTGAATAATTTGGAGATGTTCTGATATGTCATCATCCATCAATGTCATAAACTGTTTCAAAGATGAACATTCCTCTGATAGCACACTCCTAATATGTGATCCTGAATCCACCTCCCACATTGATGCAAGTTTTGATAGTAGGTCATCTATCTTCATTATGTTTCTTCTGGAATCATGCTGGTCAAGATCATTTTTGGTGAAAAATGTAAGCAGTGGACACCCTTTAATTGTTTTTTTTTTTGAAATGTCACCGGGGGGGAGAGAATCCCCACCTGAATATATATTGATATTGAATCAACAGCCTCATTTTTAGGGAAAAACGAGGCAAAACCCTTTCGTCCAGTTAATTATGGGAAACTGGACTAAAACCATACAACAGCAGCCCTAACTCAAGGGCAAGATTGTGGCTTGCCCACAAATAAGAAAAAGCAACAGAAGCCCAAGCACAAGAGCAAAATGTGGCACAACCACAAAAACAAAACAGCATCAAAGGGTAAACCAAGACCCAAGCCCAGAAGTCGCCAGCCGAACACCGATTTTGCGCCTTCTCCGAACAGCATACTCGCCGCTTTCACCATGGCCATTGTGCCCTCCACCACTCCTCGAAGCTACGCCGCTCCACTGCCGCCCTCCATCTGAGGACCACTTCGTGCAGTAGGAGGGGGACTAAGAGTGGCGACCAACATGCAAGCCTAGGATCAGCGGACATGACGACCTCCCATTGAGCTGATGATGACATCCTCCAGCACATCCGGGCCCACGTACCATCATCCAACGCCATCCACGGGGAGGAACCCATGGAGGGGAATGGCGGCAGCGGTGGAAACACCACCCGGCATTTGATCTTCTGGCACCACCAAGGAGAGCGCCGACGGAGCAGAGGCGCCAGAGAAGGACACTCACCGAGCGTGGGCAACAACCAACAGCAAGGGCCAAAACTCACCCAAGAAGCGAGCAACAACAACAAGGTAGGAAGGGGACGACAGGGAAGCAAGGGACACAACTAGCAGCGAGGCCAGTTCTACCCAGGAGAGGAACAAGGAGCACGAAGGAGAGGATGGAGAGGACGAGAGAGCAGCGGATAGCGGCGCGAGTCTTCAACGACGCCTCCAAGGAGGGGTATGACGCTAAATGCGCCATCGTCGCCGGACCGGAACAAAGCCGGATAAGGCTTTCGCCTAGGACTGCAATGCAAACCAGCAAGCTGAGTTTGGCCGGCCACCACCACTAACTGCGACATGCCGCCGCACGCATACGCGACAAACGAAACCTTCGACGACACCTCCAAGGAGGGATATGACGCAGACTGCGCCCACTGCCGTCGGCCAACAAGGAGCTAGGCAGGGTTCTCACCCGGGTTTCGTTAGGACGGCGCACCACGGGCGCGTAGCCCCACCGCCGGCAAGCCCGCGGCCAAACTACGTGCTCTGCGTCGCTGCTGGCCCTGCAAGGAAACTCGAGAAGGAACAGGAGCACGCTGCCCCACCGCCGGCAAGCCCGCGGTCGAACCGCACGCGCACGCCCTCCCCGGCCCTCCGGCCTCCGACATGGCATTCGCCGGTGCACCGCCCACATCCGGCCCCCGAGACAGAGCGGGGGCCAAGAAGACGCGGTCGTGGCCAGCACCACCACCACCTCGCCGCAGTTCCTCGCGCCTGCAGCAACAGCCAGGAGGATGCCACCGCTCCAAACCTGCAGCTCCACCACCACCACACGCACCGCCTCCGGCCTCCTCCTCCCGGGCCCGTCCCCGCGCAAAATCAGTAAACGCCGGATCCACACATGGAGAGGCTGGATCCCGACGCACGCTACACCTTCCCTGCAGCACCACCACAGCCGGCCCCATCACCGGATCAGCGGCCCGGCCGACGCACGGCCAGAGGGAGGGTGAAACCGGCCCTACACCATGGCCGCCGCCTGCCACTCGACCCCCACCGCCCCAACCGCCGTCCCCCCGGATCCGCGCCCGGGCCGAAGATCCGGCGCAGAGGAAGGAGCGGATCCGGCCGAGGGAGGAGCTGGGGCCGCCACCGGTCGCCGGAGAAGACCGGCGCCGCCCACGGTGGCTGATCTCCTCCTCCAAACGCGCTGAAGCAGGAGCACCGCCCGGGAAAAACTTGCCCCGCCGCCACCATCCCTGCGCGCCGCGCCGGCTTCCGGGCTGCGCGCTCGAGGGCGGCGAGTGAGGAGCGAGACGGGGCGGGAGGGCTGGCGGTCGCCGCCGCCTAGGGTTGCGCCCCGACGCCGCCCGCGCGTGGGCGACGCGGAGCGAGTTCCGCCAGCTCGTGTGAGAAAAGTTATCGAGAGGATGAAATTCGTGTTTTGCTAGTGTTGTTTCACACCCTTTAATTGTCAGCTCTGTAAGACCTGCTGGAAGACAATATAGTGCCTTCAAGTTTGGAATATTTTTTATATGGAGCCTAGAGCAACGACGAAGCAGCTCAGTATTAGGCGGTAGGCCTTCTAACAAACAGCAACGAGCAAGCTCAAAACTATCCAAATTTTCAAAATAGGATGGCTCAAGTAACCACCTTGGATATGTGCCAGATTTGTAACCTTTGATTGTGAGGCCACTCAGCTGGGGTGGCGGCCTCAGACCTTCTAGAATACCCAAATGTAGATTGTCCGTTGCATCCATGTCATTCTGGCATCTCCAGACAAACTTCAACACTTCAAGGTGTTTTTTCTGATATAGCTTCGACTCTAAGGCCTCATCGTTTCCAGTGGCATTCTCAAGGTTTTCTATTGTTAAACTGCCACAAAGCTCATTCAAGTCCTTCAGCTGTCGCAACTCATATCCTTGCTTCTTTTGCACAGAAAAGACATCCATGTGTTGTAGCGAAGTTAGCTTACCTATGTTTGGAATTTGGCAAATAGGCATTTCACCCTCGAAAAAACCATTGTCAAAAGCGTACGCTCCTAGATGGCGTAGCTTACTTAAATTGCAGAGTTTCTTAGGCAAACTTGCCACCATGCAGTTTAACCAAAGTAACTGTAAGTGGTAGAGAATACATAATGATCTAGGCAATTCAAAAACTAAAGTTCTGATTAGATTCAAATATCGGAGGTGCTTCAGCTCACCAATAGATTCTGGCAACTTGCTGCTGTTGTAAAATGACAAATATAATACACGAAGTTTTCTTTGATTCCGTAGCATGTGGTCAAAAAGATCACCTGCATCGTCCATTAGTGGATCGATACAGATAATAGTGCGTAAATGATGTAGCTTGTAGATAATTTTCTTATGCCTTTTCATACTCTCAACATGAACAGATAGATGTCGAACAGTGCATGGTATTTCTGTCAAATTATTATCTTCCAATCTGAAGCAGTCTTCTCTAGAGAGTGACTCTGCTAAATCATGAAGGATATCATGCATGACATAGTACGAATCATAACTTTCAGTTTCAGAGACCAATTGGAAGAATGATCCAGAGACCATATCATTGAAGTACTCCGTCCCAACCTCTTCCAATGTCCTCCCACTCAAATTGGACGAACCAACAAAGCCTTCTGCCACCCAAAGGTGAACCAACTCCTTAGGTTCATATCTATGAGCTTTTGGAAACAAGCTACAATACAAGAAGCACCTCTGCAGACGTGGATCTAACTTCTTGTAACTCCACAACAGAGATGTGAAGGGCTCACTTAAATCGTTGAGCTTTAATGCAGCTTTCCATTCAGTGATATCTTTTTTTCTGCTCAACCTGGAACCCAAGACTTTTGCTGCCAAAGGACATTGTCCAAGCCTTTTAGCAATTTCCTCTGCAATATATTCTAGTTTTGTGCGCAATAGTAGGTCTTCAATTTCTACTCCAGAGAAAGCATGGTGTTTAAAGAGAGCCAAGAACTCAGGACCATCCATATTTTCCAAAGAAACGACTTGTTTACAGTAAACAGCGGCCGGGAGCATTTCACCTCGAGATGTTACCAAAACTTTGCTTCCTGACTTTTTCGAGACTAATGGAGCCAAGAGTTGCTCCCACTCAGTCTCACTATCAGATTTTTTAAACCAAACATCATCCAAGACAAGCAGGAATTTTTGTGACCCTTGTAATATATCATGTAATTTGCACTGGAGAGTATCGAGATTATCAAGACGTGGGCACTCCCCCTTTTTTCCAGACTCAATAATCTCTCGCGTGTGACGATGGACATCGAGATTGCGTGAGATGCAGACCCACATCCTGACATCAAAGTATTCTTCTATTCTCCTGTCATTGTAGACATACTGTGCTAAGTTGGACTTCCCCATTCCCCCCGTTCCAACAATGGCCAAACCTGAGTACCTAGCTGAATTTGCCTCATCAGCTGTTGTCTTGCCAAGAAGGAAATCTACTATACGATCACGATCCCTATCACGACCGAACACCTTTGAAGTGCGAAAAGATGTGGTTGTGGGAACGACGGTTGCTGGTACAACTGACCACTCAATGGTATTGACATGTGGTAAGCCAAGAAGATCTCGAAGAACCTTGGCTTCTGTCAGCATAGCCTTGAGCTCGTTCATCTTACTAATTAGCCTTCTGTTCTCAGGGAGCAAGTTGCTTGCCCTGCTCATAGCAGTATGAAAAGGCTTCATGATAGTTGATGCAATGGAGGAGGTTTCATCCTGTCCCAGCAGAGGATCTTTCCCGCTCTTGGCCTTGCGCTTAAGGAGGTTGTACTCATGCTCGTCCAGCAGGTCCTCGGCATCATAGAAGGCTTCTTTGAGCCGCCGGAGCCATGCCTCCAGCTTGCCCTTATGGGGGCTCTCCTCTGCTGCTTGAATCACCATCTCAAATTGTGGCAGGACGGTGGCTTCTAGCTGTTGGAGCTCACGCACCATGTCCACACTAAGGTAAGCTGAAGCTTCAGCAAGAAGCTTATTGACAATTGGCGATGCCACCCACCTTAAGCCAGCAAGCGCCAGGTCAGCCATGGAATTGCAGTGTTTTGTGCCTCCCCTTACTTTGTGGGTCTAGACTGGACAGATCTTGGATGAATATTTCCGGATGAAAAGAAGAGGAAGTGATTGGCAATGACACGAAATGATTGGGTTTTGCTGTGAAATCTAATTGACTGGAAACAAGCAAAGAGTACAATCAATATCTTTTTTTTTCTTCCTTTTTGGGGTTTTCTTTTTTTTTCTTTCTTGTTGTAGGAATGAAATGAATAAGTTGAAGATGCAGGGTGCGTGTGTGTCAGGTGGTGAAGTGAAAGAGAAAACAAAGTGAATGGAAGCAGGAATGGAAAAATTAGTGGATGGACGATGGAAGCTGCTTTTTTTTTTTAATAAGGATGAGATGCTTCTGCAGAAGGCAGGTTACTGGTAAGAACAGCAATGGAGTGAAGAAACCCTGCAATTGGGAAGACGCATAGAATTAGTGAATCTGACTGGAAAAATGGAAGACAAACCGACTATTTCTTTCTCATGTGCTACGGCACACAGAGCGAAACAGCTACTGACAAGTTAACCCAACAAACTAAGAGTGGAGATTGGTGATCTTACACGGTGTTGCACCAATCGAGCAGAATTGCTGGAGCCGGTGTCCACAACGAGCGCGAGGTGACCCGAGTGATGGACAGGACTCGGGAACAAGCACTAAGATATAACAAAGTAGTCAGCCAAGAATAAGGGATACATGCCGGCAGCGGAGGGAAGCAGCTCCGCTGGGTGTTGGCCGGGGAAAGCAGGAATAATACCTGAAAAGCTAGCGGATGCCGATGATCTCTTCTGTGGTTTAACGTAGAGGAGACCAATGGTGCTGCTGGCTGCTGAAGGTGTACTTACTGCTCGCTGGGAAAGGAAGAAGCAAGGAAAGAGGAAGGTGGACAAAGAGGACCATACAAGCTCTATCGCTTAGGACTGCTCTGAAATTTGAGTACCAGAATTATTGTTCATCGTTGAACAAGGACAATTATTGTTGCGACCTGCAGTTGGAGTGGAATAGTCACCATAAACACAGACAAAGGAAGCTTCAGGGTAGCTTTACCGGGCTTCTTTTCTATCCTTGAGAAAGCAACGGTTTGACCGTATCCTCCCTTGCAATAAATGAATGAAAGTGAACAAAGAGTGGATTAGGCCTATGATTTTATATATTAAAAAAAAACCTTATGCTGGTTGGATTGGATGAGTTATCGTGCATTGCTTTATCCTTTAGCCGAGCAGTAGCATATATCGGCAACTCAAACACTGCCTAAACAATTTGTAGGAAAAAGAGTCTTTGCGAAGAACAGCATTTTGAACATAGCCCAAATGAAAAATCAAGGCACACATAGGCCACCTCACTTCTTTCCAGGAAACGGTGGAATGTGGTCACCTCGGCTCTCACATGGAAAATCACATAAGAAGAAATTTTATTCCATAAGCCACATATTTCACCATCTATGCAATGATCAGAACACAGAAGGATAGAAAACCTTTTTTTTTTTTTTTTTTTTTTTTTAACGGGGATAGACAACCTGGTGATCAGAACACAGAAGGATAGACAACCTTTTTTTTTTTTACGGGGATAGACAACCTGTTGACTAGTGAGGAATCCATTTTCACACTCGTTTTCTGCAACGACTTAACAAATCAAATTTTGACTGACCATTGAGAGGAATGGGCCATGATGCCTATGCAAGTCCTCGTTGGGGCCGACGCCGAAGGAAGGGTTGCGGTGTCTGTCTCTGTGGACTGTGACCTCTGCTCCCCTTCCTCTGCCGTCTTCGGCTCCCCCAGCACGACTGCCGCAGTAATCCCCTAGGCGGCGAGGCCCCACTGCGGCGACACGGAGGGTTCGCGCCGCTGGCGGCGCTGGGACAGAAGAGAAGGGCAGAACGGAGGGAGGGACACGCTGAACAGAGTAGTGACGGATATTGCGGTATTGGACTCCGTTTGTAACTCATCTATTTGGGCAGGGCCGGCGGCCCAGGTCGTCTTCCACTCGCTCGTTTGAAGCAGAGCAGGAGGAGCAACGGCTACGCTCCACCACATCATATGACATTGGCAACGCAGTCCCCTTCTGCTTGAAGCTAAGCACATGAAAACTCAGAGCACACATGACATGAGCAAACAACGACGACGATCACGTCGTTGGCAATCGCTGTTCTCAATACTTATTACAAACTTTTACACAGCCACGTGAGAGTGTAGCTGTTCTTACTTCTTATTACAAACAATCGACCAATTCGCCTCAAACCGATAACCACAGAATGTGCAGCTGTGCGTATTGTTATAGCATGTTCATCAAGATGCCAACAGATATGCTGGAAGAATTCCTTATGTGGCATATGAGAGCAAAGATCCTTGCTTTTCAGATTTTGCAATGCGCCTGTGGCACATACTGCCAAATTCTGAAAGCAAAGTGACCCATGCTACGGCAGGTTACGAACTACTGTATCATACTTCGTACGGAAACATTCTTCCGTAGTAGTAATTTGCAGAAATGGCCAGTTCCAACCATTCTTCATAGTGTTGTTATTCAACTAGGGACACGTCAATGTACATATTGCTTCCGATCTGTGTGAGAAATAGGAGAACGAGGTTACCCCTAGAGATCCTCGATTGCACGTTATATATACGAGAAACACTCTCAGCGTGGTTTGTACAACAAGAAAGGATTATAACAAACTAGATAGCATATCTAGCATATCTCAAGGAGATATCAATTTGCTAACCTAACCTACAAGTCAAGTATATGCGCGTGTTTATAACTTACACGGCAATATACTTTTGTTACAACCATATCTTCTAATATTCCCCCTCAATTTTAGCCACTAACAAGATTAAGATTGGACCGATCTCAAAAAAAATGTTAAGTCCACTAACTTTCAGTTGCGTAGCACTGATCGCCTTGGTAAAACCGTCAGCTAACTGATCACCAGTGAAAATGAATCGAACATCCAATAATTTTTTAGCAACTCTTTCTCGCGCAAAGTGGAAATCCACTTCAATATGCTTCGTTCTTGCATGGAAGACAGGATTATAAGTTGTCACACCAGGAGGATGAGGAACGCGAAGTTCTGATAGTAACTTTTTGAATCCACATAGTTTCTGCAGTAGCATTAGCTAGCGCTTTGTTCTCAGCTTCGGTACTTGACTGTGACACAGTAGGTTGCTTGCGGGCTGTCCATGAGATCAAATTGTCACCAAAGAAAACAACAAACCCACCTGTACTACGAGATGGACTCTGTGCATAGAAGAAAGGATTATTCAAGATAGAAGATCACGTCTAAATGCACATCAAGCTAATCCAATGAAGCGGAGAAGTCCTCAGTATCTTTTGGCCAAAAGCAAGGCAAGCAAAGAAGGATGCGTATACATGGAAAGGCCATAACAAGAGATGAGGAAAGCCAGAAGATTAAGGAAGAGAAGACACGCATGAATTCGACACGATTTACGTCATCAGCTTATTTGTCCGCATGCTGAGTCCGTACGTGGAGGAAGCTAATTGATCTGCTTATATGTGTACGTGAGCTAGAGTTTCCAAGACAAGGAGACAAGATCTGACCAAGCAGTACTACACGTATCGCCAAGAGTCCAGTTGCTACACGATCTACCAAGGAAGGACACGTATCGCCAAGAGTCCAGTTGCTACACGATCTACCAAGGAAGGAAATAGAACGTATCATGGAGCTTGATGCTTGGACCGACTAAGACACAGACGGGTCGGTCAAGGAAGCTTTCATCAGCCAAGGATTCTGCGCCAAGGGAGTCAGGGTCCGTGTACCTTAATAATTCAGTTTATTTAGATATTTTCTTAGGCAAGTCTTGTACGTCGGTCATCAGCCCAGGGTATAAATATAAACCCCGGCCATTGTAAAAGACGTTCACAACCAAATCAATACAACCGGCCCCGTGCCACCTTTCGAGTCCTTTTTCGTCATGTCGTCGAGTTCTTCGAGAGGAATAATCGATCCGTCGACCTCCGTAAGTCCCGGCAACCTTGCTATCATGTCTAGTATCATCCGGTGGATTTAGATCATGATGCAAGCAGTCTCATCGTTCTTGCTTAGAACATGTGGTAGATCTAAGCTTGATCATGGGAGGTTTTTGCTTATGCCTTGTATCGTGCGGCGGATTAAGACATGAGTAAAAATAGTTATCATACTCTATTAGATTTGGCAAGATCTAATTGATTCTTTAAGTTATCACGTGTTGCATGTTTTGTTTAATATTTTATATATTTGCAACACTCTTTTTGCCCAACCTAGATTGATACTCTTTGGCTCTTGAATGTTCTTTTATTCTTATTCGCTATTAAGTAGATCAAGAGTTCATATAGCCGAATTAGATCAATCAAGGTTGTTATATGTTGCGGGTTCATGCATGTTAGAGCGTTTAAATCTTGGATAAAGCTGGATATCGTGTGGCAGATGTAGGCTTTGCTTGGCTCTAGATCGTAATAACTTGCTTGTTCCTTCTTCATGGACCCCGATTCGGCAATCTTGCCAATACGGTTATGCTTACACGAGTAACGAGTACTTATAGATCTGTTTAGGCAATTGCATGCTTTTAGCTCTTTATTATTAGATTGTATCATGCAGTGGATTGATCTAAGCGTAAGGAGTAGCATATGCTCATAGTAGGTTGTATCATGCGGTGGATTAACTTTGGTATTGTGCTTGACGGGTTTATGAAGGCTAGACGTGCGGCAAACTAGTTGGATTAGCCTATGCATGTATTATCTTAATAGTTTTATGTTTACAAGTTACCTATTTATAATTGTTCATGTCTCGATAATGTTCTAGCTTAAGATATAATTTGCTATGCTTCAACGATTCAATCTTGTTCAAATATATCTTTTCATACACGTATTCGGCAGTTAATTCTCTTTACATCATTTGTCTTGGATTAGCCGAATGACTTGCAAACATGGTTGGCAGATAGCTTCTATAGCTATATGTCGTCGTAAGTGGCTTCAGGGCCGTAAATATGGAACTGTCTGGTCTCACCCAGCATGTTCCAGTTTTGATCTTACCATTTTATCCCTTGTCGATTTTCAGGTCAAATCGACTGGCACGCTTCCGGATTCAGAAACGCCCGGCACCCGATTGAAGCCACGCTTTCCGGCTTGCTGTGTGTGAGACACAGTGCGCCACATTTTGTGTCAACAGATAATAATTGAGATTGATGTTTCATAAAGTAGATCCATGTATAGCGAGAGTAATCATCAATAAAAACAACATAGTATTTGTGACCGCCTTTTGAAGGAAAAGGAGCAGGGCCCCATACATCCGAATGAACAAGATCAAAAGGATTTTTAGTTCTAGACATACTAGTGGGATATGGCAGTTGTATCTGCTTGCCCAACTTACAACCAGTACATTCAAAAGAAGGATCTGCAGACACTTTACCTAGGACGCCCTGCTTAACTAAGTTGGAAAGACGAGAACCACATAAATGACCCAAACGATGATGCCATTGTGGAAAACTAACCACATGAGAAGCAAAAGATTGCGGTGGTGAAGATGTTGACGAAGATAACGATAGATGTAGATGATCAAGTATGTAGAGTCCGGAAGAACTCCTATGGCGATGGCTAGTACCAAGAAGAGTTCGGGTGCGACGATCCTGAACAAAGCAAGAGGTATCATCAAACCCAACGAAACAGTTCATGTCGGTAAGAGCATCTCCAAGAGCTCCCAAAAACTCACTTGGTAAATCTCATGTTATAGCAACTTTGTATTTTATTTTCCAAGTGAAAAAAGGTGCATCTCCAACAACTCCTAAACTCACTTGGTAAATCCCGTGATGACCACTTTGCAATTTAGTCCACAAACTTTCCCAAAATCAACCAAGGGCATATTTATAATTCTTTGTGTCTGGTACTTTTTCAGAAAAGTCCGCAAAAGAAAATCTATCATAGGATTAGTACCTACGGAGCGCGCGGCGCCTTTGACCGGGCGATTTCTCGACAACGGCTGCGCCAAATCGGATGAGGTTTGATCCTACGCGATCGTAACGAAAAACGAAACTTTTAAGTATTTCCCATCAAAATATTGAGCACCGTAGGTACTCGACCTCGAAGTATACAACGGCGCGAGCAGCAGGCGAGCGACCGGCGAGCGGAGCGCTAGCGGCCCGCGAGCGGCCAGCGAGCAGCGCGCGAGCGGCCGGCGGGCCAGCGGCGGTGCGAGCAGCGATGCGCGCGCCCTCCGCGCGCGGATCTTTACGCGCGCGGAGGGTGTTTTTTCCGCAGTTGGTATTTTACCAAGTTGGTATTGGGAGCTGTTGGAGAACAAAATTTGTGTTTTTGCCAAAAATTATAGAATACCAAGTTGTTTTTGGGAGCTCTTGGAGATGCTCTAAGCTAACAGACAGACATAAGATTCATAGAAAGCTGGGGTACGAAGGAGACATTTGAAACGGTAAAATCAGAATTAGCAAGATTGCCATGATGAGTAATGATACAAGTACTACCATCAGCAGTTTGAACATGTCGATCATTAGGAAGAGGACGACATAAAACTAACTAAGATTTATCGGGAGTCATATGAAATGAGGCACCTGAGTCCAAAACCCAAGGTATGGAAGTACCTGAAACTGAAGATGCACTAGAGCCACCAGACATGTAGGCACCAACAGGTGTAGACGACTGTGGTGCTGCTAGAGTACCACTAGGAGGCACAACTGAAGAAGTGACCGGAGAACCAGCAGTTGTAGTGCCCTTCTGAGATGTTGCACGCTTGGCCTTGAACTCCTTCAAGAGATGTGGATATTTCTGAAAACAACGCTCTTCAGTATGTGTTTTTCCACCACAGTGCTTGCATTTTGGTTTTTCTTTAGATTTCTCTCTAGAAACAAAAGAGCCATCCATCATAATATTTTGAGGTGTTGCCAATATAGAGTGCTGAGGAACAGGAGAAATAGCAGCCATACTGCGAAGACGTGTCTCCTCAGCAAGCACGGCTGAAAGTGCTTCAGCCATGGTAGGAAGAGTGGGACGCCCAAGAAGCTGAGCACGAATCGGTTCAAACTCAGACCGAAGACCCATCACAAAGTGAAACATCTTATTTTGTTGTTCATACTGGTCCCTGGCAGTGCAGTCCTTGCAAGTTGCATTAGGTTTTGGCACCATTGAATCTAATTGGCTGGATAGCTTCATGAAAGCAACATAATATTCTTCAACAGACATGTCTTGCTGTTGCAAATGATGAAGTTGATTGAGGTGGAATAGCGAAGTGCAGAGCTTCTTTGTTGATATCGTGCCTTTAGAAAATTCCACATCTCTTTGGCTGTATTGTAATCCTCAAGACAGAACCTGATTTTTGGCTCAACACTCAATGCTAAAGAAGCCATCACATGATCGTCAATAGTCCTCCAATCTTTTGCATCTTTATCAGTTGCATTAGGTGGAGAATCAGTAAGATGTGAGGCATAGCCAAGAGATCGAAGCAGCATCTTGAATGAATAAGCCCATTCTCTGTAATTCTGGCCACTCAATTTGATATCCAGCACAGGTACACCAAAAGTAATAGGTGCCATAGCAGAAGTAGATGCAACGGATGTACTCATTTTCAATAGTGATCAGCAAATACTTTCCCAGCTTAAGCTAGACAATCTCTCAATTGGAGAAGAATTGCAGCACAACACACCTGAAGAAGCCCAAGTAGCAACTCACCACAGACACACGTCCAGTAGGAGTCGGAAGCAGCCTAGAAGAGGATGGTTCGACCGAGAGGCACGCGGGGCTGCAGGAGACTGTGCAGGTTGGCAGTCGAGACCCCAGCAATCCACAGCAGTGGAAGGCCGCGACGGCGGCCAGAGACACGGACGCGACGGCAGCCTGAGAAACGGCCAGGATGGTGACCTGAGAGGCAAGCCGCGATGGCGACCTAGGACGGCGGCTTGAGAGCGCCCAGCGGCAGGAAAAAAAAGGCGACGCCCCTTCGCCGGCAGCCAGGCTAGTACGCTGGCGACGGCGGCAAGGACGGGAAAACCTGCTCTGTTACCATGCCAGAGAGAAGGAAATAACTGGAAGCCTGAAGAATGTCACACACGCATACACAAATACATATACAATAGGCCTCTGGGCCATGGGCCTTATGGGCCATATATACTAGCTACTAGAATATACTAGAAATGTACAATATACTTTACACCTGTCACCTCTCCTCCCCTTGCTCTGTCGTCGTGGGTTCCTCCCTCGAGCACGGCCGCGAGCACCACAACTGCCGCAATAACAGTAATCCCCTAGGCGGCGGCGCGGCTAGGCCGGCGCACGGAGGGGGTGCGGCGCTAGTAACTCATCTATTTGGGCTGGGCGGCTGGCCCAGATCGTCTTCCTTGCTCGTTTGAAGCAGAGCAGCAGAAACAACGGCTATTTCTCAAAGAGAGAGAACAACGGAGCAACGCAGTCTCCTTGTTCCCAAATTTTGCCACCAAATTTACTATGTAAAAAGAAGATTTCCCTTCACATCAAAATATCGACACTTGCATGGAGTACTAAATGTACATGAAATTAAAAACTAATTACGCAGTTTAGTTGTATTTTACGAGACGAATCTTTTGAACCTAATTAGGCAATATTTGGACAATATTTTACAAATACAAACGAAATGCTACAGTGCGTGATGAATACCAAATTTGCACTCCCCAAATTGGAGGAACTAAACAAGGCACAAATGAAGATGAGTGAATTATGAAAATGGCCCTGGAAACGAAAGTGTTGAGGAAGCCCTTTTTTTTTTTGAAGTTAGGAAATCGGCCTCAACGTAAAATTTTGTTTGGAAAATGGCCTTCTATTAGTTTGAAAAATCATATCGAGTTTGACACGTTCATCTTGGGTGACCCAAATTTTGTTGTGTTCATTATGATGCCTAGTTTTTATTAAAAATATTAAGCACGCTATGTTTAGTAATAAAATAATTAGTTATGATTTATGCCTTTTAAAAGAGGAAAATTAATATCTTGTTCTGTATAACTCCAATTGACTTGAAACTTTTAGGGTAGGCTCTGATGTAATATGTATTCTATGGTAGAAATTTCATGTTCAATGGATTTAATATGACTGAGTTATTAAGTTATCTTGTTTAGGCTTAATAAATAACTTAATAACTTAATAACTCAGTTATATTAAACTCAATGAACATGAAATGTCTACCATAACACACGCATTGCCTCAGGAGCCTACCCTAAAAGTTTCAAATCAATTTGACTTATATAGAATGAGATATGAATTTTTCTCTTTCTAAAAGGTATAAATCATGACTAATTATTTTATTACTAAACACGGTATGTTTAATATTTTTAATAAAAATTAAGCATCATACAAAATTTGGTTTACCCAAAATAGACTTGCCAAACTCTAGATATGATTTTTTAAAATAATAGAAGACCATTTTCCTAAGGAAGTTTAATTTCGAGGCCAATTTCCAAAGTTCAAAATAAAAAGGGCCAGTTTCCTAACCACAACTTTTTTTTGAGGCCATTTTCAATGAAAATTCAGAGCACACATGACATTAGCAAATACCAACGACGATGACAGAGCCGGAAGCAAAGAAAATCCGAATTTATTTCAAACACACCACAGGCCGCTGGCAATCGCTGTTTCCAGTATCTATTAGAACCTTTGCAGCCAAGTGAGAGTATTATTGCAAACAATCGACCAATTCGCCTCAAACCGATAACCACAGAATGTGCAGCTATGCTGATAGCATGTTCGTCAGGATGCCAACAAATATGCTGGGAGAATTCCTTACGTGGCTGATGAGAGCAGAGAGCCTTGCTTTTCAGATTTTGCAATGCACCAGTGGCACATACTGCCGAGTTCTCAACTCAACTCAGAGTTACCCATGCTATGGCAGGTTACAAACTACTGTATCATACTTTCTACCGAAACATTCTTTCGTGTAGTAACCAGCAGAAATCGCCAGTTCCAAACATTCTTCATAGTGTTGTTCAGCTAGGGACACAACAAACGTACATATTGCTTGCAGTCCAACCATTCAAAGCTCAAACATAACACAGATACTATAGCAGACACCAGACATCTTAGCAAACTCGTGTGGAGCTTGAATCTCATAAGTACATTAGAACACGGAGCACACAAGACCAAACACCAATGACAACACAATGACACGGAGCACACATGACCAAACACCAATGACAACACAATGACGGAAGAAAAGAAAATCTGAATTCGTAAGAAAAACACATGTCCTTAACAATTACTTTTTTTTTCAAAAAAAGAGAAGATAACGAAGGAAACTTCCCAGCCTCAACCACGGGAGACTGGGAGAGTATAGCTGTTCTTATTACAATCAACAAATTTGCCTCAAAGCCATAAACACAGTTTTATCTTCATCGTTGGAGGCTTATTCTACTATCAGAGAAATACGTGCAGGGACGCTGGGCACTGCAAGCGGCGATGGGTTGCCTTTTTTGACTTGAACAAGGTGATTAGACTCGAGGAATCTGAGGCACTCTCCTACCCTTATAATCTGCTGTAGAGATGACTGATGAGGATGCCATGACGGAGTGAACTCAAAGCGTCTATTTGAAACAAGAAACATGAAGTATGTTAAATAATGCAATAGAAACTAAACTAGTCCTCGTGAATGAATCAGTAGAATCTTTACCTTTTCTTCTTCTTTCTCAAGTGGCGAGTCTAAAGAAGCAAGTTCAACATTACTGGAAGTCCTTCCAGCGGATGTGCGAAATCTTTGGCCAGCTTTCTCCATCAGGCTCCCGGCAGTTCTTCTTCAATTCGTCACAATCATCTATACTTATGCGCTGGAGGGAAGACGGCAGATCTGGTAAACACGTTATGTTGGGGCAACTATGGATATGAAGACTCTCCAGACTGGAGAGAAATTTTAGATTTCTTGGCAGGCACTTCATTTTGCAATTCTGAAATACCAGGCACTTGACAAATGAGAGATTTGCAAATTCTCCAAATGAAGCTGACGGCTCCTTGCACTCACGAAGACTAAGAGTCGGTGGGACTATAAACCCTTCAGCCTTGAGCATGTGGTTGAGCAATACGAAGCTACTAACCTCAAGCCATTCCTGGACACGAAACTGTGAGATGCACTTGGCAGTGAGGTTTGGAATATCTTGCAACTTAGGTATTTAAGTTGCCAGGAAGACAAGCCTTCAAGAGAGCACAGATCGGGGAGACAAGATAGATATAATGATTCAAGGGAGGTTAGGTGGCCAATCAATAAGGACGGGGAGCTTCTGCAACAATGAATGACAAGAGGTTTCAGGTGTGCCAAGCCATTAATGAATGAATCGGCTACAAGAATGCAACAATGAATGTAGAGGTCTTCAGTAAGGCTGGACGGCATAAATTCTGCTCCACGTGCCAGATCTAAAGAAGGGCAATCAAGACAATAAAGTCTGGAAAGAGATGGAGCAGCACGTAAGCCCCCCAGTGATCTGAGACACCAACAGCCACTTACCGACAACATGTCAAGCTTTGTCAAATGCTCAAACACCTCTTCTGACGGAAGTGCAGTTAAGACCATATTATATTCCAATCTTAATGTTGTCAGTGAACTGAGGCCACCGAGGCAAATAGCTAAAGCTCCATCTGTAATACTGCATGAAGAAAGCCGAAGTTCAGTGAGTCCTGACGGTAGAACCAGTGGCAGCTCCATGGTCCTTCCATAAATGACTCTTATCCTCTGCTCATGGCAAAAAAGCCATGCCTTGATGATATTTTCTTTCACCGATATTATATCTCCTCCTTCCTCTAGGCCATTTTCAATAATTTGAAGATGTTGTGATATATCATCACCCAAATGCGTTGTCAACTGCTTCAGGGATGAATAGTCCTCTGAAAGTACTTCCCTAACACCTGATCCTGACTCCACCTCCCATATCATTGCAAGTTTAGATGCCAGGTCCTCTGTCTTCATTATATTTCCCCTCAAATGATCATGCTGGTCGATCTCATTTTTGGAGACAAACATAAGCAGTGGGCACTTCTGAAGATGTTGTGATATATCATCACTCATCTGCGTTGTCAACTGCTTCAGGGATGAATAGTCCTCTGAAAGTACATCCCTAATATATGATCCCGAATTGACCTCCCACATTGATGCAACTTTAGATGCCAGGTCCTCTGTCTTCATTATCTTTACCCTCAAATCATGATGGCCGATCTCATTTTTGGAGACAAACATAAGGAGTGGGCACGCCTGAATTGACAATTCTGTAAGAATTGCTAGAAGACAAGGTAATATCTTCAATTTTGGAACATTTTTTATACACAGCTTGGAGCAGTGCCGTAGGAGCTCAGTATTAGGTGGTAGGCCTTCTAACAAAGTGCAGCCATTAAGCTTAAAACTTTCCAAATTTTCAAAGTAGGATGGATCAAGTAACCACCTTGGATATGTGCCAGATTTGTAGCCTTTGATTGTAAGGCCATTAAGTTGGGGTGATGGTCTCAGACCTTCTAGAATATCCAAATGTAAAGTATCTGCTGCATCCATTCCATTCTCGCTACTCCAGGCAAGCTGCAACTTTTTAAGGCGATTCTTCTGATGTAGCATAGACTGTAAGGCTTCATCCTTTTCAGAAACATTCTCAAGATTCTCTACTCTTAAACTGTCACCAAGCTCATTCAAGTGCTTCAGCTGCCACAACTCGTATCCTTGCTTCTTTTGCACAGAAAAGGTACGCATGTGTTGTAGCGAAGTTAGCTTGCCTATATTGGGAATTTGATGAATAGATTTTTCAACCAAGGTACGTGAGACCTGCTTGTAAACCCCCATATGTCGTAACTTACTTAAATTGCAAAGCTTGTCAGGCAACCTCTCTACCATTGGACTTAAATGAAGTAACTGCAATTGGTACATAGTACATAATGATCTAGGCAATTCAGAAACTAACGTTCTGATGAGGTTCAAATACCGAAGGTGCTTCAGCTCACCAATAGATTCAGGCAACTTACTACTGTTGTAAAATGACAAATGCAATACACGTAATTTCTTCAGGTTCTGCAGCATCTGATCAAAAATTTCAACTGCATCATCCATTAGCGGATCAAGGCAGATGATAGTGCGTAAATGATGCAGCTTGTAGATAATTTGCTTGTGCTTTTGAAAACTCTCAACCTGAAGAGAGAGATGTCGAACAGTGCATGGTACTTCTTTGATATTATCCTCTTCTAATCTGAAGCAGTCTTCTACAGAGAGTGACTGTGCCAAATCATGAAGGATGTCATGCATGATATAGTATGAATAAAACTTTGATTCATAAACCAATTGAAAAAAAGACCCAGAGACCATCTCATCGAAATAATCCCTCCCAACATCTTCTATTGTCCTGCTACTCAAATTGCATGAACCAACAAGGCCTTCTGCCACCCAAAGGTGAACCAACTCATCACGATTATATCTATGACCTTTGGGGAATAAGCTGCAATACAAGAAGCACCTCTGCAGACGTGGATCTAACTTCTCATAACTCCACAACAGAGCCGTGAAGGGTTCACTTAAATCGCTCAGCTTCAGCGCAGCTTTCCATTCAGTGATATCTTTCTTTTGGCTTAATCGGGACCCTAGAACTTTTGCTACCAAAGGACACCGTCCAAGCCTTTTAGCAATCACCTCTGCAGTATGTTCCAGCTTACTATATAGAAGCTGGTCTCCAATTTTTGGTCCGGAGAAAACATGGTCTTTGAAGAGTGCAAAGAAATTGGCATCGTCCATGTTTTCCAAATGAAAGACTTGTTCACAGTGAACAGCTGCAGGAAGTGTTGCACTTCGAGACGTCAATAAAACTTTGCTTCCTGACTGTTTAGAGATTAATGGATCCAGGAGTTGAAACCACTCACCCACACTGTCAGATTTTTCGAACCAAACATCATCCAAGACAAGTAGGAATTTCTCTGACTTTTGCAGTATGTCACGTAATTGCACTGGAGAGTATCAAGATTATCAATACATGGGCACTCCCCATTTGTTGCAGACTCAATAATCTCCCTTGTGTGACGACGGACATCAAGCTTGCGTGAGATGCAGACCCACATTCTGACATCAAAGCCTTCTCCTATCCTCTTGTCATTGTAGACATACTGTGCTAAGGTAGACTTCCCCATTCCTCCTGCTCCCACAATGGCCAAACTGGAGTACCTAGTTGAACTTTCATCATCAGCTGTTGTCTTGCCAAGAAGAAAATCTACAATACAATCACGATCCTTGTCACGACCTAAAACTTTTGAAGTGCAAAGTGATGTCACTGTGGTTGGAGGAACAATGGCTGTTTGTACCGCTGGCCACTCTGAACCTGTAGTATTTCCAGCTGGTATGCTAAGAAGATCACGAAGTTCCTTTGCTTCCATCAGGATCACCTTGAGCTCATTCATCTTGCTAATTAGCTTTCTGTTCACAGGGAGCAAGTTGCCCACCCGGCTCTTGGCGGCACGAAGAGGCTTTAGGATGGTCGATGCAATGGATGAGGATTCATCATCCCCTACCAAGGGATCCTTCCCACTTTTGGCCTTGCGTTTGAGAAGGTTGTACTCATGCTCGTCCAGCAGATCCTCGGCATCATAGAAGGCTTCTTTGAGCCGCCGGAGCCATGCTTCCAGCTTGCTCCTGTGGGGGCTCTTCTCGGTCGCTTGAATCACCAGCTCGAACTGCGGCAGCACTGTGGCTTCTAGTTGCTGGAGCTCACGCACCATGTCCACACTGAGGTAAGTGGAAGCATCAGTGAGAAGCTTTTTGACAATTGGTGATGCCGCCCACCTTAAGCCAGGGAGCACCAATTCAGCCATGGAGCTGCAGTGGTTTGTGCTTCCCTTTCTTTTTTGAGTGAAGAGGGTCTTCTTGGATGACAAGGACAAATTGAATTGATGATGGAACAAAATGGATGGCTTTTGGAGGTGCCTAAAGAAAACGATGGGAAAGAAGCAAGGACTGAAGAAATTTTCTTGTTTTTGTGTTTTCTATTTTGTTTCCCTCTTTTTTGTTCTGGTAGGGTTGAGATGAGAGTGTGTCTACTGACAAAGAAAAACAGGAACAAAATGGATGAATGGATGGACAATGGGAAGCTGGAACAGAGCTGTTTTTGTTTTATTTTGGAGTATGGATGAGGTGATTCTGCTGAAGGGAAATATCTGATAAAGATATCAGCAGAAACCTGGAATTGGAAAGACAAGATAAAATCAGTGAAACTAGTAGGAGAAACAAGCAAACTGATTGTTTTCCTTTCTCATGTATTCCGAATGCAAGATAAGGGAACACAGAGGGAAATACTCCTAGCTACTAACAAGTTATTATCACAAACGAAGAACAGAGATTAGAGATCTTACACGAAATAAAAAAAAAAAATCAAGGGCACAGTGAACAGAGACAGTTGCCAGAACCAGCGGGATCTGTGGAGGAGTGGACTGGAGTGTGTAACCTGGAACCAAAGACAAAATAAAATTAGTGATACTAGTAGGAAAAACAGGCAAACCGATTGTTTGCCGTTCTCACGTGTTCCAGATGCACTCCTAGCTAACAAGTTGTCATCACAAAATGAAGGGCGAGGATTAGAGATCTTACATAAAATTTTAAAAAAATTAAGGGCACGGTGAACAGAGACAGTTCCCAGAGCCGGCGCCAACGAGCGTGAGATCAGCGGAGCCGTGGACTGGAGTTTGGAACCTGGTAGTAAACACAGGATAAAATTAGTGAAACTAGCAGGAAAAAACAGGCAAATCGATTGTTTTCCTTTTTCCTGAGTTCCGGATGAAAGATCCAGGAACATAGAGAGAAACACTCTAGCTAACAAGTTATTTAACAAAAAATGAAGAGTGGAGATTAGAGATCTTACACGAAGTAAAATCAAGGGCACGATGAACAGAGTTCCCGGAGACTGTCAACAACGGCCGCAAGGTCGCCGGAGCGGTGGACTGGAGCCTGGAACTAAAAGTGATGTGCTGCAAGAGAACGAGAGTTGCTGGAGAAGGGAGGCTCAGAGTGGGAGGGAAGCAGCTGTGTGATGGGAAAAGCAGAGAAGGTGGAAAAGGTGCTGGCGTGCTGCCGTGCTGATTATATTATTACTACTAGTTGCTAGTGGAGTGGAGATGATTTTCTTTTAGTAAAGTAGGCTTATATTAAAATTAGAAAGACACTCTCACCCTCAAAGAAAGCTGTTTCATTTTACTACAAGGACAACCAAACATGAGGCTGGACATATTACCGATTGTTGCACAAGTGTTCTTAGCACATCATGCTAAAATAACAATGATTCACCTATTATAAACTATAAAACATTAATCAAGCCAAAAAACGGTGTGAATGTTACGCCCAAGGCCAACAATACAATATGACGCACTTGGTCTTCGGTCTATTAGAAAAAAAAAAATTGAAGTCGTTGTCCATGGTAAGTGTGGATCCGTGTGTGTGACTGGGTAAACACGCTTGTGCAAAATATATTCCATTGATCTACTGTGATGCTTATATTCAGACAATAAATAGTAACTGCTAAGCAATCTATTTGTGTCCTCCAGTTTGATGATTCAGCAACTTTGCGATACAATTCATGCACCCTGATCTAAGGAGAAGCCTGCCATGAATTACTCAGCAATGACATGGATTAGATCTTGTTAGTAACCACAAACAGAATCAGTATGGACAACACAACTTCTAGAGATGGAAGCAAAAGTGCACTCATGTTCCTGCCTTTTTATATCCTTTAGCAGTTAATTTTTTAAAAACTATGGCCGGACTCTACAGTAGCTGAAGTCATCATCCCGATCCACAATAATCGGAGTGGAGACCGGAGATCTTACACTTACATCTACTAAAAATCAAAGGGCGCGGCCGCCGGTGAACAGAGCTGCCAAATCGTCGGCGAGGTCGCCGGAGCTGTGGATTGGGCTCTGGAGCAAGCAGTTCACTGCAAAGGACGAGGCGGAAGGAAGACTCAAACAGCCCGTCAACTACTCTGATGCAGTAATACAGTGGCAAAGGCAGGGAAGCGCAGCGCATCAGCGAAATATCTGGGCAACTTCTCTGGTTATTATGCTGGGTTTTTTTTTTTTTTTGTCTCTGTAGCCAAAATATATACTTAAGGCAAGGGACCAGTTGCAGTTTTATAAGTTGAGATGAGCTGGCCTTGATGAGGACTAGCCATTGTTAATACGGAGCAGGTAAAAGTGGTCTTCACACATCAGACGAAAACATGAATGATTGGCCTATAGTATAAACTAGGACATCCTCTAGCAAACAAAGGAACGATAGGTAATCCTACCTCCACATTCTTTTCATAATTTTCATCGAAATTGCAGGCCTCTTTCGCGGAAGTGTGTCTGTGCGACTACCTGCTACAATGTCAGTGGCCGTCCCCGTAATAAATCAGAAAAGGAAAACAAAACAAAGTAGTACCTACTGCCGAGCCTGCCGCCTCCGCTGCTGATGCTAGCTAGCATCGTGGAGCCACTGCAGCGGCCGAAGTCATCATCCCGATCCACCTCGCTGTGCACTCCTCTGCTCTGCTCCAGCTGCGGCAAAACAACGAACACCTTGCACGCAATGCAAGTGGGCTGCTCAACTGCTCGTTGTGCGTGAGATGGGTACCAGCCCCAGCCCGGCGCGTGATCTGGCATGTGAGGAGATGGACTAAGAGTGAGGACGAGGGAGAGAGGAGGAGAAGAAGAGTGCAGGCTCACCCGCCGCGCTCTCCTTCCCGTGGCCACCGCCGGCCGAGCACGCGGGCGGGCTGCGCAGGGGGAGCTTGGCGAGATGCTCAGCCGATGGCGGAGCTCCGGCCAGCCGGACCGGGGCAGCAGGCGTGTAGCCGGCGCCGCGTGGCACGCTGTGTCCGCGGCGGGGCTGCGTTGGCCGGGCCTGCGCGAGGCGAGCGGGATGCGGGTCCAGGGTGGGGACCTGTGAGCTGGAATTGCCGCGGCCGGGGAAGGAGGAACAGACAATCCGGCGGGCTCGTGTAATGGCGGTGGCGGCATTGGAGAAGCCGAGAGAGAGCTGGGTGGCATCTTGGATGGGAGAAGATGACAGGTGGGCCTGATGCGTCATAGAGTGGACAGAGGGAGACTAGCAAGGGCAAAAATATATCCATACGAAAATGCGTGTTAGGCTCAAAATGCCTGCAAGTGGGCTCAATATACCTTCACATATACATAATGATGAATTTTAAAGTAGAAAAGAAATTATAATGATAATGACATAGTAGTTTTTAGAATAGTAATGGTATGTTTCAAAATATTATAATTATAATGGTACAGATCCAATAAACCCTGGATAGTGCTATGGATTACAAATGATTAGGTTAAAGTTTAGTGCCACTTTTTGGTTTAAGGTATTAAGTTTGGTTTTTCTATATGAATTAGATGGACAAGCTAGTAACCTTATATGCAAAATGTGCATCTAGTATTCGGGGTTGGACCGTTTGGTTGCTCTATCTCGGAAGAAGCTACATTGCAAAGTACATTAAATATACTAGCAAATATGCCCGTGTGCAACGGAGAAAACAAATTTATCAAACATCAACAAGAAGACAAAAGGATTAAATATTTTATATATCTTTTTACTATTTTTATACAATTTGTTTGAGAAACTATTTTTATACAATTTATTTATTTTTAAAAATCTATTTTTTTATAACCATGATATCTATAATGTAAATTAATATTAATAATAATGTCTCATTTATCCAATTAAGTACCAACTTTTTATGAATTTTTCTTCCATTGCAAAGAAAAAAAAGAATTAGTTCTTACCCTTATTCATAAAAAGCAATAAATCTGCCTGAACTTTATCCTATTGTACAATTTCTCACGATTATGTGAAAAAACAACAATACATATTCATAAACTTTACATTAGAGACAAAGTGTATGATCATACTATACGATGTAATTGTTATTATCGAGTGACTTACTATCGGGTTGGAAATTATGATAAGCAACTTCTTAATAAAAAAAATCATCAAAAGCTAACCTGAATTGTTTGTGGACGAACATTATAGAGGGGAAAAAATCCTGGACTGTATATTTTTTTAACTATTGGACTGTACAACTCTGCTCAACACATCACAAGTCATCATCAGTAGAAGTGGAGTTTTTTTTCTTCCCTCCATGGGTAGGGTACAGATAAATTTTCTGCACATGTCCCTTTCTTCCTTATCCACAGTTTCAACATGCCTGTAGGATGCCGTAGACCATGGCTGAACAGAGGATCACCATGTAGACCGGTTGGGCCTCATCTAGTAGTAGGCGTGTAGGATCCGAAGCCATGTCAGTACTCTGCTCCTCTCTGTGATAGACTTTGCCTTTCTCCGCCACTCGCCGATGTGGAGGCGGAAGCTCATCTCTCCTATAAGTTTGCCACCCTGCCGCCTCGCGCTGCCTCTGGATCCGCAACCGCGGCAAAGTCACGACGCCCGCTTCCCGTGACGTCGCCGCACGGGCACCGCCGTAGCCGGTCGTGGCCATTGGTCCTACTCTCCTCCATCGGTGGGTGGACCCGGCCTGGCCTGATGGCAAGGAGGCAGCAGCGTGCGGCGTGAACCCACGGCGCAGTGGGCGAACTTGGACCGGCCGCGGGGAGGCATTGGAGGCTCACTTGGCCGGCAACGTGCACGCACCTAGCTGCGGCCGTCGTGGAAGGTGATGGTGCGGGCGCCCTGGCCGGCGAGCGCAGAGACGACGGCGTAGGCGGCAGCAGCGTCGCTGATTTGGTCGATTTAATTTCTTTCTATGATTTCCTCCTCGATCAAATTGATTTTTGTGATTTTGATTTAATAAGTTGTTAATTTCTTTATAGAGTCAGATTGACTTGCATTATGTGATTTCAACCGGTGAAACGGACTCAAGAACTGGAACATGTTCCTACACGGAAGCAATAATAAGGACATTAGTCCTATACGTATATGTATACGTATACATATACGGAAGCAGGTTTGGGCAACGCAGCTTGGCAGGGCGGACAGAAGCCAGGCACGAGCGGACAGAAATAATTATATAGATTAAAGGGCGGACTGAAATTTTACCAATTAAGTATTAGGGTATAGATATGGACTCAAATGAAACAAGAGGTTGTAACATATACACTGCGTAGACCAAATTAGTGCGTACAAATTGAGAAGAATGGTACCTTAGAGAGTCCCTACGACAGTACACTCGACGCTTCTCGGACGCGTGGAACCGTATGCCAGAAATCTCCCCGGAGACTGCCATCGAGGCATTCATCGACAGCCTGGTCCAACCACGCGGCCGAGACCTCCAAAAGGCCCTCTTCCTCAGACAGCCGAAAACCATGGAGGAACTCCTCAACGTCACGCATGACTATGCGCTCTTGGACGATGGCCTAAACCAAGGCAGCGACGGCCCATCAAACCGCAATTACCGTCGAGATGATGATTTCGATGATGAAAGCGACGCCGACTGACCACCGCGTCGTCAAATCGAGCGCCGCAACAACCAGCGCTTCAACCGCGGAGCTGGCCCCGTGACGGAGAACTCCTCAACCAGCGCTTCAACCGCGGACCTGGCCCCCGTGACCAGGAGGTGGATCACGCACAAGGATACTTGGCCTGCAAGTAGACTCAGTCGGTTAGGTTAAACAGAGTCTTCCGAGGACATGACATAATGTAACCAACCCCTTACGTGTACCCTTGGCTGCTCGGCTATATAAAGCGGCCAAGGACCCCCCTAGAACGCATCTATTCTCTGGTATCCTAGATCTAGAGAGCTTAGCACCTCATTGTATTCCGATACTTGATCACACAGCATAACACGAGAAGCAGGACGTAGGGTATTATGCTTCCGAGCGGCCTGAACCTGGGTAAACCTTGTCTCCCTGGTTTGTCTTGTTTCTCGAACATCCAGATCGCGGATCTTAACGTGCCCTTGCCGAAACTCTACCACAGTGGGATACCCCGTGGTGGACTGCCGGTTATCCGTAATCGACGATGGCCAGAGGGCAAGGTGGGCGTGGTAGGTGGTTGTGGCCAGAGCCAAGGTGTGGCCGAGCCAAGGCTAGGGTAACATGGAGCGCTCCTTGTGATGGGTAGGTTGGAGCACTCCGACGTGTAGAGGCCCAGCACTACAGGGGTCGTGGCTGGGAAGAGGGTAGCATGGCAGCATGATGGGGACCACGGACGGGGCCGGGAAGGTGCTGGCGCGGTGGGAATGGAGTTAGAGGCGAGGCCGACACGCGACAAGTGTGAGACAACGAGGTGAAGAGGACTCCTCCTAGAGAGAAAAATAATGAAAAAATATGATCTGAAACGTACCCCCGTATTTTAGGAAAGGTTATTAGTGATAAGGTGTAGTATCTTCTTTCTAAAATGATTTAGAGGGAGAAAGAGTTAGTGAAATATGTCGCCTTAGAAAATAAAACCCCATGTTTCCTAAAATGGTTTAAGCATCTACAAGAGTCATTCTTAAACTCACACTCTAAATCCTTCTTTGTAGAGCCATTTGAATAAAAATAGTTCTCTCTACTATCTTCTCCACCTTCCAACAACTTCTCTTTTTCTTATCACTTGAGAGAGCTACCCCCGCTCTCCATCTTGCTAGCACAAAACCAAGCATAGAGGACGACAATAACTAAAGATCTAATTGAAAAAGCTTTTGACGACCTTTTTCTTTACTCAAAATCTCTGTTTCTATCAACACCGAAGGATCAGAGTCGTTTTTTTAAGAGAAGGGATCAGAGTAGTTGTTGTAGTGTTTGATTCATTTGACTGGAGACATTCTCCCTATACACGTGGTGGACTGTTGTAACTAAAAGTAGTCATCTCAGGTTTGTCTGTCACATGCACGTGAAAGGATCGGAATATCCGCCAACAAATAAATTTGCAAGATCAAGCTAGTGTGGAACTATAAAGTACATAACTGGAAGCCCAGCTGGCTGGTACGTTCTCTGTAAGTTTAGCTATTAATTCAGTTCATTGCATAGTCGACTAAGTGAACTGTAAAACACCTTATTTATTAGTATAGTCAAAAGTCAATTACACCCCGCCTCCAACGAAGACACCGCGTAACAATGCGCTCCCCCAGCAGAGAAACGCCAGCCCACGTATTACGTCAGTCTTACTGATGATTTTGTCACCAAATACGAAACAAACAATGTCAGCGAGGGTGGGTGTTTTAGCTCCGATGGCTGCTTCTGCTTGCTACTCGTAATTTCCAACGCATTTACACGTCACCGTATCTTGTTTTCTAGATTTGTTTAATTTTTAATCCATTTTCTAATATCTTAGGTATGTTATTATATTTTCACAAAAATAACATTGTCGTTGCGTTGACCAGTGGAACGAAAAAGCAAAGTCTTTTAATGGCCGGGCAACGTTTTTAGATAGAAACCATCACACGCTAAAACCATTTCCAGGAAGCAAAGTGTTCTGCTAGAACGAAAACAGAGTGTCGTCCGATTTCCAAAAAGCAGAGTATTCTCACAGAACGAAAGCAGAGTGTCGTCCAACCCTCGACCCAAAACTGATATCGTGTACTGGAAAGATGATTACCAGAAATGTAGGCACTGGAACTATTCAGGCCTGGTGAGAAATTTTAGATTTCATGGCAGAGACTTCAATTTGCTACCCGAAAATACCAGGCGGTTGACAGATGAGATATTTGCGGGTTCTTCAAATGAAACTAACAGTTCCTTGCAACCTGAAAAATGAAGATGCGGTGGCATTGCAAACCCTTCAGCCCTGAGCATGTGGCTGAGCAACTTAATTATTGAATCGCACGCAAGGTTCACGCTGATTGAAACCACCTTTTTTTTGAGCACTGATTGAAACCACCTTCACGC
This sequence comes from Themeda triandra, assembly GCA_018135685.1. NCBI lineage: Eukaryota > Viridiplantae > Streptophyta > Magnoliopsida > Poales > Poaceae > Themeda > Themeda triandra. The sequence goes on from JAENPR010000491.1 coordinate 181,221, forward strand.
TGGATTTAATTGCGAGCACCCAAAAAAGCATAATTAGAAGTTTGCAATAATTTTAAGGAACATGGCACATTGATCCATGGCACATACTTCGTAGTAGAAATCCTTGTTGGACGCTCTCTCCCACTCTCTCAAAGTTTGCTGAAGCATTGAGTGACAATTTTACTTGGCCCGTGCAGCTGTGCTGATAGTATGTTCGACAGGACGCCAAAAAATATGCCGGGACGTATATGGCATATGAGAGCAAAGAGCCTTGCTTTTCAGATTTTGCAATGCGCCAGTGGCACATACCTGCCAAGTTCTCAAATCAGAGTGAACCATGCTACGGCAGGTTATGAAGTACTGTATCATATACTTCCTACAATGAAGGAAACTTCCCAGCCTCATCCACGGGACTGGGAGAGTATAGCTGTTCTTATTACAACAACGAATTCACCTCAAAGGCATAACCACAGTTTTATCTTCATCGTTGGAGGCTTATTCTACTATCAGAGAAATACGTGCTGGCAATTGTTAATGACCAAAGGAACAACAGGACAACTGAAATGATATAAAGAGGAACAAACAAACGGGCAGCCTGGATCAAGCAATTGTTCACGGTGGCTGGGACGCTGGGCACTGCATGCGGCGATGGGTTGACTTTTTTGACTTGAACTGGGTGGAAGACTCCAAGAGCCTGAGGCTCCTGCCCTTATAACCTGCTGCAGAGATGACTTGATGACACCATGACAGAGTAATCTCGAGGCCCCTGTTCGAAACATGGACGTTAAATATTTAGAAACAAGACTAGTCCTCGTGAATGAATCAGTGGAATCTTTACCTTTTCTTCTTTCTCAGGTGGCAAGTCTAAAGAAGCAAGTTCAACATTGGCGGAAGTTCTTCCAGCGGATGTGCGAAATCTTTGGCCAGCTTTCTCCATCTGGCTCCCGGCAGTTCTTCTTCAAGTCGTCACAATTATCTATAGTTATGCGCTGGAGGGAAGATGGCAGATCTGGTAAAGATGCTATGTTGGGGCAATCAACGATATAAAGACTCTCCAGACTGGAGAGAGATTTTAAATTTCTTGGCGGGGACTCCATTTTGCATCTCCAAAAATCCAGGCGCCTGACAGATGAGAGATTTGCAGATTCTCCAAATGAAGCTGACGGCTCCTTACAATCAACAAGAGCAAGATCCGGTGGGACTATAAACCCTTCAGCCTGGAGCATGTGGTTGAGCAATATGAAGCTACTAACGCAGAGCCATTCCTGGACACGAAACTGTGAGATGCACTTGGCAGTGAGGTTTGGAACATCTAGCAAACTTAGGTTTTTAAGTTGCCAGGAAGACGAGCCTTCAAGAGAGCACAGGTCGGGGAGACAAGATAGATATAAGGATTCAAGGGAGGTCAGGTGGCCAATCAATAAGGACGGGGAGCTTCTGCAACAATTAATGCGAAGACATTTCAGGTGTGCCAAGCCATTAATGAATGAATCAGCTGCAATAATGCAACCAGCTATGCGGAGGAATTTTAGGACCGGCATGAGTTCTGCTCCACGTGCCAGATCTAAAGAAGGGCAATTAATACAATGAAGTCTGGAAAGAGATGGAGCAGCACGTAAGCCCCCCAGTGATCTGAGACACCAACAGCCACGTACACACAACGAGTCAAGCTTTGCCAAATGCTTAAAGACCTCTTCTGACGGAAGTGCAGTTAAGACCATATTATTTTCCAATGTTAATGTTGTCAGTGAAGTGAGGCAACCGAGGCAAATAGCTAAAGCTCCATCAGTAATACTGCAAGAAGAAAGATAAAGTTCACAGAGTCCTGATGGTAGAACCAGTGGCAGCTCCATGGTCCTTCCATAAATGACTCTTATCCTCTGCTCATGGCAAAAAAGCCATGCCTTGATGATATTTTCTTTCACCGATATCATATCTCCTCCTTCCTTCAGGCCACTTTCAATAATTTGAAGATGTTGTGATATATCATCACCCATCTGCGTCGTCAACTGCTTCAGAGATGAACAGTCCTCTGATAGTACTCTCCTAATTTCTGATCCTGAATTCACCTCCCACATAGATGCAAGTTTTGACGCCAGGTCGTCTGTCTTCATTATGTTCCCCCTCAAGTCATGCTGGTCGAGCTCATTTTTGGAGACAAACACAAGGAGTGGGCACTTCTGAATTGACAATTTTGTAAGCATTGCTGAAAGACAGGGTAATATCTTCAATTTTGGAACATTTTCTAGACACAGCTTAGAGCAATGCCGTAGGAGCTCAGTATTAGGTGGTAGGCCTTCTAACGAAGTGCAGCCAATAAGCTTAAACCTTTCCAAATTTTCAAAACAGGATGGCTCAAGTAACCACGTTGGATATGTCTCAGATTTATAGCCTTCGATTGTCAGGCCACTAAGTTGGGCTGACGGTTTTAGACCTTCTAGAATATCCAAAGGTAAAGTATCTGCTGCATCCATTCCATTCTCACTACTCCAGGCAAGCTGCAACTTTTTAAGGCGATTCTTCTGATATAGCATGGACTCTAAGGCTTCATCCTTTCCAGAAACATTCTCAAGATTTTCTACTCTTAAACTGCCCCTGAGCTCATTCAAGTGCTTCAGCTGCCACAACTCGTATCCTTGCTTCTTTTGCACAGAAAAGGTATGCATGTGTTGTAGAAAAATTAGCTTGCCTATATTGGGAATTTGAGGAATAGATTTTTCAACCAAGCCACGAAGGTACTCCTTGTATGCCCCCATATGTCGTAACTTACTTAAATTGCAAAGCTTGTCAGGCAACTGCTCCACCATTGGGCTTAACTGAAGTAACTGCAAGTGGTACAGAGTACATAATGATGTAGGCAATTCAGAAACTAACGTTTTGATGAGGTTCAAATACCGAAGGTGCTTCAGCTCACCAATAGATTCAGGCAACTTACTACTGTTGTAAAATGACAAATACAATACACGTAACTTCTTCAGGTTCCGCAACATACCATCAAAAATATCACTGGCATCATCTGTTAGTGGATCAATGCAGATAATAGTGCGTAAATGATATAACTTCTGGATAATTTGCTTATGGTTTTGAATGCTCTCAATATGGATTGATAGATGTTGAACAGTGCATGGTATTTCTGTCACATTATCTTCTTCCAATCTGAAGCAGACATCTCTACAGAGTGACTCTGCAAAATCATGAAGGATATCGTGCATGTTATAGTATGAATCAGAATACCCTTTAGAAACCAATTGGAAGAGAGATCCAGAGACCATATCATTGAAGTAATCCATCCCAACATCTTCCAATGTCCTACTTGAATTGTATGAATCAACAAAGCCTTCTGCTACCCAAAGATGAACCAATTCATTAGGTCTATATCTATGACCTTTTGGAAATAAGCTGCAGTACAAGAAGCACCTCTGTAGATGTGGATCTAACTTCTTGTGACTCCACAAGAGAACTGTGAAGGGCTCAGTTAAATCTCTGATCTTTAGAGCAGCATTCCATTCAACAATATCTTTCTTGCTGCTCAATCGGGAACCCAAAACTTTTGCTACCAATGGACACTGTCCAAGCCTTTTAGCAATCTTCTCTGCAGTATGTTCGAGCCTACTGCGCAAAAGCTGGTCTCCAATTTTTGCTCCTGAGAAAGCTTGGTGTTTGAAGAGTGCCAAGAAATCGGCATCGTCCATGTTTTCCAAATAAATAACTTGTTCTTGTTGACAGCAAACAGCAGCTGGAAGCATTGCACGTCGAGAAGTCACCAAAACTTTGCTTCCTGGCTGTTTAGAGACTAATGGATCTAGGAGTTGAAACCACTCTGTTTCACTGTCAGATTTTTCAAACCAAACATCATCCAAGACTAGTAGAAATTTCTCTGACTTCTCCAGTATGTCACGTAATTTGCACTGGAGAGTATCAAGATTATCAATACATGGGCACTCCCCATTTGTTGCAGACTCAATAATCTCCCTTGTGTGACGACGGACATCAAGCTTGCGTGAGATGCAGACCCACATCCTGACATCAAAGCTTTCTTTTACCCTTTTGTCATTGTAGACATACTGTGCTAAGGTGGACTTCCCCATTCCTCCCGTTCCAACAATGGCCAAACTTGAGTACCTCCCTGAACTTGCCTCGTTGGTTGTTGTCTTGCAGAGAAGAAAATCTACTATATGATCACGATCCCTGTCGCGACCAAAAACCTTGGACGTGGGAAGTGATGTGGTTATAGGAACAGCAGTCGCTGGTACGGCTGGTGTCCACTCAACACTAGTGCCATGTCGTAAGCCAAGAAGATCCCGAAGCTCCTTGGCTTCAAGCAGGATGTTCTTGAGCTCTTTCATCTTGTTAATTAGCTTTCTGTTCTCTGGCAACAAGTTACGAAGTCGCTTCATGATGGTAGATGCATTGGAGGAGGATTCATCCTCCGCTTCCATGGGATCCTTCCCACTCTTGGCCTTGCGCTTGAGGAGGTTGTACTCATGCTCGTCCAGCAGGTCCTCGGCATCATAGAAGGCTTCTTTGAGACGCTGGAGCCATGCCGCCAGCTTGTGTCTGTGGGGGCTCTTTTCTGCCGTGTGAATGACCAGCTCGAATTGCGGCAGGACGGTGGCTTCTAGTTGTTGGAGCTCATTTACCATGTCCACACTGAGGTAATCTGAAGCTTTAGTGAGGAGCTTATTGATGATTGGTGATGCTGCCCACCTTAAGCCGGCGAGTGCTAAGTCCGCCATGGAATTGCTGAGTCTGTGGCTCTTTTTTTTTTTGGGTGTATGGAAAGATCTTGGATACAAGTGTTTCCAGATGAAAAAGAAGTGGACAAGCTGCAAGGTATTTTTGGGTATGGAACTAAGAATGGATGGGATGATCTGTTTTTTTCGTTTTTGGAGTATGGATGAGGTTGTTCTACATACAGAAGGGAAATGACTGAAAGACAACAATGGACTCTGATGAAAACCTGAAATCAGGAAGACGAGATAAAACTAGTGAAACTGATAGAAAAACATAAGCTAAACTGGTTATCATCCATTCTCATGTGTGAAACTAGCTGCTGACAAATTAACAGAACAAACGAAGAGTGGAGATCAGAGATCTTACACTTACAATAACTACAAATCAAAGGGCGCGTCCACGCGGGGAGAGCTGCCGAAGCGCCGACGAGGTCGCCGGAGCGGTAGATTTGAACTCTGGAATACAAGCGCTTTACTTCTCCGGCCGGTGCAATAGACGAAAGACTCAAACAGCCCCGTCAACCACTCTGAATGCAGTAATACACCGGCAAAGGCAGGGAAGCGCATTAGCGAAACATTTCGGCAACTTCACAAGTTATTATATTATTCTGTTTTTTCTCTGTACCCGAAATACATACTTTACGGGACCAGTTGTAGTTTTATAAGTTGAGCTGAGGTGGCCACGATAAAGACTAGCTATTGTAATATGGAGCAGGTCACTGACTGTTGTAGAAGAAGTGGCCTTGGCACATCAGACGAAAACATGAATGAAACGGTAGGCAATTCTACCTCTTGCTCCTCCTTTCTTAATTTTCATCACCAATTGCAGGGCTGTTTCGTGCGTGTGTGTGACGCACCTGGTCTAACACACTTGCCCAACCTTTTCCATCGATCTACTTGTATAACGTCAAAATTCACAGAACAAATAATTGTTAAGCAATCCATCCGTGTCCTCCAGTTTGGCGATTCAACAACCTCAGAACGAATATAATTCGTTACTAGGATTATTGTGTATCACGCTTCCATGTCTGATGTGTACCTCATTGTTTACAAAGATGGAGACCGAGTCGCCGGCTGCTGCCTGCTTCTGTAGGTCGACAATATTATCCTCACGGTGTGATCCCTAGCACTATTCCAACACATCATTGCTTTTATGGTCTTGTTAAGAGTTGATAGAGGCGTAGGACAGTGGCACCGTGCAGATCTATCAGTGGAGTTGGTGCAAATAATAAAAGGGCGACGTACTGCTAGATTGATTTACCGATGGCCCTTTTATTTCCTTTTGGTTTTGGGTTTGGGCAGTACTCCTACCTGCTAGGCTGCTTAAATGACGGTAGAAAAGAAACAACCAAGAAAAAAATAGTACCTACTGCAGAGCCTGCCGCCTCCGCTCTGACGCTAGGTAGCATCACGGAGCCCATCACCTACTGCAGCGGACGAAGTCATCATCCCGATCAACCCACCTGGCCACCTCGCTGTGCTCTGCTCTGCTCCAGGTGCGGCAAAACAACGAACACCTTGCGGGCAATGCAAGAGGGCTGCTCAACTACTCGTTGTGCGTGGGAAGGATAGCCCCGGACCGTTGCGTGATCTGGCATGTGAGGAGACGGAATGAGAGTGAGGATGAGGGAGAGAGGAGAAGAAGAAGAGTGCAGCCTCACCCGCAGTGCTCTCCTTCGCCGGCCAGTGGAAGCATAGAGTTAGTGATTCTGATTGGAAAAATGGAAGACAAACCGATTATTTTTTTTCTCATGTCCTACATCACATAGAGTGAAATAGCTACAGTTAACACAACAAACTAAGAGTGGAGATTGGTGATCTTACAGTGTTGAGGGGTGAAGTTATAACAAGTAACAAAATCAAGGGCGCTGGGATCAGAGTTGCTGGAGCCGGTGTGGACAACGAGCGCGAGGTGGCCGGAGTGGTGGACGGGACTCTGGAACAAGCACTGCACTTCAAAAAGAACAAGAGTCAGCTGTCAGATATGAATAAGGGATACACATGCCGGCGGTGAAGGAGGGAAGCAGCTCTGTCAGCCGGGGAAAGCAAGAATAATACCAGAAAAGCTAGCTGATGCCGTCCTGATTTCTGGTGATGATCTGTTCTGTGGTTTCACGTAGAGGAGACCAACGGTGCTGCTGGCTGCTGAGGGTGCTCTGGCCTTCTACTGCTCGCTGGGAAAGGAAGAAGCAAGGACAGAGGAAGGTGTAGAAAGATGAGCAGACAAGGTCTACATTGATTAGGACTGCTCTGGAATTTGAGTACCAATATTATTGTTCATCGTTGAACAAGGACAATTATTGTTGAGACCTGGAGTTGGAGTGGAATAGTCACCACAAACACAGACAAAGGAAGCTTCAGGGTAGCTTTACCGGGCTTCGTTTGTATCCTTGAGAAAGCAACGGTTTGACCGTATCCTCCCTTGCAATAAATTAATGAAAGTGAACAAAGAGTAGATTAGGTCTATGATTTTATCAAAAAAAAAAAAAAATCAGCAAGGCTTTGGCCTTGTACTGATTGGATTGGATGAATTATCGTGCAATGCTTTATCCTTTAGCCGAGCAGTAGCATATATAGGCATCACAGCTGCACTTAAGAATCTTGCTTTCCAGATCTGCAGTTCTGTAACTCAAACAACTCAAACACTGCCTAAACAACTTGTAGGAAAAATTGAGTCTTTGCCAAGTACAGCATTTTCAACTCAAACACTGCCTAAACATTGCCCAAATGAAAAATCAAGGCACACATACGCCACCTCACTTTCTTTCCAGGAAACGGTGGAATGTGGTCACCTCTGCTCTCACATGGAAAATCACATAAAAAGATATTTTATCCCATAAGTAAGCCATAGATTTCACCATCTGTGAAATGATCAAAACACAGAAGGATAGACAACCTGTTGACGAGTGTGGCATACATTTTCGTACTCGTTTCTGCAACGACTTAACAAATCAAGTTTTGACTGACCACTAAGAGGAATCAGCCGTGATGCCTACAGTATGCAAGTCCTCGTTGGGGCCGACGCCGAAGAAAGGGTTGCCGTGTCTGTGGACCGTGGCCTCTGCTCCCGTTCCTCTGCCGTGGTCGGCTCCTCCATCCAGCACGGCCGCGCGCCCCTCAACTGCCATCCCCGAGGCGGCGCGAGACCTGACTCCGGCGACACGGGAGGGTTCCTGGCGCTGGAACAGAAGAGAAGGGACGAAATATTGTGGTATTGGCGTAACTCATCTCTTTGGGCCGGGCCACCGGCCCAGATTGTCTTCCACTCGCTCGTTTGAAACAGAGCAGAGGAACAACGGCTACGCTCCACCACATGACACCGGCAACGCAGTCCCCTTCTGCTCGAACAAGCTAAGCACATGAAAACTCAGAGCACACATGACATGAGCAAACAACGACGAAGATCACGTCATTGGCAATCGCTGTTCTCAATACTTATTACAAACTTTTGCACAGCCACGTGAGAGTATAGCTGTTCTTATTACAAACAATCGACCAATTCGCCTCAAACCGATAACCACAGAATGTGCAGCTGTGCTTATAGTTATAGCATGTTCATCAAGATGCCAACAAATATGCTGGAAGAATTCCTTATGTGGCATGTGAGAGCAAAGAGCCTTGCTTTTCAGGTTTTGCAATGCGCCAGTGGCACATACTGCCAAGTTCTCAAATCAGAGTGAGTCACTACGGCAGACTTCGTACAGAAACATTCTTCGGTACTAGTAACCAGCAGAAATCGCCACTTCCAAACATTCATATGTACGTTGTTCTGCTAGGGACCAAAAACGTACGTATTACTTACAGTCCGACCATCCAAAGCTCAAACATAACACAGATACCATTGCCTACAAATTAAACTACAGAGGACACCAGACATCCTAGCAAACTCGTGTGGAGCTTGAATCTCATAAGTACATCAGGACTCGGAGCACACATGACCAAACACCAACGACACCATAATGACCGAAGTAAAGAAAATCTAAATTCGTGAGAAAAACACGTGTCGTTGGTAATTACTTAAAAAAAACAGATAATGAAGGAAACTTTCCAGCCTCATCCACGGGAGAGTATAGCTGTTCTTATTACAATCAACAAATTTGCCTCAAAGCCATCACAACAGTTTTATCTTCATAGTTAGAGGCTTATTCTAATATCAGAGAAATTCGTGCTGGTATGATACAAACAGGAACAACATGACAACTGAAATGATATAAAGAGGAGCAAACCAACGGGCAACCATCGATCTGGCAATTTCATGGTGGCTGGGAGCCTGGGACACTGGGCAGTGCAAGCGGCATAGTATGCCTTTTCTTTTTACTTGAACTGGGCGAACAAATACTCGAAGAGTCTGAGGCACTCTCCTACCCATATAACCTGCTGTGGAGATGACTGATGAGGACGCCATGACGGAGTGAACTCGAGGCGTCTGTTTGAAACATGAAGTATGTTAAATAATGCAATAGAGAAACTAAACTAGTCCTCGTGATGAATCAGTAGAATTTTATTTTTTTTTAAAAAAAAAGAATGAATCAGTGGAATCTTTACCTTTTCTTATTCTTTCTCATGTGGCGAGTCTAAACAAGCAAGCTCAACATTAGCGGAAGGTCTTCCAGCGGATGTGCGAAATCTTTGGCCAGCTTTCTCCATCAGGCTCCCGGCAGTTCTTCTTCAAGGTGTCACAATTATGTATCGTTATGCGCTGGAGGGAAGATGGCAGATCTGGTAAAGACCTTATGTCGTGGCAATCATAGATACGAAGACTCTCCAGACTGGAGAGAAGTTTTAGATTTCTCGGCAGGGACTCCATTTTGCATATCACAAAATCCAGGCGCTTGACAGATGAGAGATTTGCAAATTCTCCAAATGAAGCTGACTGCTCCTTGCAATCAACAAGATCAAGATTCGGTGGGACTATAAACCCTTTAGCCTTGAGCATGTGGTTGAGCAATACGAAGCTACTAACCTCAAGCGATTCCTGGACATGAAACTGTGAGATGCACTTGGCAGTGAGGTTTGGAATATCTAGCAAACTTAGGTTTTTAAGTTGCCAGGAAGACGAGCCTTCAAGAGAGCACAGGTCGTGGAGACAAGATAGATATAATAATTCAAGGGAGGTCAAGTGGCCAATCAATAAGGACGGGGAGCTTCTGCAACATGTAATGCAAAGCCTTTTCAGGTGTGCCAAGCCATTAATGAATGAATCGGCTGCAAGAATGCATCCACCTATGTAGAGGTATGCAAGGCTGGACGGCATAAATTCTGCTCCACGTGCCAGATCTAAAGAAGGGCAATTATGACAATAAAGTCTGGAAAGAGATGGAGCAGCACGTAAGCCTCCCAGTGATCTGAGACACCAACAGCCACGTACCAACAACAAGTCAAGCTTTGTCAAATGCTCAAACACCTCTTCTGGCGGAAGTGCAGTCAAGACCATATTACATTCCAATCTTAATGTTGTCAGTGAAGTGAGGCCACCGAGGCAAATAGCTAAAGCTCCATCAGTAATACTGCATGAAGAAAGACAAAGTTCGCGAATTCCAGAGGGCAGAACCAGTGGCAGCTCCATGGTCCTTCCATAAATGACTCTTATCCTTTGCTCATGGCAAAAAAGCCATGCCTTAATGATATTTTCTTTCACCGATATTACATCTCCTTCCTCTAGGCCACTTTCAATAATTTGAAGATGTTGTGATATGTCATCACCCATCTGTGTTGTCAACTGCTTCAGGTATGAATGGTCCTTTGAAAGCACTTCCCTAACACATGATCCTGAATCCACCTCCCATATCAATGCAAGTTTAGATGCCAGGTCCTGTGTCTTCATTATATTTTCCCTCAAATGATCATGCTCGTCGAGCTCATTTTTGGAGACAAACACAAGGAGTGGGCACTTCTGAATTGACAATTTTGTAAGCATTGCTGAAAGACAGGGTAATATCTTCAATTTTGGAACATTTTCTAGACACAGCTTAGAGCAATGCCGTAGGAGCTCAAGTATTAGGTGGTAGGCCTTCTAACGAAGTGCAGCCAATAAGCTTAAACCTTTCCAAATTTTCAAAACAGGATGGCTCAAGTAACCACGTTGGATATGTCTCAGATTTATAGCCTTCGATTGTCAGGCCACTAAGTTGGGCTGACGGTTTTAGACCTTCTAGAATATCCAAAGGTAAAGTATCTGCTGCATCCATTCCATTCTCACTACTCCGGGCAAGCTGCAACTTTTTAAGGTGATTCTTCTGATATAGCATGGACTCTAAGGCTTCATCCTTTCTGGAAACATTCTCAAGATTTTCTATTCTAAAACTGCCACCAAGCTCATTCATGTGTTTCAGCTGCCACAACTCGTATCCTTGCTTCTTTTGCACAGAAAAGGTATGCATGTGTTGTAGTGAAGTTAGCTTGCCTATATTGGGAAATTTATGAATAGATGTTTCAACCAAGGTGTATGTGTAATCCTTGTATGCTCCCAAATGTCGTAACTTACTTAAATTGCAAAGCTTGTCAGGCAACCTCTCCACCATTGGGCTAAATTGAAGTAACTGCAATTGGTACAGAGTACATAATGATCTAGGCAATTCAGAAACTAACGTTCTGATGAGGTTCAAATATCGAAGGTGCTTCAGTTCACCAACAGATTCAGGCAACTTACTACTGTTGTAAAATGACAAATACAATACACGTAACTTCTTCAAGTTCCGCAGCATCTGATCAAAAATATCACTTGCATTATCCAGTAGTGGATCAATGCAGATGATAGTGTGTAAATGATGTAGCCTGTAGATGATTTGCTTATGCTTTTGCATACTCTCAACCTGAACAGAGAGATGTCGAACAGTGCATGGTACTTCTTTGATATTGTCCTCTTCTAATCTGAAGCAGTCTTCTTTAGAGAGTGACTCTGCCAAATCATGAAGGATATCATGCATGACATAGTAATCACCATAATTTGTTTCAGAAACCAACTGGAAGAAAGATCCAGAGACCATATCGTTGAAGTAATCTATCCCAACGTCTTCTAATGTCCTCCTACTCGAATTGCATGAACCAACAAAGCCTTCTGCCACCCAAAGGTGAACCAACTCATTAGGTCTAAATCTATAACCTTTTGGAAATAAGCTGCAATACAAAAAGCACCTTTGTAGACGTGGATCTAACTTCTCGTAACTCCACAATAGAGCTGTGAATGGCTCACTTAAATCTCCAAGCTTTAGAGCATCTTTCCATTCGCTGATATCCTTTTTCCTGCACAGTCGGGAACCCAGAACTTTCGCTGCTAAAGGACATTGTCCAAGCCTTTTAGCAATCTCCTGTGCAGTATTCTCTAGCCTCATGCACTGCTGGTCATTGATTTCTGCTCCAGAAAAAGCATAGTGTTTGAAGAGGGCCAAGAACTCAGTATCATCCATGCTTTCCAAACGAAAGACTTGTTCACAGCACAAAGTCTTTGGAAGTGTTTCACTTCGAGAAGTCACCAAAACTTTGCTTCCCAACTGTTTGGAGACTAATGGAGCTAGGAGTTGCTCCCACTCAGTCACAATATCAGATTTTTCAAACCAAACATCATCCAAGACAAGCAGGAATTTCTGTGAATCTTGTAGTATATCACGCAATTTGCACTGGAGAGTATCAAGATTATCAACGCGTGGGCACTCCCCCTTTGTTGCAGACTCAATAATCTCCCTTGTGTGCCGACGGACATCAAGCTTGCGTGAGATGCAGACCCACATCCTAACATCAAAGCATTCTTCAATCCTCTTGTCATTATAGATATATTGTGCTAAAGTGGACTTCCCCATTCCTCCTGTTCCAACAATGGACAAACCTGAGAGCCTAGCTGAACTTGCCTTGTCGGTTATTGTCTTGCCGAGAAGAAAATCTACTATACGATCACGATCCATGTCGCGACCAAAAACCTTTGAAGTGGGAAGTGATGTGGTTGTAGGAACAACAGTTGCTGGTACAGCTGGTGTCGACTCGACAGCATTGCCAGGTAGTAGGCCAAGAAGTTCACGAAGCTCCTTGGCTTCAAGCAGGATGTCCTTGAGCTCTTTCATTTTGTTAATTAGCTTTCTGTTCTCTGGCAAAAAATTACGTGCCCTATTCTTAGCAGCACGAAGTGGCTTCATGATGGTTGATGCAATGGAGGAGGCTTCATCCTCCCCTATCAAGGGATCCTTCCCACTCTTTGCCTTGCGCTTGAGGAGGTTGTACTCATGCTCATCCAGCAAGTCCTCAGCATCATAGAAGGCTTCTTTGAGCCGCCGGATCCATGCCTCCAGCTTGTCCCTGTGGGGGCTCTTCTCTGCCGCTTGAATCACCAGGTCAAACTGTGGCAGGACGGTGGCTTCTAATATTTGGAGCTCACGCACCATGTCCACGCCAAGGTAAGCTGTAGCATCAGCTAGGAGCTTCTTGATGATTGGCGATGCTGCCCACCTTAAGCCAGAGAGAGCCAAGTCCGCCATGGATGCAGTGACTTTTGCTTCCCCTTATTTTCTGAGCGAAGACACCTTGGATGCAGAAGTTTCCAGATGAAAAGAAGATGGCAGGTTGAATTGGTTATGGAAGGAACAAAATAGATGAATGGATGGATGATGTGAATCAGAAACAAAACTGTTTTTTAATATGGATGTGTTGCTTATGAAGAGGGGATAGAACAGGACGAAGTGATGGCACAAGATGTTTGGGTTTTGCAGGGATCTAAATTAGGCAGACGATGGGAAATAATCAAATGCCAAAGACTTTTTTCGCTTTTCTGTGGGGATTTTGAAGTTTTTTGGGTAGGGAAGAAGTGAATGAGTACAAGGAGAAATGAATGAGTAGATGATGTAGGGTGCGAGTGTGTCTAGTCACCAAGAAAACCAGGGCAAAATGGATGAAACATGAACAAGATGGGAAGCCGGAACAGAATACTGAATTTTTTTTTTTTTTTTTTTTTTACTATGGAAGAGGTGCTTCTGAAGAGGGAGAAACAACTGGTGAAGACAACAAAGGAGTCGATAGAAAACCTGGAATCAAAAGACGAGACAGATAAAATTACTGAAACTTAGAGAAGTGAAGAACAGAGAACAATCAATTTGTTCTCCTTTAATCTCTCATGTGTTGAAGGAAGACGAAGGAAAGTAACTAACAAGTTCACACAAGAAATCTTACACGAACAAAAAATTTCAACAGAGCAGGGAGCAGCGTCTAAGCTTGGATGACGAGCACGAGGTCGCCAGAGAGGGATGGCTTGTCACTGGACTGCAGAGGAAGCACTGTAATGCAACAGAATCAGACGCAAGAGTCAAACAGATTTGTTTTCCTTTCATTTCTCATGTGTTAAAGGAAGACACTGGAAAATAGCTAACAAGTTCACACAAAGAAATCTTACACGGACTAAAACCTTCAACAGCGCGGAGCAGCGTCTCCGGAGCAAGCTTGGACGACGAGCGTGAGGTCGCCGGAGGGGTGGACTGTGGACTCTGGAAGAAGAGCACTGTGATGTAAGAGAATGAGATGCAAGGCTCAAACAGCCAGTCAGATGCAGATCTGATCCAGCCAGTAGCAAAGGGAGGAAGGGCATTAGCAAAATATTCAGGCTACTTCTCCAAACATTGTTCTATTGTTTTTTCTCGTATTACGAAAAGTATACTTATTAAGGGACCAGTTGCAGTTTTATAAGTCGAGAGATGCTTTGGGCATAATGAAAAGTGAAAGCACTCACTGATTATTGCACAAGTGGTCTTTAGCTCCATTGCTGGCCGGTGGCCTTTCATGCTTTTAAATTACCGCTCTCTCAGGTCTGAATGCTATGATCAACAATACAATATGACACCGTAACCTTGGTCTTTGTTCTATATAGAAAGTTGTGTCAGCTTTCCTTGTGGGGCTCATCTTAATGACGAGGCCGAACTCTTGAATGAAGGTGGCTTCTAGCTAGTATTTTCTCACGAACCATGTTCACGGTGAGGTAAGCTGAATCGAGCTTGTTGATGATTGACGAATGACGATGCCACCTACTCCCCTGAAAAAATGCAATTCTAACACAATATCACGTTTTATGTTGGAATATTAAGTGAACTGCCCACCTCTTCCCATCAGCTTAAGCTTTTGGGTTGAATTGGTTGGTGCATGCAACTTAATATGGTACCAGCTCAGGAGAGGTCTCGAGTTAGAATCCTAGGTAGCGCAATTAAAATAAATAATTGCTGCTCGCTCCTATTCCACGCCGGGCACGTCCGTCGCCTGAGATCTCTCGCGAGCCTCGACGTGAGGGGGAGTGTTGGAATATAAGTGAATTGCTTCGCCTTTTCCCATCAGCTTAAGCTTTTGGTTGAATTGGTTGGTGCATGCAACTCAATATTTTAGTAACATAAATTTGACCATTATAGATAAAAGGATATTAATATTTAAGATACCAAATAAACATGATTAAATTAATTATGAAATGTAATAAATTAATTTTGAGTAATAAATGTGAAAATTATTCATTATAAACTTGGTTGAACATGAACCACTTTATGTGGCACGTACCTTATAGTTGCTTTTTTTTTTGAATAGAGATGGTACCTAAAGCCACCGAATGCCATGGAATTGCATTATTGCAGTTGTGCACTTACACCAACTTAACTTCAAAGGGCGCGGCCGCGTGGTGAACAGAGCTGCTGAAGCGCGTCGACGAGGTCGGTGGAGCTATGCGTTGGACTATGGAGCAAGCACTTCACTGCAATGGAAGAGACAGAAAGACTTGAACAGCCCGTCAACTACTCTGATGCAGTAATTAAGTGGCAAAGGCAAGGAAGCGCATTAGCGAAATATCTGGGAAACTTCTCCTGTTATTATGCTTTTTTTTTTTGTCTCTGCAGCCAAAATTATATACTTAAGGGACCAGTTGCAGTTTTATAAGTTGAGATGAGCTGGCCTTGATAAGGACTACTGGACTAGCCATTGTTAATACGGAGCAGGTCACGATTTGTGGTCTTAGCACGTCAGACTATAAAACATGAACGATTGACCTATAGTGTAAACTAAGACATCGTCAACCAAACAATGAAACGGTAGGTAATTCTACCTCCACATCCTTTCATAATTTTCATCGCAATTGCAGGCCTCTTTCGTGCAAGTGCAAGTGTGTCTGTGCAACTACCCGCCACAATGTCAGTAGCCGTCCTCGTAATAAATCAGGAAAAGAAAATAGTACCTACTGCCGAGCCCGCCGAATCCGCTCCTGATGCTAGATAGCATCGTCGAGGCACCGCCAGGTTCCCAGCATCATCCCGATCCGCCTCGCTGTGCTCTCCTCTGCTCCAGCTGCGGCAAAACAACAAACACTAGCACGCAATACAACAAGGGAAAAAACTTGTATGGGCGACGGGTGCATTGTGGCGTGCGTGAGCGCCCCGGCCCGATTGATGCCGCGTGGACGCCTATTCCATCGCACGGCAGGAGTAAACGGCTCGCCCATGTCATTCCCATCGGCTCCGCATCGGCAGATCACAGACGGCTCGCTCCATATCGACTCGACGACTCAGCTTGATCCTTCCCATCGTGACCCACCTCTCCTCTGATTCCACCGTCGCCAGATTACGGTGTGGCAACTATGGCTGGGGAAGAGCACGGCGGGGAGGTCGCGAACGACAACAGGACAGATCGGCGAGGCGCTTCTGCTGCGGTGCCTGTAGCAGTGATCTCACGCTGATGGGCAGGGAGACGAAAGTGGCGGCGGCGGAGGAGCTCGTGCCGACGCTGTCATTGGGTTGTAGGAAGCTGGACGCCATGAGCAGGCGTGCCGACCTTGGCCTCCGCGGCGCCCTCCTTGCCTGTCTCCTTGCTTGTCTCTGTGCTGCGCTCGCCGTCAGGCATCATTCCGGTCAGGGCAATCTCTGTCCATGGTGAGCACCTTCCTTGGACACCAGGTGTTCGGCAATTTTCTCCAACCATTCCAGCACCAGGTCGTCGAACATGGCCACGAGCAGGCTCCGGTTCTAAGCAACCTACGATGTGGCCAAAAACACGGCCACGGCCTGATCCTTGTAGCAGGTTCTGGTTCGAAGCAAGCTATGATGTGGCCGATGAGAAAAACATTTGTTTGAATTGTTATTGCAAGGTGCAGGCTGCACAGAGGATGAGAAGAAAAGGCACCATTCTGCATTGTGATGTTCTGCTATACAGGCTTCTGAACATCTCTAGCTCCAAAAGATAGGACTTATGTCTTGTGCTTGAATGTAACTAGGATGGTTGCCAAAGATGTAACTAGGATTTCATGTCACTGTATGGATATGTTACAGAAATTGTAGAGGTTTAGAGAACTGGAGACTCAGGTTCTTATTCAGAGCAAAGCAAATGGTAATGAACATGTAGAGAGTTCATTGATACTTGTCAAATGCAAAATGTGACTTTTATATGAAGGGAGCCTTTAGCTATCTGTTAACAGATTTTTCATGGAGAGATCTGTTGGATTTTTTTTTGCTAACTAATCTGCACTTGATAGATCAGCACGAATCTTGGAGCACATTCAATAATCCTCAATCTGACAGATTCCAAACTAGAAAAATCTGTCGACAGCAATTGCCTTGTCGTCTGGTTACTTTCAGTTTATCACCAAACTGTAATGGTGTAGTTGGATAAAATTGGAACTACAGTCACCAAGCAAAATGAAAAAAAAAAGTAAAGAAACAAGTGAACATGCTTGATCGAAAGGGAAGCAAGCAGGATGGACATAGATAGAGTCAGTACATGAGTCGGCATGGTTGCCGGATGGACATAGATACGAGTCAGTACATAGCTACAGTCAGTACAGGAATCGGTATGGTTGCCGGATGGACATAGATACGGTCGCCGCGGACGGCGAGGGTGACTAGCCAAAGGCTGAGCACGTCGGCTACAGCAGGTTCAACCGTGACCTACGGCGACGGCAGCGACAACAGCTTAGACCAACAGACCGGCGCAAGTAGAATAGGGGGCTTGGGGAAAGGCTCTAGCAACGGCAACGTGCGCAGGTAGAGGCCGCCGTGCTCTTCCTCGGGTACAGACGGCGGTGAAGTTAGAAGCGGCGCCGACTGCGGGCTGCGGCTAATGGCGGCGGGACCTCGGCGGACTGAGGAGAGACGAGAAGAACGTGACTTTGACGAGGTCTGAGCCGATGGGAAGTGGAGCCGAGCCCTGATTCCTTCGATGATGAGCTGACGGGAAGCACTCCATTTCGGCGGCCGCCCGATGTGGGACGCGCCCACGCGACATCAATCCAGCTAGGGAGCGCACCGGCTCGTTCGTGCACCCGTCGCTCACTGAAGTTGTTTCCTACAACAAGGCGCTCAACTACTCAACTACTCGCTGTGCGCGGGGTGGATAGCCCCGGCCCGTCGCGTGACCTGGCATATGGAGGAGACCGAGTGAGAGTGAGGACGAGGGAGAGAGGAGAAGAGTGCTGCTTCACCCGCCGCACTTTACATCGCGTGGTCTCGCCGGCGAGTGAAAGCGAAGACAAATCGACTGTTTTCCTTTTTCCGGATGCAAGATAGCCAGACAACATTTACTTTCCGATGCACACGGAGGTAAACAACTACACCCTCCGTCTCAAATCCTGATTCAAGATTAAATCTTGAAAAATCAAAACATTTTAAGTGATCAATACCATTTGAACTTTTTTTATTATGATGTCAATGGTGTATCATTAGGTTCCTTATTAATTATATTTTCATAATATATTAACTTAATATCATAAATCTTTATAATTTTCTTTACAATTTTGGTCAACTTGAGATACTTTAATTCACCAAGATTCTTGAAATGACATATAGTGTGAGACAGAGGGAGTAATATGTTATTTTCAAAAAAATAAAATAAAAAGCTAGCATTTTACCTGAAAATGACCGTTCTTCTTGGGGAAAATAAAGTTAACATAAAAATGAAGAGTGGAGATTTAGAGATTTTTGCAAACTATTAAAATATAGCTATAAATTGTTAAATAGACCGTTGCCTAACCTAGATCTGAAAAAAGCACGGCTCATATATACAGGGCCACACATAGTACGCCGTGCCATCGGATCATACTAATTAGGGCCATGGGTCTGGCCTTTGGCCCAATATCTACGCACCATACTTTCTTTGGACTAGGCATGCCACACCGAGCTCTTTTCTATGTCGGGCTTATCCGATAAGCACGAAAGCTAGACTAGGGCGAAACCCACTTACCATGATGCTAGGTTCTAATAGGGGAATAGAGACGGTAGCAGACATACAATGAAGTCAGTTGGACTAGGGAGAGTGGGAGAGGAGGCCACGAGGGCCTCATTTTTGTGTGAGTAGTTTTTGGACAGGGGCTTTATTCTAGATAATCCGCCTCTAAAAATCCAAACCGATCCCTGATGGATGTAGGCATGCCTCTTAAGTAGATCATCTTTGAATTGCACGCAGTATCCTTAAGAAATTGATTTATAGAGGTGATCCTCTTAAGAGATGAATATCTAAAAATCCATTTTCAGAGAAGCGGGATACTTTTAAGCTTCTTCTAAAATCTCTGGTGTCTCCTATAGTATTCCCACGTCGCATAAAATTATTTTTTAAACATCTACGAGAGTCGTTTTCAAACTCAATCTCTAAATCCTATTTTGGAGCGCCGTTCGAATTAAAATGATTACTTTTATCTTCCTAAAACTCATGTATATCTTGTGAGTACTGTGGTGAGCTATACCCGCTTTCCAACTTTGGCTTGCGTGAAACCAAAAGTAATGATAATAAATAAAAATATAATAAAAAAACTGTTCAAAATTTTTTTCTTGTCAAAGCCACTATGGGCATGTTTGTTTCCCTAGACGAGTTAAGCCTGGCCCGTGTCCCCAGTGCAAGATACCTTGTTTGTTTGCCTTTCTAGCTCAGGCGGTCAGCCGCGACCCGCGAGTTTGTTTGCCTGGACGGGGTGGGAGGTGGCCTAACTACCTCCCAACCGCCAGGTTAGGAAGGTGTTTGTTTGCCTGCACCAACCAGCTGCATCAGCAACAACAAATGAAGCAGCATCGTCGTTTCAAGAATACCATAGAGGAAACCATGCATACTTTTTTTTAACATTTGTTCTCATAATCATGGCAGAGCGGAGATTAAGACCATTCATTAGTTCACATAATCATAGGTTTTGGCCTCAGAATGAGTAATGTAACCCACAATTTTATGGTTGCCTCGAGAAATTTACAAATTCACAGCAGGCATATGAAATCATGTGACACATCCAACCTAAGCCATGAACCCAGCTAGGCAAGGAGTTGCTTAGGCATGGATGTATCACACGACTTGATAACTGCCATGACAAAACAACAGAATCACTTACATACAAAATCATCATTGGCCATAAAGAACAACTAGGTAAATATAGCCAAAAAAACTATAGTGAGGCATAACTTAAGTAGCCAAAAAAAAGTTGATCATTGTTTTTGCATCATTTGGCCTCAGACTATTGTTCATCTATCATGCTTTCATAGAAAAATCATTGGTGGCATTGAGTTTTGAAACTCAAAACAATGACTAAACCAAGATCAAAGCAGGCATGGAAGCATGGAGGCATCCACCCCAAGCCATTAACCTAGCTAGGCAAAGGAGTTGCTTAGGGATGGATGTGTCCCAGCATGTTTTGATGACTGCCCTGAGAAACACCAATAACAGTATCGACTCCAGTGCCACCTCCCGTCAAATTGAGGCCATCATCGACCATGCACTCAAGCTCAACGGGTCTTGCCAAATAGACCGCTAGAAGCAACCTCAACCGATCCATGCTCCAAATTGTTCACCTTCAAATTACAAATTAGGTGGCATTATTGAGCCACCAAATAGTTGAAATGTTCAATTGTCAGGGTTCCATGCACTACAGCAAATCGTCGTATTAACAACAATAAACATAGCGGCCACATAGATAGAAATGGGATCCCCCCGAGCGCTCCGAACGGGCGACTCGGGGGCTCCCAAGCCGGCGGTGCCACCGCGCCCACCCGCCTTCCTCCTCTCCGGCTGCCGCCGCCGCCCTCCCAAGCCAGCGGCGCCCCGCACAACCGGGCTCCGTCGCGCGTGCTACTACACCCCACTCCCCTTCCCTCTCTCCTCTCCAACCCTTCCCCTCCACCTTGCTCTACCAGAGTGCTCGCCGGCCGACGAGGCAGATCCGGGTCCCCATGGACCGGATCTGGTCTCCTACTACATGGATCTGGGCTGTTGCGCCAAGGATTTGGTGGATGGGGACGGGCCGACGGCAAGTCTCTCTGGACCGGACCTGGCCGCCGTTCGGCTGCTGGGGCCTCCTCTGCCTCGCGCGCGGGCGGGATGGTTCCATGTTGCGGGGGCAGCCGGTGCGGGCGCCAGCGGCCTGTTGCCTTCTTGGGGTGGCACAGTGGCTTGCCCACCCCGGGCGGCGCCTTGTCTCTTGGCGGGGTCAGCCGGGCTCTCGGTCCCCGTAGCCGGGTCCAATGCCTTGGGCGCCCCTGCTTCGCGGCCCGGCCGGATCGGCGTGCGGTATCGGCCTGGGCGTTCCTGTGGTCGTTGCTGCCTTCTCCAGGTGCCATGTTGGCCTGCCCATCACCGGCGGCGCTCTCTTCTTGGCGTCTGGCGTCGGGGTCGGCCGGATCCTGGGTCCCTATGGCCGGATCCGGTGCCCTCGACGGTGGTGCGTGGCTGCTGTGCCCCGGTTTGGCCGCGACGGGACAGCGGTGGTCGCCGGTCTTACGGGGTGCGTGCGGGGGTTGCCTGGCCCTTTTGCGGCGGCCTGCTCTAGCGGTCGCCGGCCATGGCCGTCACCAGACCACACCCTAGCGGCTTCTCCTGGGGGACGCTGCGGCGGTGCCATGGGCTCGGTGTAGCGGTTGTTGTTGTGTGGGTTCTGAGCGAAAGCTCAGCCTGGCTTTGCCGGGCAAACGATGGTGACGCCTTGGGCGCCACTCACCTTCTTGGAGGCGTCGTGTCTGAACCTCGTACTTCAGCTCCAACATTGCTGGATTCTAGGCGAAAGCCCTTTGCCTCCTTGGCCAGCGACGGTGGCGTCTAGGGTGTTCCCTTGGGCGTCACCTCCTTCTTGAAGGCGTCGCTGATGAATCTCCAACGGCCTGTTGCTTGTCCCCCATGTGGTTGTCGTCTTCCGCTGTCCCTGCAGCTGGTTTTCGATGGAGTTCCTCACTGTGCTGTGTCCCTTCACTCTATTCGCTTTGGTTTGTCCTGCAGCTCTTGACCTTGCCGTCGTTTCTGACGGATGCTTTGCCGTCGTCGTCATGGCCATCCTTATGCTTGGCCGTCGTGATTCGTTGGCGAATGCTTTGCCGTCGTTATCTTGGCCACCCCCTTGCTTGGCCGTCGTGGTTTGTTGGCGGATGCTTTGCCGCTGGGCTCGTCTTTTGGGTGGATGCTATGCCACCATGGCTTGGTCTCTTATGTAGGCAACCTTAGCGTTTATTCATGTATACAGGCGTAGTTAGGTATTAGGTGTCGAGGGCAGTCGCTCTCTTCTTTGTTTTTTTCTTATTTATTATTCATGTATCCTTTGTGCGGTGCTTGGTTGATGGCTGCTCGCCACCACCAACTATCGCTTTGTTGTAGGTCTATTGACCATTCCTGTCCTCTTAATGAAATACAGACATATATGCCTGCTCGTGAAAAAAACATAGATAGAATATGTGGTCGTTGGGTTCCATTTGGCATCCATCCGAGTGTTTCTTAGAGTGCCCGACGACCAAATTCTGTCCGGTGGAGCTTGTCAAATTTCAAGCCTAGGGCCACTATCAAAACATGTGTGCCACTCATGTGAGGTCAAAAATCTGCTCATGGGATCTAGATCGATAGATAAAAAAAAAATTAGCTCATGAATACGTAATTTTAGATGATATATCTCAATTATAATTTTAATTCATAACGTAATCTATGGAAATATGCATGGAAGTGGTTAAATAAATACCTAACTAATGTTTGCTGTGTATTTGGCACAAGAGTAGGAGAAAAAGGATTTCAATGTCATCGACACTTCATTAAAAATGGCGTAATCAATTTTCCTCAAAAAAACAATGGCGTAATCAATTTTCCTAAAATGTTTGACAGGCCGTTGTGATGAGAGTTCCCTTGTGGTCGCTACTCGCTAGTCGCTACTACACCCAACTTCCCGGTCCTCGCCCCCACACCACGGGACTTCGTCAACAAACTCCCAAGATCGCATCTCACGGCTGCTCAAATATTTTACTCCGCTCCTCTCCGCCATAACCACGACCACCATCAGCGGCGCCACCACCGCATGCCTCCTCCCCTCCCACAGGGACCATCGAGCATCCCACATCCATCCGCCCGTGCGCCTCCCCAAACGGATGCCTGCGTAGACGCGCTGCGGCAGCGTTTCTCACTATCCCGTCGCCATGGCAGGGGAGGACCCTTGAGGCCGTGACGGTAGCCTGTTGATGCGTATCCACTCACCAGTCTGCATGTAGCGAGGCCGGTACCCTGTGCAGGCCAGTGACCAGACACAGCGACGGCAACAGCACGGCCAGTGACGAGCCCCTACCGTAAGTTGTAATCTTCATTCATGGAATTCGCATCTGCATCTCAAGAAGCATGTCCCTCTTCAATCCGTGACTCTATGTGGCCCTGCCTCTTGCCACTTTCAGTCAGATGTCGTTGCCCGTCCACGCCTGGATCACGCCCCCGGCAGTAGATCGGGTCACATCATTCGCACGAGGTACTGGCTTGGTTTCAACATTTGATTGTTGTGTTTTTCAGATGTTAATAATTGCGGATATGATTAGATGATACAGTTTTCTTTGTTTCAACTTCGTATTCAGATGTTAATAATTGTGGATATGATTAGATGATACAGTTTTCTTTGTTTCAACTTTGTATTCAGATGTTAATAATTGCGGATATGATTAGATGATAAAGTTTTCTTTGTTTCAACTTTGTACCTGTACAATTATTTCCTTCATGGCTACATTGTATATTTCCAAAATTATAGTAGGTCACTGATTACATCTTTTACCGAGCCACAATCAGGGCATTCAGTATCTTCCTTTATTAGAAGGCAGTAGGCACCACATATATCTTATAATCTTATATTATCTTTAGTTTATAATAAATGCAGTTGATGTCCTACATTATCTTACCTTCAATAAATTTCTTGTGCCAAATTTGTGGTCTGAATCTTTGGGTTATCAAGTTTCAGCTTCAATCAATGAAAACTGAAACTAGCTAACAGTACCGTAACAAGTAAGCAGTTTTTTATTTCATTCATCACATTTTCTTGTTTTTGTCAACCATCGTGCTAACAGAGCTATAGCTTTACATAAATTTTACCTACATTTGGCCATTTGGCTTTTATTCTATCATCAAGATACAATGTACATGGACATAGGTGAAGATATTTATCAACTAACACTGCTGCTGAAAGGTCAATCGATCAACGGGTCATTGATAGCAACAATGGCACTGCCGCACTTGCAATGGTAGGCTGCTGATATCGATGAAAGCAATGCCGCAGGTACAAGCGCAGATGCCACAAGAACTTTTGCTACCACTACTGGCGTCGAGGCCAATGTACGTACGTAGTAATGAGTACTGAGGCAAGATCATCGCTGCCACTATTGCTTGTGCCCATCGGACACAGTCCATCAGCCGCGCCACCACGCTCGCCGTCGCAGCACAATCCATCAGCCGCGCCACCACGCTGCATGAGTGTTGAGTATGTCACCGCTTGACACTGTTTTTCTTCAGGACTTGGTTTTCCTATTGTCTACTATTGTAACAGCTTCAACACCGGGCATCTCTCCCACGTCACCTTAATTGTAGGATCGGTTGTTAGTGGGGAGAGCTCCGTTTTATGTAACCCTCCATCCCCCTCAAACCCATCACTCCAACCTCGAAACCCAATCCCGTCGCCACCCCAAACCCTCCTCGCCCGAGCCATGGCGGCACCGCCGCGCGAGCTTCATGAGCTTGTCGACGACACCATCGTGGAGATCCTCCCACGCGTCCTGCCGAAAGAGCCAGCACACCTTGTCGGCGTCTCCCTTGACCGCAAGCCGTGGCGTCGCGTCCTCACCGACCCCGCCTTCCTTCACCGCTACCGCCGCTTCCACGGAGCTCGTCCGCTGCTAGGCTTCTTCAACCCTTACTTCATTTGCACCACTACAACCGCCTCCCGCTTCTCCTTGGATTCACCATTGAACTGCTTGCCCTTCGACTGCCGCCACGATCGCGTCCTCTTCAAACAGATTTTCACTGGCGAGTTCCTCGTCTAGGACCCGATCACCGGTGCCCGGGAGGAGATGCCCTTCCCGAACATCTAGTGCAACTCTGCTGCAGTGTTGTGCGCGGCCATCGACTACGACCATTCCAGCTGCCACGACGGAGGTTCCTTCCTTGTTGTCTTTGTGGGTTTAAATGTGGACCGGCACACCGATGTGTCCGTGTACTCTTCTCAAGCTGATGCGTGGGGCGCTTCTGTTCACCTAGATGTGGGTGTCCCCGATTATTACACTTTCTTTGTGCGCATGAGCCGGTCTGTCGTTGTCGGGGATGGAGTTTACGTTGTAGTCGAGTTTGGTCATATTGCAATCCTGAAGTATGACTTAGCCACGCATTCCTTGTCTATCTTTGATAAGCTGCTGCACCGGAGCTTCAAGCGTAATCACCTCATCATGTCAAATGTCAATCAAGGATAGTTTTCTTGTGTTCGCCATAATAAAGGATTCCAGACTTTGCATTCATCTTATTGTGAAGGGAGATGCAGATGCAGCTGCGCGATGAATGCCATACGGGGTGATCGACCTACACACAGTGTTACCCATCAGCATCCGGTATGACACCCCGTATGACACCCATCGCACAGCTGCATCTAAATCTCCCTTCACAATAAGATGAATGCAAAGTGTGGAATCCTTTATTGTGGTGAACATAAGAAAACTATCCTCGATTGGCATGATGAGGTGATTGCGCCCGAAGCTCCGGTGCAGCAGCTCATCAAAGATAGAAAAGGAATGCGTGGCTCAGCCTTACTTCAAGATTGCAATACGACCAAACTCGACTACAACATAAACTCCATCCTCAACAACGACAGACCGGCTCATGCGCACAAAGAAAGTGTAATAATCGGGGACACCCACATCTAGGTGAACGGAAGCGCCCCGCGCAACAGCTTGAGAAGAGTATACGGACACATCGACATGGCGGTCCACATTTAAGCCCACACAGACAACAAGGAAGGGACCTCTGTCGTGGCAACTGGAATGGTCGCAGCCGGCGGCCGTGCATAGGGCTGCGGCGGAGTTGCACTAGATGTTCGGCAAGGTCAACTCCTCCCGGGCACCGGTGATTGGGTCCCAGACGAGGAATTCAATGGCAAAAATTTGTTTGAAGAGGACGCGCCCATGGTTGCAGTTGAAGGGCAAGTAGTCCAATGGTGAATCCGAGGAGGAGAAGGGGGAGGCGGTTGTAGTGGTGTGAATGAAGTAAGGGTTGAAGAAGCCTAGCAGCGGAGGAGCTCCGTGGAAGCGGCGGTAGTGGCGAAGGAAGGTACAATCGGTGAGGACGCGACGCCGCTTGTAGACAAGGGAGATGTGGACGAGGTGCACTGGCTCTTTTAGCGGGACGCGTAGGAGGATCTCCGCGATGGCGTTGTCGACAAGCTCCTGCAGCTCGTGCGACAGTGCCGCCATATAACTCGGGCGATGAGGGTTTGGGGGTGGTGACGAGATTGGGGCTTGGGGTTCGAGTGATGGATTTGGGAAGGATGAAGGGTTACACAAATAGGAGCTATCCCCACTAAAAACCAATCCTACAATTGAGGCGACGTGGGAGAGATGCCCGGTGCTCCAGTCGTTACTACAATAGCCAAAGGTAGTCAAGTTGGTAGCCTGGTGGAGTATGTTTTTTTTTTGCATTTTACTCCTCAAATTTGGGATAGGTAGTGTGTTTAGGTAGTCTTTTGGAGTTGCTCAGGTGGAAAGAAGAAAGGATTTCCTTTGATTCATTGCTGGCTCAAGGTGAGGAACTCACCCAAGTTCGAAGCACTTAATTCAAAGGTGAAGAGAAAGGCTACCAATGCCAAGAAACCGATAACTAGCAATGCCAAGAAGCCGACAGCTGCAATGCCACAACAGCTGATCCAATCAATCTTGATGAGGTAGGAGCAGAGGAAGATAGAGGAAGCCTAGATACTCCTAAATCTTCTCAAGTGTGAGAGGGACAAAGGCCCATGAGAAGGAGGCGTGCAAAGGAAATGGCTCAAAAACAAGGGAGCAGATGGTGGTTCATACAAGAATGTAATTGAAGAATTGCTTGTAGAGAAGAAAGAGGAAAGGAAGACGAAGGATTTGAGTTGGCAAGAGGCCAAGACAATTCTAGAGTGTAGGATATCCATTGATGAGAAACAGCTGATGTGCGGACAAGAGCAAAAGATTATGTTCTGTGATGCTAACGCTTTGGAGGATGCAGATTAGAAAAATTATGTCTTGACAATGAGGGCAACAATCACGACGCAGAAGATGGCAGAGCTTTCCTAAAGCCTCAGCGGTTCTAGTGGTGGTAGTCGTGCAACAGAAAATGATCTTGGTGGCGACGCCCCCAATTGTTTAACTTTGCGTTGTACTTTATTTAAGTACCTTTGAATTATGTGCTTTATTTTGTTCTCATCGTTGAAGTTTGTAGTGATCTACTTTGATTAGTTATGGACGAATTGTATGCTTTATTTGTGGTTGAAATATTTTAGCTTAAATTGTAGATGAGAAATGGAGATCATAGAGGGGCAACATAAATTTGTGAAAAAATAAAATAGGGGGTTGATTTTAGGTAGTATTGTTGGAGACAAATACAAAAAATAAGTAGTCTGAGAATAGGGCGGCTGGCTAAATAGAGAAGTAGGGATCTGTTTTAGGTAGTGTTGCTGGAAATGCTCTAAGAGGTAGGAGGACATGAAGAAAGGAGGTAATGTTGCCCCCATGGGGGCCTCGGTTTAATATGTGAGTAGATTTGTGAGCTTTATTCTTGATAGCCCACCTCTAAAAATTCACTATCACCTCTCGATGGATGTTCCACTCAAATAGGAAAAAAAAGGGATTTCTTGTCGATGGATGTTCCACTCAAATAGAAAAAAGGGATTTACCGAGATGGTCTTCTTAAGGGACAGACCTTTGAAAAAAAAATTTAGAGGCGGGATATTTTTTGAGCTTCTTCTAAAATCTCCGTGTCTTCTAAAATCATTTAGAGAGATAGTAAGTGAAAAATGCCATCTTAGAAAATAAAATCCATGTCTTTTAAAACCATTTTAAGCATCTACAAGAGTCATTTTTCTTAAACTCACTCTCTAAATCCATCTTTGGCTAGAGCGAAACTAAATATAAAAATAGAGGATGCCAATAGTTAGATATCTAAATATAAGAATAGAGGATGCCAATAGTTAGATATCTAATTGAAGGGAGCTTTCTTTAGTTAAAATCTCTATTTCTATTAACAGGATCCGAGTCGCTCTTGTATTTTGGTTCGTGACATTCTCCCTATACACGTGAATTGTTGTAAAACCAACTGCTCATCTCTGGTATGTCTGTCACGTGCACATCACCCAGGTTCAAATCCTGGGTGCGACACATTATTTTGGATTTATTTCGGAATTTTTCGGCGCTATGCATTAAGTGGTAGGTGATGTTCAAGTCGACAGCGGCGCTGTGGTGATTTCGTGAACTTCAAGATTTACCGGCTCGACCAATCCTTCGATGGTGCTCATAGGGATAGGGTTTGCGTACGTGTGTTCATAGGGGTGAGTGTGCGTGCGTGTTGAGCGTCTGCGTTGTACTGTGTAATCTAAAAAAAAGAAAATACCCGCCATGAAGCAAATCTTGAAAACTAATTTGTTAAACTTTAAAGTACATAATTGGAGGCCCTGTAATTTCAGTTAGGAATTTAGTTCATAGCTTAGTCGACTAAGTGAACTGTAAACAAAATTATTTATAAGTCAAATGCATCCTACGTGATGCCTTCCACAAAGACACCGCGTAACGATACGCTCTCCCCCAGCAGAAATGCCAGCCCACGTACGTCACGGATGATTTGTCACGAAACACGAATCATAAACAAAATGCAGCATGCATTTAAACATACAAAGGTCAGCGAGGGCGTTACTTCTAGTTTCAATTTGCCTCTTTTTGCTACTCGTAATTTCCAACACATTTACACGTCATCCTTTATCTTGTTCTCCAATACACAATTGACCACATAATTTTAAGCATTTCCTATCCAACAATCATTGATCAGTATACCATAGATTATGAGCTAGTTGCACTTTTGCCAAACATACTATATATATGCACGTACAGACATGCTAAAACAACTGCCCAACCACAATTAGCCACCTGTAATAACAACGCCTCCATGGACGATGGACGGCGAAGCAGCTCGCCGCGGGAACGGCGCGTGGGAGATCGTCCTGGTCCGGGAAGACCCGACCACGGCGTGGTCGGACCGCTACGTGAAGCTCTTCCTGCTGTGGTCGGCGGCCATCGCGGTGTCTGTGGCGCTCTACTTCTTCGCCGGCTACGTCTGGGGCTCCGTCGCCACGGCCGCGTTCCTGGTGGCCGGGTGCTGGATCACGTGCTGCTACATCAAGACTGCGCCGCCGCCGCTGCTCCCGGTGGATTCTGCTGACAGGCCACTGCGGGTCGCCGTGCCGGCGGTGGCGGGGCAGGCCAACGGCGGCCTCAGCCAGGCGGAGATCGACGCCGTCCCGGTGTTCGAGTACCGCCGGAAGGCGGCGCCGGCGCCGGCGGAGCAGTGCGCGGTGTGCATCAACGTCGTGCGCGACGGCGAGGCGGTGCGGCGGCTGCCGGCGTGCGCGCACACGTTCCACGCGCCGTGCATCGACGGGTGGCTCCGCGCGCACGCCACCTGCCCGATGTGCCGTGCCGACGTCAAGGTTGCTGCTGCTGTGGGGCTTCCGGCGGCAGAGTCGTCGTCGGCAGCGTAGTATAGTACTAGTATGTTGCGCGCGCCATTGCGCGCGATGACGAGTGACCGCACCTGTAAACATAAGATGGAATCGTAATGTTGTTTGCAGCACAACATAAGTATGAACAAAATATATAGTGCCCTTGACATTAGTATAGATTATATAGATGTATTTCATAAGTTCGGTGATGATCTGACTTGATTATACAGGCTGGAAATCTAACATAGCAAAGTATAATAGCTGGTACTTTTGTATATTAGGCTGCATATTAAGTAGTTGGTAGGAGTGTTGCTATAATTATACAATATACATAGTTGAAGGCAGAGTGGGTGGGCACAAGGCATAGTTTATATAGAGAGTTATAGCTTGAAGTAGTTGTCTTGTAGATGGAGTGGCCGCCATGATTACTTCAGTATCTTGGCTGTTGATGAGACGATGGTTGGTGGAGAACAAAGTTTTTCGGGTGGATGAATCTGCATGGATATTTAATTTTGTTACTTTTGTGTGGGCTGTGAGTTACTGGTAAATAAGTCTAAGGTGAATAATATGGTAAATTAAGGAATACTAACCAATGTTTCTACAGTGAAAAGTTCGCAAAGGAAGATGCTTTGTATAGTACTCCAGGTGTTGACAGTATCCCTAGAGCTGCAAAGAGAAACACAACAATACATTGGATGTCATTTTCTGCCATCAATATTGAAACCAAGCATTGGAAACCATATCAGATTGTTGTCTCTAGAATATGTAATATATCTACCAGGATTCTCACCTATCTACCAAAGTCATCTGGTCATCCCTAGTCCGGGCAATTTTAACAGATCAAAAATCAGAAAAATTAAGATTGAAATCACTTAGGAAATTGTTGTCGGGTTTAAAGTCCCACCTGATGTGTGGTGGACTGAATCAGAGATGAAGTTCCTCAAATTTTCATGACTCTGCAACCGTTCAGTTCAGTTACTAAGGAGCCTGAGTATTAGAACTTATCATCAAATAATACATCTAGAACATATAAACATAGCATATTATATTAAAATTCTTCAAAAGCACTAATCAAAATGAGAAAAGAATATTTTCCAACACAATCAGCAGTATATTCTTACAACAACTTGCTAAACTCCTTTGTTAAATATACTACTCACACAATACCTAACATGAATGGGGTTTCAGTTTTGTTCCTGGACCTACATTTTTCCTAAGCAAAATAAAAGGCAGTTCCATTTGAAGGAGCCTGGATTACAAAACAACTAAAAAATCTATTCAGACAATAATAAATAAAGTGGTTCAAAATTGTCTAAATGTCTATATATATTGTCCTTGAGTTCATAAGGCAAAAAAGCAGTCCATATTCCAAAAATGAAGAAACCAATTGCTTTTAGATCTAAGAAAGCTCAATAATAGTAGAAACCATTGGAGCTTCCTAAAATATTATTTATCAATATGTGCACTATCTTCTAACATTTTATGTTGAGTAACTATGTATTTGAGAAATTTTATCTTTGTATTGTCACTGTTACTTAGCCTGCTCACTTCTGTCAATCATACTAACTGTTATTTTTAAACGAATGGGTTGTCAAGATGTCAAAGCTTTTCTGGTTATTGGAAAGAACCATCAAATAAGTATAACCATATGTATGCACACCACAACTTGGACAGAGAGAAATGGCTGCTCACTGCACCTAATAAGTATAATCTTGATTAATCAAATGCACTCTAACCTATTTGTCGATTACGGATAACCGGCGGTCCACCACGGGGTATCCCACGGCGGTGAGTTTCGGCAAGGGCGTGTTACGATCTACGATCTAGACGTTCGAGAAACAAGACAAACCAAGGACAACCAGGTTTACCCAGGTTCAGGCCGCTCGGAAGCGTAATACCCTACGTCCTGCTTCTCGTGTTATGCTGGATGATCAAGTGTCGGATTACAATGAAGCGCTAAGCTCTCTAGGTTAGGATGCCAGAGAATAGCCTGCCTTCTAGGGGGGTCCTTGGCCGCTTTATATAGCCGAGCAGCCAAGGGTACACGTGAGGTGGTCGGTTACATCAAGTCGTGCCCTAGGAGGACTCTATCTGACCTAACCGACTAAGTCTACTTGCGGGACAAGTATCCTTGTGCGCGATCCACCTCCCCGGTCGGTTGCGTACCACGTCCTTGTCTTGAAGTCCGGCCCACCCCGGGTCGGTAATGGGCCGAGTCTTTGTCTGGTCCGGGCCGTCTTGCCGAGCAGCCCTGGAACTGTCTATGGTGGTATACCGGATTTATACCCCCCACAGCTAGTCCCCGAGCACTATGTATCTTGAGGGAAGTCCGTCGTCTTGACCCGTGCTGAGCAGTGTAGATGCAGACCACGTTGAGTGCTGGCGATGATGTGCCGAGCACGTAGTGCCGACCACGCGTAGTACTGACCACGCATAGTGCCAACCACGTTCAGCCGAGCAGTTTTCCCGAGCAGTCTGTGTCCGACCACTGCTATGTCAAGGAAGCTGTTGATCTTGTCGAAAGATGCATGGTGCTCAAAAAGAAAAAAGAATTTTTCCTTTTAATTGTCTCGAGACGTGGGCCCACGTTGACACATGACAAAATTGTCGAGCAAAGGCGCAACATAAGCCAGAAGAAAATCAACCAGACCGTGCGAAACAAGAGGCCCTAAGTCACCGCGAGGTGACGTGGGCCCACGTAGTCCCCAAGTTCGATGGAAGATAGTATATGTTCTATTGAACTTTTTTAAGAAAAAGTCCAAACAGAATACCTACGGCCCTCTGCTTAGGAAACAGAGCGGGAAAAAATTCCAAAGACTGAGGACATAGGCATTCACAAAAAAGGACTACCAGGGAGCTGACTGGGCAGTCCCCGGGATAAAAAAGGAAGCCCACGTGCAGCGCCAAGGGAACAGGGCCCATTTAAAAATTTACTGGGAATAGTAAAAATCTGGCAGTCGCACGTGGAAAGTACGGCCCATGGGACCGCGGCCCACTAGGGTAAAAAATGGGGCGGTCCACTTGAGTCAGAGGGGGTCCAACCCTAGAAGTCAACCGGACGTCATCCAGAGACTATAAATAACGGGCGCCGCCGGGGGTAGACGGTTCCGCACTCATTGCACTTGCGCTCGAGCAGTTTCTCGAGCTCTCCGCATTCTACGCTCCAGCGAAAAACCGCCGCCGCTGCCCATTTCGCCGCTAGATCCACGCCGCAACAACCGCCGGCGGGGGCAACCAATAGATCTGGTGCCTACGCTCGTCGGATTCGGTGTGCTGCACTCGTAGATCCAGCCACCGCCGCCCTACATCCCGCTAGGGTTTGATTTCCGCCACATCGAGCCGCCACCGTCGGAGAAGATGACGAAGCGGGCGACCAAGAAGGGCGCGAAGGGGGCGGAACCGGCGAAGCGCGGGCCGGAGTGGTCCCAATCCATTTCGTCCCGGGAGTCGCTCGGGGCATTGGCGGACGGGGGGTTCCTGCCGCCGCGGGAGATGGAAGTGTGGAGGGAGCCGCGCGGCGAGGACGAGCCGAAGCCAAGGGCAGGTGAGTTCGTCGTCTTCGACGACCAAGTTGCTCGCGGGTTGGGGCAACTAGTGCACTGGTTCCTTCGGGATCTTTGCATATGGTGGGGTATCTCCATATGCAACTTGGACCCCAACTCCGTTTTCACCGTGTCCATTTTTATCGCGTATTGCGAAATGTTCTTGGGCATCCCCCCCCATTTCAATTTGTTCCGCCACTTCTTCGTGCTTCGGAAGAAGGGGGTGGAAACTGGGGGATCCCAAGTGGCTGGGGGATGCTACATTCGGCTCCGGGATGGGATGGCCGCATCTTGGTTGGGTAGCAAGTTCGCATCGGCCCCCAAGAAATGGAACAGAAGCTGGTTTTATATGAGCCAGGATGTTTCCATTGGGAGAAAAGTGCCGTGCGATGTCCACCAAATCCGGAAGCCAATCCCGTGTGGGGAGAAGGACCACCCGTTGGGGATGTTCAAGTGGCGGAGCTGCTGGAGTTAATTGACAACCAGAAGGTGAACGGGGCGCTTGTGGCTGGAATGTGGCTGGTCCGCCGTGTCCAACCATGCAAGGAGAGAGCCAACCCACTGTGGTTATATAGTGGTTTGGATGATCCAGCACGGGACACAAACAAGAAGGCCGACGAAGCCGCTGTGCACCATCTGCTGTCGGTCTTGTTTGAGAAGTACAATATCAATACCTCTCTGCCGACCAACAAGCAGTTGCCATACCGTCTCAGCAACCCACCACCAGAGGTAATGCGACAAAAAGTTTACTTTCTGTGCAATGTGTTATTGTGTCTGACCAGTGATATTTTGCTGAACACTGGGACTATCTTGTGTGCAGGGACGAAGCGGGCAATATTTTTCAGCTGTACCAGTTGAGGACTGGCCAGAGGGCGATGCCCTTCATGGTCAGCGGCGTCCGCAGAGGACTGCCGACCAGGGCGAGGTCGAGGACCTCAGCCCTGAAGATGATGATGATGTGATTGTGGTGGGAGCGACCACCAGGGGGCAGCGGCGCGCTGTGAGGAAGCAGCCGGCCGGTGCAGCCCCCAAAGAGAAGGAGAAGCCGGCCAACCTTGGCACCGGGGGTAAATTAAACCTCGGCAAGGAGGCCGGCGCCGAGGTCGGCAGCAAAAGGCCGACCCCGGACAGCCCGGTGTCGTCGGACTCCGACGACAACATCACCATAGCCGAGCACCGGCGCAAACGCCAGGCATGCGCCGGGGATGGGAGTGGCGGCTCTAAGTTGCCCCAACCCGTGCCGCGGCGGTCGCCAGGCCGGGCCGACCCCGCTCCGCCAAAGCCGGAAGCCCGCCGCGCC
This sequence comes from Themeda triandra, assembly GCA_018135685.1. Taxonomy (NCBI): domain Eukaryota; kingdom Viridiplantae; phylum Streptophyta; class Magnoliopsida; order Poales; family Poaceae; genus Themeda; species Themeda triandra. The sequence goes on from JAENPR010000491.1 coordinate 215,679, forward strand.
CCTTCTACGCCAACCTCGGGGGCGGCTGCTAAGGAGGGCGCCGAGCAGTCCCCGGGTGGGCGGCAGGTCCCGCCCAAGGCAGTCCCCAAGCCCAGTGCAGGGTCTGGGGGCGGGGCCCCAAGAAGCGGTGGCGTGCCCCAGTTCAAGGGCGGTTTTTGCTGGTAAGTAGTTGTATACTTTGCAATTTTGATTGCTTGCTTTAGAATCAGCTGTGTGTTCATGCCAAGAGATCTTTTTTTTTGTAGTCGGCCAAGTACCGGCCCCACCCAGAGCTCGACCGGGACTGCTGCCACGCCACCACCAGCAGCTGCGGCGTCGGGCGCAGATCCCCAGCAGGGCGAGGCGGATGCCACCAGTGCTCCGCCGCATGTGGAAATGCCACGGGCCAAGGAGCCGGCGGACCAGGAGATGGTCCCGTCGCCGGAGCCCGTCCGTCGCCCCACCAAGCCGAGTCCGGAGCCGGCGCGTGCCACGCCAGGGCCGACCGCGCAGGCTATGCCGGAGCACGGTCAGCCCAGCAGAGCCCGGGCGATCGCCTGGGCCCAGCCCCGTCCCTCCCGTGGAAGAGATCCACAGGGAGCCACCTCAGGCACCCACCGCCTCCATTCCTCCGAATCGTATCATGATTTCGAGGATGGTGGGGAAGGAGTGGGTCTCGTATGACGAGGTGCCAGAGGAGGTGATGGAGGAGGGCATTAGGGAGGCCCTGGAGACTCTCACCTCCCGGATCTAGGTATGGTTGTTTTGGTATTTGTGATAAATAGTTGTGCGGAGCACATGCTTGACTGTGTTGTTATCTACAGACCCTGCAGACCACCAATGCCTAGCGTGCGCGGACCATTCAACGGTTCGCGCCGATTCATGAGGAATGCAGGGCTCTCCGGGAGGAGAAGGCCAACATGCTGGCGCAAGCACAGGTCTATGAGACCCGGCTTACCGAGAAGGAGGCTGCTCGGCTGGCGCTGGAGCAACAGGTGGAGGCGCTGGAGGAAGGCCGACAAGGTATGTGACCGTATCCTTTGAAACCAGGCTAAGCACGGTTCTGTTGCCATGAAAATGTGATAACTTCTGCCTCTGCATCAGGGCTGGAGGAGAAAGCAGCGGCCTTGGAGCGGGAGAAAGCCGCTCTGGCCAAGCAATTGGAAGCCGCCCAGGAGCAGGCCAAGGCGGATGCTGTGCAGATCGCGGAGCTGACCGGTAAGTTGCACAACTTAGGTCGATTGTATAGGTTGTCTACCATGTACTGGATCTAACAGCACATGCTGACCACGTTGTTGTCGGCTGCAGATATTAAGGAGCGGCACACTGCGCAGTTCCAGTGCCTGCGGGAGACCTGCGCCTATCTCCAGAAGAAGATTGATCGGAGAATCGGGTATATCAAGCCGGTTCTCCGTGCCGTCTTCCCGGAGGAGGTGCACCCAGCGGACCCGGTGGGCGAGGACGCGGTGGTCGAAGACCAGTGTCAGCGGCTGTGGCCGGCCCTGCAGGATCTCGTCTCGCGGGCGGGCACATACGCGGTGTCCACGGCGCTGGCGGTGGTCCGCTCAAGGGTGGCAGCAGCGGGTCCGGCCACCGTCGCGCTCGGGATTGCGCCGGAACTCAGTGACGCTGACGCCGAGGAGCTCCGGGCCACCTTTGTCCCTGTTGCGGAGCAGCTGGTCGGCGATATGACGCTCATCGAGGACCCTGCAGCGGAGAACGGTGGTCAGTAGGGCCTTAGTTTTAAACTTGTTTATTTAAAACTTGTATATAAGTGGTGCTGAGCACGGGGTGCTCGAAACAAAACTTAAGGCCGTGTTAAGATGCAGACAATGTAGGCATACTTAAGCGGGTGATAAGTATTTTGCCGTTTGTTTAATTAGATCGTTATGCATAGCTCGATGCAAAACGTTTTTTAGAAAATTATGTCGACAAATAAGTTTTGCGCCCACTCTCGAAGCAATTAGCTCTGTCAAGGTGACAAAGGGACGCACTAGTGAACAGCGCGGTACGCCGGGATCACTAGGTATGATCCTAAGTACCTATTAGAGGGTGCCTGCCGGATCTCCTAGTGCCGTGTAGCGCGGAGCTGTAGCACATCGACAGAGGACCGAGACGCAGGACCTTATCAAATCGTTCTCGGCGAGTGAAACGCAAAGTTTAGATGTGACTTATGCAGGGCGCATGTATGCAAGGTGGTGCGTTATTTCTGAAAAGAAATTGCAACAGGACGAAAAAGAGACAACAAAAAGAGGAACTTTGTTATAGAAAAACCATGAGTACAAGATACATATCTTTATGGGTAAAAGCGTATGAGCATCTCTATGTGCCATGAGTTTGGTTCTTCGACGCCATCTAATGTCTCCAACCGGTACGATGTTGGGCGTGTTACTGACCTTAATTCCGTACGGTCCTTCCCACCTTGGTGATAGCTTGTGGAGGCCGGCCGTGTTTTGAATACGACGGAGCACGTGGTCACCGACCACGAACAATCGTCCTCGGACATTGCGATTGTAGTAGCGTCGTACCGTGGCTAAGTACTTCTCAGTCCGAGCACATGACTCGAGGGCCTGCTCTTCCTTAGCGATTATGTCCACCTCACGAGCTTCGTCAGAGATGGTTTCATCGTGGTAGGCTACCCGTGGGGATTGGAAAGCGACCTCGGCTGGTATCACAGCCTCCGAGCCGTACACCATAAAGTATGGTGAGACTCCTGTATTGCGGCTGGTCTGAGTACGCAGTCCCTGCACCACCGCGCACAACTCCTTGAGCCACCGACCAGGTTTGAGTTTGGTGTCAACCTGGAAGATTCATTTCTTTAGTGCGTCGAGGATCATTCCGTTAGCACGTTCAACTTGTCCATTAGCTCTCGGGTGAGCGATGGAAACGTACTTAACCTTGATCAGGCTGTCGTCGCAATAATTGAAGAATGCATCACTTGTAAATTGCGAGCCTAAATCGGTGATGATGGTGTTCGGGACACCGTATCTATGGATGATCTCATCGAGGAACCGGACCGCCTTCTCGGCCGTGGCTTTCTTGACCGGTTTGTATTCGATCCACTTGGAGAATTTGTCAATAAGAACGAAGACATTGGTGTGGCCACCAGGAGCTGGTTTGAAAGGGCCAATCATGTCCAGTCCCCAGCATGAGAAGGGCCAAGCGGCTGGGATTGTTTGTAAATCATGTGCTGGGACATGAATCTGCTTGGCGAACATTTGGCAGTTTACACACCGCCGCACGTAATCTTCAGCGTCAGTAACGGCAGTTGGCCAGTAGAAACCTGCCCGGTAGGCTTTGCCGACCAGCGTCCGGGACGCTGCATGGTTACCACAAGTACCTTCGTGGATGGCTTTAAGAAGCTCGATCCCCGCCTCCCGAGTGATACACTTCTGGAAGATAATGGACTTGGGTGCCTTGCGCATCAACTCGCCATTGACCATAGCGTAGGCCTTGGCTCTGCGGACCAGCTGTTGGGCAGCAAGTTTGTCCTCCGGGACAAGGTGGTCATTCAGGTATTTGATAAAGGGCTCTCTCCAGTCTTCCTGGGAAGGCGTCGCCTTGTCGGCTGACTCTGTACCCTCATCATCTGCCTGCCGGCTGAGGAGACCGTCGTCGTCCTCAACATTGGCGTTACTGAACAGTGTGGTCAGGACATTGACCTCTGAGGTGGGTTCTGGTGTGTGTTCAACCTGATCGGGGATCGAAGGTTTGATTAGATCTTGCACAAAAACACCAGGGGGTAACTTGGCACGGGATGAGCCCAGCTTGGACAGCTCGTCGGCTCCTACGTTCTTTTCGCGGCGGACGTGGATGAATTCCAGTCCGTAAAACTTGTTCTCAAGTTTGCGAATTTCGGCAACGTAGGCGTCCATCTTTTCGTGGACTGTATCCCAATCTTTGTTGACCTGCTTGATGACTAAAGCAGAGTCCCCATAGACCATGAGTCGCTTGATGCCAAGTTCAACGGCGATACGAAGGCCGTGTAAGGCTGCTTCGTACAAAATAGTTTATCTGGCAGTACGATTGACCTCACTCCTTTTGTACAAAATAGTTACACTGATCAACTCATTAGAGTTATTGAACCTCTATTGAATTTTGTGGCATACATCTCATCTGAATGCAATCTTATTAAGGAAGCAAAGTATTGCGTATTCTCTACCACATGTAGGGAACAAAATATAGGGATAAAAATCAAGAAACAAATAATATGAAATATTGAAATGAAGAAAGCATTACCAGAGTAGAAATAGTCGGGCAACATTTTGTTAGGCTCACCTCCAATCACTTGACATGAATCTCCCTCATGCTTCATATAAAAAATAGAGCTTCTATTTAGTTTGATCCACTTTATGATCACTTGACATGAATCTGCCTCGTGCTTCATATAAATAAAAAGAATTGGGGCTCAACTTGATCTTTTCAGCAACCTCAGTTGCAACATTTGGATTGCCTTTTCTACCTGCTTATGGGTTCTCCATCCAAATCTGGAAAGAACAAACACAGACCTATTTGGATCTGAAGTGTGGAAGATGGTAGAAAGAGTTCTATTTTCTAGATATTCATGCCAAAGCCAAATTGATGGTTTTGTGAACATAACAAAGTTCAGTAGGAAACACCTTGTATTTCTTTTCTTCTGAACATGAAAGCCAAGTTGCATTGCAGCTTCTTCAATCTTTGTGAATATCTCTTTTGGGGACACTATTAGTTGCTCTCTTTATACTCCTGCCATTTTTAACCAGAAATAAGATCATTGTAGAGCTGTAAGGATATTCCAAATAACAATTAAGTAATAAAATATGGCAACCTAAGATTGGCAAGGAGAGCTACGACTGACCTTTTTTGATTGAACCAAATTCTCCAGATTCAATGTCTGGTTTTGTGAAATCAGTTCAAATGCATTCACTGAGGTTGGCTGATCTTCAGATTCCTGGTAAACACGTCAATAATCCACATGGATATTCTTGTCAGTATTAATACTCGTCAGAGGAAAGAGAGGTGGGGTATTAGTTACTGTATCTTGCAATAAACTTCGATCATATTGAATGTTTGAAATGTGGATAGACCATGCACGCATCAGTTATATCATTTCAATGCATTTAAACTGGACTGAGCTCAGATATCAGAGATGCTGATTTAAGCATGATCCTGGAGCAATAAAGTTCTTATTTCAGCATGATGCTCAAAAGGAAAGGATTTGTTCTTAATTTTCATGAGACAGAACCCCATATAGAGAAGAAGATAATTAGATTCAGCTCAAAGGCTTCTCAGGATACTGCCCAATGTGCAATGAGAAATTAGATAAGGCCGCTTCCTGGGATTAAATTGATCCATTCAAAAACATTTTTTTTTTTGTGTAGAAGTAGCGCACAGAAAAATGAACGGAAAAAATTTGCAGAATGCAAACATCAATCCAGTTACCTGTTGATCTACTGCTTCCTTTACCAGCAGGGCATGCGAACATATTTTGGCTCAGGAGATCCAGCCTGTGTATTGGTTCAATGAAATCGGCTGCTTTGTCAAACACCTATAGCATGAGAAAACAAAAGACCACTTCTCAGGTTTATGATTATATTATACAAATAAGAAAATAAAAAGAATAAAAAAAACAAGGTTGTGCAGTACACTGCTGCAGAGACAGTAGAGACATATTAATAAACATGACCTGCTGCAGCCTAGCATCACTTAGCATATAAATTCTCTTCTTTGCACTCACAGAAGATAACTACAACACATAGATCAAAAATTTTGAACCTGGAGAGCACAGAATGATCTACCTGCCTGCAGCATTGTGGATTTAGATTTCAGGAACTTTGGTGTTGCATCTATACCTTCAGAACAACTCCATTTAATGAGCAACCTGCATATTCTTCCATGTGCACTCACTATTACAGTCTGAGTCATAAGGTTAGTCCCATGAGAAGACCTGCTGCAAAAAAATATGAAAAAGATAATCTAGCTTATTCAGCCACCAACGACAAGGAAAATGCACATCACAGTATCTTTTGCTGCACTATTTTATTTTAAATATTTTATATTCAAACTGGATAATGTGTAAGCATGTAGTTCATTATGGCTGTTTCTTTTTGCCCCTATGAGATGAAATCCAAACTGATCTCAGATTAACCTTCAACTGCAGTGAAGGTTATTGAATTTTTCTTTAAGAGTAGTACTTATGTACATGCTATCAACAAACAACAATTTAAGGGGAAGAATGCAATGATGGAAACAACAGAGTAAAACAAAGACCAGTAAACAAAATAAGGCTACCATGTTGCATTGGTAATTTGGAGAGAAAAAGGCCTTAATTACTCCTACCGTCCTACTTCATAGTTCACTTGGGGCTGATAAAGTGACTTAGTTCCATTTCATAGTGCTTCTAAACACTTAAAAACTCTCAAAAAGAGAGAATAAATAAAGTGGCGTGTGAATATTGATTACCCGTCTCAGTAAACATGTTTGAAACTGCAGTATCATCTAGATAGTAGGGTTCTCTCATATATTAAAATGTACAGTGTGCAGTAAGCCATGTAGACTGGTTGTTCTGGTCTTTATTTGCTTTTGAGTCTCCCAGCGTATTTCTAAGAGAAGGTAAATGCAAAAAATGGGAGTGTTCATTAGTTAATAAAGTATTATTGCCCGGCAAGAGTATTCAATAGAAACGATACTATATTTTGCACTTCATCAAAGCTTATCGACAATAGCATAAAAGATCTCTGGACATTTAATGTGGGTTCATAAATCTGAAGGTTAAGATAGAAGAAAGCATACATGTATGTTTGCCAGTAACACATCTGAAGTCTTTAAGCCGGCCGAGCAATCTTGTCTGCCAGAGTTTTCCAGTTCTTGAATCGACAATGGCAGAACCACACCTGCAGTTTGGGAATATTTTCCATCTTTCTCTTGTACCTGGAATATTTTCTAGTTGCAGGGAAAAAGGTACTTTATATCAATTAGTGTTAAAAAAAGGTACTTTATATCAATTAGTGTCCCTTTGTTAGGCCCCAGGTTTTTTATTAGGAAGAAGAATGAATTAGCTACGCATATATAACTACACCGCTCCTCCTGCAAGACGCAGAAAGATTGATTGTTTCGTAAATAGAGCTTACCTGTGCTGATGGACTGAGGCGTTGAGCAGTTCTCGGAGGGGATATTCACCAAGCAGTTGTTCACCAGAACTTGGGCTCATGATGGGAGAAACTGTTGACTAACTCTTTCTTGGTTTTAGTGCTCGTCGTTGGACAAGATGAGGGAAGGTGACATGAAGTTGGATAAAAGCCTTAATCTAAGACAACAGATAACACCACAAGCTAACCAGAGCTCGTTGGCTGCTTAATTTGCATTGTAGAGGAACAACCATACTTAAGGAGTATGACAACAGGTTTTGTCTGCCTCATTACATTTACTGCTTTGGCCTGATAGGAAAATACATCCCAATACAGTAACCCTTCATGCAAGGATAGATTACCTTTTGTCAAATGTTGTTATCAGTCTGTACATGGCCTCCTATTGAACCTGCCACTCCAATGGTCGTCCTAAAACCCTGAAGATAAATCAGGAAAATTCCCATAATTTGGTAACACAGAGCAACTTTATCATCTAATTTAATTTACACATGAAGGAACTGGCAAAAGAAGTAACAGAGAGATACAGGTACAATATATTTCTATTTTCTAGCACTCATCCATAAGACTGACTTCGTAATCATAATTCATGACAGGATGTACCTAAATAAATTTAACAAGATCAAAATATGATCATCCAAAAAACAACATATTGATTGCAGATTTAAGGCTAGAATATCATGGATGTAAACATATAAATGCAGCGAGCAGAACCCTCATACGACGGAAGGAAAAAAACAGCCAATCCGAAGGAAGACGAGGGCAAAGGCGGGACAAAGCGAGGAGCAGGCACCGGAGGCACAGGCGGCTGGCACGGACGCCGGCGCGGCGCACGAGAGCAAGAAGGGTCACTGCAGCCCACCGAATCAAAAAGCCGCTCTGAACCTCGGACGTGTACCATAGCCAAATCGGACCGTTCAGAGAAGGCGCAAGCACAGCGGCCATCGACAACGCCCAAATCAAACCTGAAGCAAGAACAGGAAGCAGAGCGGCCCGACTGCAGTAATACGCCGGCGCACTGTCCCATAAGGAGGAGGAAGAGGAACCCAACCCTAACCAACCCAAATCGAGAACCCAAGCACAAGAACGGCGAAAAATCGAAAATGCCCAAGGGGGAGGAAGCAAGGCAACCCAGGCAAGAAGGGAAGGCACACGACATCGACACCGCAAGAAACGGAACCCCATCGAAGAGGGAGAGAAAGAAGAGCAGACGAGAACGATGATGCGGAGCAGCAGGAAGAAAACGAACCTGGAAGCGACGATGGCCAGACGAGGACCAGATCGGCGAGGGCGACGACGACAAGGACGAATGCGAGGCAAGATCGACGGCGGCGACGGCGCCGAGGACGAGAAAGTGAGACCGGCACGAAGACGAGAGGAGAGAGGGAAAGAAGCTGGAACCGGGCAGGTAGGCGAGTTAAAGCGCTGTGCACGACGGGCCAATCCGAAGCAGCGACGGTCGCGAGGAGGAACGACGAATGGAGGAGACACACGCGGCAACACGGGATTGAACCAGCCAGGACCACGCTGTCGCCCACACGGAGCCACGCCGGCAATCCGACGTGGACACGCTGGTTGCACCCCAACCTTCGCCGGATAAATAAGAAGAAACGTTACTCAGTTTGTGCGTCAGGTAGTATGTTCAAAACCGTACGTACGTGCCTAGCATGCATGCTCTTCACCATTTCTGCTTAAGTTAGAGTTATTATATACTAGTTGGGAATCGGAATTTTGACTTTGAACTTATTACGTGGCATTGGCGATTGTAAAATCATATGAACATTTGCCGTAAACACACCGCCGCAACAATTTATGTATGTTTATATAATTATATGCACCCGGATGATTGAGGCCTACTCTCGCTTGATCATCTAGTGTTCGCTACGCTCTGACTCAGTTTGATTTGACCCTAGAACTGAGTGGGCATCGTATGACCCGGTGCGACTGTGTGCAAAGCATGACACGTACGTATAACCCATGGTGATGCTCCCTGTGCAGTAGGGGAGAGCCAACAACAGAAAAAGGCCTAAAATGGAACAGACGGCTGGGATGGAAGAGAAAGAGTATAGATGAGCGGTTGAGATGATACATCTATAGACGAAGAGTGGAAACAGGATCGACTGGCTGAGAAGTATGGGTGTGAGAGAAGTATGGGTGTGATTTTGTCAGAGTACTCATGATCGAGACTTGCCAAGAGGGAAGTGGAGCCAATGGACCACGCAGGGAACAAGGCTCAACAAGATGAGTGGGTTGCTTGCACGCACAAATTTAGGCCTTGCCTTATATTGTAGTATAAGAGAGAGCTAAGAGACCTAGGCACAGTACAATTATTGTAAACAACAAACACAACTTTGCTTAATCTTTCGTCGCCGCACAATCTCTTCTTCCACGTGCTTTTGTCCGCTCGATCCGCAATTTCTCCATTCCTTCCCCACTGCTTCCTTTCTGAATTCCTTGCTGCTAAATCTGGTATAAGAGACAACGAATATTGGTTATGTCCTCATATTCCATCGATCGCTTGAGCAAACAAATCTGGTTGGCTCGATCTGGACCTGAGCAATGAGCTGTTGTTCGTGTTCAAGTTCACCGTAATTCCATTCCACGCTTGTGCGATTTGTGGTGAGCGGCAGCCTGAATCGTCCTGATCTGCTACCCCACGACCATTTCACTCACCGCCAGCACCGCGTCGGAGTCATGAATCCTGAGACCAAGCTCATCATCGAGGAACTCAACAAGGGCTTCAATGAGCATGATCAAAAGTGGGCTCGTCAATTCGCGGAGTAGGAGTCCACATTCACGCGCCAGATCCAGGGTTTGGAGAAGTCATAGGATCAATAGTTCTCATCTCTCGACAAGGTGGCCCGTGATGTCGATGAATGGCATTGTGGCATCAATGGCACCGTTGACGACATTCGTCTCTAGGCGAAGAAGCTGTCCTTGGGCTGGGAGCAAGCCCAACATAGCATTGAGCGCCCTATCAATACGTCCGATGTCTTCATGCCGTCTCCGACTATGATACCACGCCCTTTTGTGGTTTGACTGCAAAATAGCCAGTGATTGGGCAATGACTAGAGAACAAACTCCAGGAGAATGGACTTGGGAATTTCACTACCCACATCCATTCCCCGGTCAAGGATGAGCAGCTCAGTCCCCATCCCCATCCTCATGTTTCTGTAGATCAGTCGATGAACACACACATGCCTGCATCACATTCGGATCACTCTAGGTAAATGGGACACTCTAATTCTAAGATCCCCAAAGTACATTTTCCCAAATTTGATGGTGATCAACCAAAGGCGTGGATGAGTAACTGCATAGATTATTTTAGCCTCTATCATGTCGATTCCACAAAATGGGTGTGCATCGCCCTTATGCATTTCTAGGCCACTGCTAAACGATGGTTAATGCGGTTGTGTCCCAGTTACAAGATGTCGGGTGGGATAGTTGGTTTTGACTAGGTTTTGTCAGGATCACTATGAGCTTTTGTTGTGCAACTCTTCTAGATCCACCACAATGGCACAATCCAAGAATATATAATAGTCGATCAACTTGGAGCATATCATCAATCCACAAATCCTCTACTGTTCACTATGCACTTCCTAGATGGGTTAAAAGGATCACATACGCATTCTTGTCTCTCTGTAACGCCCACCCAATTGGGATACTGCTTGCGTTCTCGCTTTGTTACATGAGGATTTGCATTGATGGCGCCGTAGAGATCGGAGGTGAGGAAGTGGGATGTATCATTTGTGCCAAGCCATTCGCACGAGCGACTGTACATCAACATCAGAGATCTTTAGGATTTCATTTATTTTTTCCTTTTAATGATGGGCTTTAGTCCCGGTTGCGAGACCCAAGACTAAAGGCTGGGACCTCTTTGATATATCTACAAGGTCACGCAGTTAGTTTTCGTTATAGTAATTTAGAACTAGCGATAGTGAGCAAGCCTTTGTATATGGCGAACCTCAAAATTTAGGCTTCCGTCGTCTAAAGGAATCACCCAATAAAATATGTTTCTTTTATCCAGGGGCATTTATATTTGATTGTAAATCCCATGACAACTATTGCTAATTCTCACATAAACATGTGAAAAAAAAAACTATCGCATTTCCGTGACAATGCATGGGGAGTCCACCTAGTTTTACTAAAACAAATGTAATTCATATGATTCCAAAACATGCCATCCTTCTACCGAATATATTCTATTCTAGGTGCTCTTTTTATTTGTTGGTTCGATTTTTTTATTTGGTTTGTTCATAATCCTAGTCGCTTCGTGGAACACACTCCTTGAAAATGCAACAAAGTGACTGCCATATGAGAAGACTGGTTCATGAAGTTAAATAATTGGTTTATGATAATAGTTTTATGCCACGACTGGGTCCATTGAGTAATATGTGTTTAAAAAGATCACGTGTAAATTCAACTTCCTTTATGACATTATTCTATGCTACATATCTAGATCTTCCGGCTTAGACCAGAGGTGCTCATAGAGGTAGTATTTGCACACGTGTGTTTACAGGAGTGAGTTTGCGTGCGTGTTGAGCATCTGCCTTGTACTATGTAATTAAAAAAAACATGCTTTATAGATTCTGATATACATATATATATGCGAAGTTTAGAAAACAAAAGTACACACAGCCATCTAGATGAAGGCTGACAATATTATTCTACATACATAAACAATGTCGTAAATTGTCTGCATACATAGCTCCACACCAACACGCGGGAGAACATATATAGCATATAATTTATTTTGTGGTAGCCTATACCACCAAAAAAACCATAGAAAATGAAATTTTGGCTTGGTAGAACAGAAGAGCACATTTGTCTTGTCCATTAATTACTGGAGTTGTTTGTCAGTGTTGATTTGATCGCCAGCCTTGAAGCCAGCAGGGATGACATCATCGGCAACATCGTAGCCACCAGCCTTCGCAGCCCAGCGGACGGAGATAGGTCCCTCGATCGGCTCCTTGAATTCGATGACAAAGGTCTGGGGTGCCACCTCCTTGAGGTCGGCCGTGAAATCCTTGGCGCCCTTCGGCTTGACCGATATCTTGGAGATGGCGACGTTGGGTTCGAGACATAGTCTGGTGGAGCTAGTCTGCCCACCGAGCATGAAGATGACCGGGGTGCCGCACGAGCCGGCGGCAAACAGTGCCGCTAAAGCCACCGCCGCGAGCAGGAAGGAGGAATACGAGGAGGCCATTGGTGAGATAGCAAGTAAATGGCAGAAACTTGTTTATTTGTTGATCGATGGAGAGGGATGGGGATGTGGGATGTGTGTGGCGATCGATGTTGTGGCTGGCCGCTTCGTATTTATGGGTGGCAGATGCAAGCAAACTAGGCATGGACGTACGGTGAGCCCCATAGAGCGCTGGCATTGCTTGTTTATGGGCGGACACTTGTTCAATGGCCACAAATAGACCTGGGGTACGTAGGCATTCTCGATCGGTTGTTAAAAGGACCTCTTAGAAAGAACGGGCATGCAACCCTCAACGTTTTTACAGTACTGTTTTTTAGAGTAAAATGCGGCACAAGTCATTATTCCCTTTGACACACTCAAAACAAATTTAGGACTCCTTGTATCCCAAAATATACATTGCACACCCATTTTTCAAAATTCAAATTTGTTAACCTTTTTGACCAACACTAATCTTTGTATACTGCAATCTATACCTACTCTATCTATCTATATCAGCATCATTAGTAAATTATCATCATACTATAAAAGAATGAAAGAATATAAGAATAATAACATCCACCTAAGAATAATAACATCCACCCAACTGGATCCCACACACAGATTGTCTAGTCTTATGGATTTATTCAATTCTGTTTTAGCACGATGAGAAACAATCCCTTTGAATCATGTATTCTAGTTTTATTTTCTCCAACCGAGCCAAGCACCTGGTTCCTTCTCCCTAGAATGATAATTTGATATAATTAGGAGTACACCCCGCACGTTGTTGTGTGATTTTCTTAAAAATAAATCTATTATCTACCTAGTATTACTATAAGTATTCTGTATATATGCATATATATAAATTTGACTTGCATGTTATTTTATTGTATCATATCTAGTAAAAAAGTAGAAAGCTAATAGAAGAAAAGCCAATAGAAAATATTTTATTGAATCAGGTCAACTTTTCTCGACTTCGACTAGATTCATATAAAAAATATGAGATTTTTTAATATGCTTGAGGAAATATTCAACGGCTCACGTCGATCGATCCGACGGCTACAAAGGGTGGAGGAAATGAGGGGAAATTCTAGAGAGGAAATGGGAGGAAATTCTGATGTGTATGACCGGTGGGCCATACGAGTCAAATTTCCTCCCATGTGTGTTAAATTTCTTCTCATTTCCTCTAAAACTCAAATTTTTATGACTCAAAAAGTAAGGGGTAGTGATTCCATTACTGTTATTCTTTTTTGTAATCAAGGTTAATATGGTAATTTGATAATTGTCAAATGAATAATTGTGGAGGAATAGTTGGGTAATTTGATAGATGTGTTCACGGTGTCTAAAAAAAGAAGACGACATGTTTCTAGGGTTTCTGCAGCCGCATCGGCGGCGCGAGGCCACGGACCGGGAGGATCACGCCGTCCTCCTGCCGTCCGCTTCCTGAACGGTGTGTTCGCCGGAGTCCATCTCTACCGCGACCTCATCGCTGCCGTAGCGCTGATCCCTTATGTGAAGGCGCTGCAGTTCCTAACGGCGGCATACCGGTGGCGTCGCCGGGAGACTGCGACTACAGGCAATGAACTACGACGAGCACGACGGGTGCGCGACCCTCCCGGGCCGACGCCTTGCCGCGGTCCCGGTGGCCGTCCCGAGCTCCGCTGCAGCTGCTGTGCGCGACCCGGGGCCCGGGGCGCCGACGACCTGGCCTCGGACACCGCGGTGCTGCAGGCCTTCCCGGGCGCCGTTTCGGGTCCGCGACCGTGTCGTGGAACTCGTCGCAGCCGACGTGCGCCCGGACGGGCATCGTGTGCACGGGCGGGCGCGCCACGGAGATCCACCTGCCCGCGGAGGGCCTCCGGGGCGCGCTCCCGGCCGGCGCATTCGGCGGGCTCACCAGGCTCGCCGTGCTGTCGCTGCGGTACAACGCGCTGTCCGGCGCGCTGCCCCGGGACCTGGCGTCCTGCGTCGAGCTCCGCGTGATCAACCTGCAGTCCAACCTCGAGGCGGTCCACGAGAAGAACAACTCCATCGACATCGCCCTCGAGGCGGCGGTCGGATCGGAGTACTACATGGCGTTCGGGTGGGCGAAGCCTGGCGCCGCGGCCAAGCCGTCCGTGATCGGCGCCGACCCGCCGTCGCCGGCTTCACCGAGGACGGGCTCCCTTCGCCGAGGACTACTTCGTCACCAAGAACAGCGAGTGCCTGCTGCGCAAGGACGGCCTCGTGGAGGGCGTGTGCCCGGACACCATCTACGACCGCGACAACACCACCGGGCTCGTCAACAACACGCGGCTGGTCTACGGCCACCGCCGCGACGGCGTCTCCTTCGTGCGCTTCGCGCCCGCTGGTGTCCGAGGACAAGAGGTACGACGTCTCCGTGGACGGCACCAGGAACATGACGGTGGTCTGGGCGATCGGCCTGCTGCAGCCGCCGGACTCGCTCCGGCCGTACTACCTGCCGCTGATGAGCGCCGCAGCGGGTCTCCGGGGACGGCGTTCACCTTCGCCAAGCTCAACCTGTCGTCGGACGCGAGCAACGGGTGCGTCGGGCCGCTGGACGCCGAGGACAAGGAGGACCAGGACAGGATCACGACGGAGCGCAACACGCCGCTGGCTGTGACGGTCGGACCGGCGCTGCATTACCCCAATCCGCCCAACCCCGACAAGGTGCTCTACATCAACAAGAAGGAGGCGCCTCTGCTCAAGGTGGAGCGCGGCGTGCCGGTCACCTTCTCCATCGAGGCCGGGCACGACGCGGTGCTGGGGTGGCTCGTGGGCTTGTGAAAGCAGGAAGGGAATGCGGTGAAGGAGGCCTGAGCGGCGGCGTTCTTTGCCGCGGGCGTGGCTTGATGCACGGCCTTGGTGGCCACCACGACGTTCTTGGCCGTGAGCTTGGCAAGCCATGCCAAGGGCGAGGACGAGAAGATCACCTTGCTCTTCACCTTGCCTTCCTGCTGGCGCTCTTGCTCAAGTGGTTGCAAGGGTTCCCGCTGTTGTTCTGCAGCTGGAGGCGATGCCCAAGGAGAGGGTTCACAGGATTGTCATTGAGCTGTAGACTTTGTCACTTTGTAGCGAGTTGTTTGTTTCACCAGGAATTCAGAGTATCGAAATAGGAGAAACTACTCTTCTCAGAAGTATAAGCGCGATGCCGTTGATTGGGTCAGAATAAGAAATGAAATCGCAAGGGATCATCACTTATGCATCAGGTGGTTTACTAACGAATCTGAATACGTGCCGAGTGATTATACGAAGCTTGGTCTTATTATTTCCGTACTCGAAACATGTAGCTACTCCCATGCATTTCTCTTCTCTATAACTAAAACGCCCCAAGCATAGTGTTGTACAATGCATTCAGGGAACAAATCCGACACTAGAAAACGAACAGATTGTGCAAGCTGCTAGCTGCACGTAATGGGGGATACAAAAGAGCACAAGAACGTTCTTGAAAAAAAAATTGGCGTGTCAAAGCAAGATACAAGGTACCTTTACCCGAAGGTATTACATTCGAAACAAGCACACTAAATGTAGCAAAAGCTAAGACCAATGTGGACAACTACGACAGGGAGTAGCACATAGCCAAGCGTCGAGCTACTTGTTTGCATCCATCTTCACTTTAAGATTCTGGACCCTCGCAGACATGGTGACCATAATCGTTTGGAGTCCATTGATCGCCTTTTCTATTGCAGCGACCTTCTCAGCGGCTTCATGTTTCTCATACTCGAAACTGTTCACATTGAACACCTCCACATCGAGTGTATGAAGGTTCAGCTTTAGGTCATCCACGTTTTTTTGGAGGTCCCATATATCCTCTGGCTCAATTGGTAATGGTTGTGACTGTAGAAGATAAAATTCAGTATCAGTTAGATGAAGTGTTCTTTTACTAGACGTACAGAATGGGAGAATGAGTAATCTCATGAGACTCTAATCTCATACCTTCTTTTCCTTCTTCGGCGAGGGCTTCTTCGGCGAGGGGGACTCCGCCCACCCCTCCTGTAAGGCCCTCTTCACGCCGCTCGACTCAGCAGCCGAGGTCGTCTTCTTGACCAAACCGGCGGGCACCGTGACCCCTCCGGGGGCGGCACTCGATGGTCTGCAGGACGAACGGAAACCTTGACAACTGCAAACAAACTTTCGAAGGGTCCTCGTCCTCTCTTCATGAACACCGTCCCACTCGCAGTAGTCCTTCCTCACACTAAATCCTTTCTCATAAGCATAGCGGTTGTAAAACCGCAACCCTTCTTCTTCACTGCCAAACGTCTTCCTAACAATTTCACTATACTCCATCAAAGAATCAAGATCTGGCATTCCCTCCTGAAACATGAAGAATTCATTACAACATGCAAGGCTGAATCAATTACAAGATACCAAGGGTTACTGAACCTAAAAATCATAGGATCATGTGGAATACTGAAGCTATCTGACATATACTGAAGCTCAGACTAGGGAATGGTCGATACTGATGAAGACAGCACTGAATACTGAAAACTGACAGACTTAGTGGTACTGAAAATGAGAACGAACTAATGAGTACTAATGAACTGACATATACTTGAGAGATACAGAAAGATGAGATGAACTAAAAACCATTAACGAACAAGAATGCTTTCAGTTGTAAGGCATAGCACACTTGAGTTGTAAGGCATATGCTGCTATTTTCAGAAAGCATACAGGCTATCTTAGACCAATACTAGAGGACAACCCAATGGACTACAGTATGTTAAGCCAAGATAATGTGAACACATGATTATCTGGTAAAATCTAAAGCAACATAACTCTAGCTGCAATGAATCAGAATGAATTAAAAGTTCAGTGATAACCAAGGAAGCTAGGACTTGGTGAGTTTAGACATCTGACTTTAATTTTTACTAAAAATTATGATACCCACTCATATTAAGTAGCAACGGCTAATATGCAGGTAATGCATATTTACATCTATTTTCAAAGCATCTGTGATTACATCTACTTTCAAAGCATCAGTGAGCTCTCTCAATACAAACCAACCCATCTTCATGAATGAAGATAACAGTTATCAAACACAGCAGGCATTTGCAATTGTGCATATACTGTGAACTCAATTACCAACACTTCAGCTATAATTTTAACAACCTACGGTTGTACTTCAGTAAGCTACTAACCAAATGCAAAAAGATTCAGTACTTCCTATGAAACAGTTGCTGATTTCAGAGGCAAAGCAAACACCCTTTTCAAGTCATGGCATAGTAGACAATTATACTTCCTGTTCATTTCAGTGGCATTTAATTGCTTATGATATTCTATCCTTGGCATGCTTGAACAGGTTGATCCAGCGAGGATGCCTCAGTGCAGCAACTTGGCCAAATTACAAACCAAGCTGAAATGCACATAATATTTTGAATAATCATGTCAGGTTTCACATCTATCCTATGCATAAAAGAACATGCCATTGAATACCAAAACGGATCAGAGAGGTCACCACCTCAATGGGAATCGGACACTAGCAATTGAACAATACTACTGCTGGTAAAGACCATCTGTGTAAAGACCATTCATTGAAAAGGGAGCATATACTATCAAAATACATAAAATATTTGCTGGTAGCACCATAGTCATTTCAAAATTTCTATGCTTGCGTTTCTGGTTCAGGATAAGGTGACAAAAGGAATCTGTCTGGTGACATGAACTGGGCACATCATATATGTTCCAGATAATGCTCCCTAATGATGGTTCATAATCAGAGAAAGTTCTAGCTTCAACTGGTATTGCAGTCACCCAATGTGGCTGATGTGCAGTCACCCAATGTGGCTGATGTGCAGTCACCCAATGTCAGCAAATAAGCAAGTGCAGTCACACATCACAGGAGGAAAACAATCTCACATCAAATGAATGTGAAGTTCTACTACTGGAGGAAATCAAATTCAGTCACAGCCTACTGGACAGACAGATAAATTGTCCTGTTTGCCTACCTTGTTGTCCTCCAGTATCTTATATTTGAATGGATTGTTTGGCCTGAGTTGTTGACTTGCTGTTATTACTAGCCAAGGCCAAAGGGGCGTCATGCATTGATCAACAAATACAGAAAACAGATATTCATGGCCATTATTTAACTTGGTGAGTTTAGACATCTGACTTCAATTTTTACTGAAATTATTCTCCCCACTCATATTCATGACTAACATTAGTCTGGACCAGACGGATGTGAACTGATGGTTATGCTTGGCCTGTCAATATTAAGCATCAACAGCACAAGGGGGAATTAACTGTACTCAAGAAGACCAGTGACCAAGAACTTTGATTGGTACGGCTCAAGCTAACCTGACCAGTGAGTATGTTACAGACATTACTTAACTAACATACAAGAAAACAGGAGAGTTTAGGTGAATCGTAAACTCTGAACTTTTCTCAAGTCTCGCAATTTACTGAACGGCATCTCAATGGCATGAAATTGAATACCAAAACGGATCAGAGAGGTCACCATCTCAATGGGAATCGGACACTAGCAATTGAACAATATCAAACGGATCGAGAGGTCACCATCTCGAGGGGCGTCGGCGTCGGCGCAGGGCGGGCGAGATTGGGCCGGCGGCTGCGCTGTACAGGCGATGGCGAGGGCGTGGCAGTGTGGGGTGAGGACAGGCCGGCCCGGCGTGGAGAGAGGGCAGCCGCGGCGGCACCTTCGTCGAGATCGAGGGGCGGGCGGCGGCGGCGGCGGCGAGGACCTCTCTTGCGAGCTCTCCTGAGGCGTACGAACGGGAACGGACGGAGGGGCTCGGGGCGTTCGTACGGAACGGACGGAGGGTCTCGGGGCGGACGTACGGGAACGGACGGAGGGCCTGCGGTGCGGGGCGGGGGTTATGCGAAATGACCAAAGTGCCCTGTACGAAAATAATTAGAGCAGATTAAGGATTTTGGGGAGGAAACGGGAGGAAACGGGAGGAAACTACAAGCATAGTAAAAAGACTCAAAAAGTATTTATATCTTCAAATAAGTTTAGTATAAAAATATATTCAACTATGTATCTAATAATGATACTAATTATGATTATAAATAATAAAATTATTTTACATAAAATTGGTTAAATTTTAAAAATATTAAGAAACGAGAATGACTCCATCTTTGAGACACCGATCATCTATCAGAAAAACAGAGCTACTCCCTCTGTTACAAACTATAAGTCACTCCAAGGATCTTGGAGAGTCAAAACATTTCAAGTTTGCCAAAAATTACAATTATTTGTGACATCAAATAGTTATACTATGAAAATATAATCTATATCTCTTATAAATATAAACCCCACTAGCTATTTTCCTCGCTTACGCAAAGTTGTCCACATCAACATCCATCCCACTAGCACATATCATTAGGTCTTCATTCAAACTATTCACATTAGCAAACTACATCATTTACTAATATATATTTAGTTGTTCACATCAAAATGCTAAAAGTTTTCCACTAAAATATATTATGACATTTATTTAATCATATTAGCAAATACAAATAGTATAATTTCATTAGTAATTCCCGCGGCAATGCGTGGGGCATCTCCTAGTTAACAAAGAATCCAATGATATACTTAGTTGGCATCCAAAATATTTTTATTTTATCGTATAAATTTGGTCAAACTGAGGTGTTTTGACTCTCCAAAATTATTAGAATGACTTAACAAACGAAGGGAGTATGGATCAATGAACAACCATTGCAGTGCCTACCTACCCTAGTTGAGTTATGGATTGGCTAACAACCACCGCCATGGATGCCTAACCTAGACGGCACAGAACATATTATTAGTTAGTTACATGCATGACCACAGGTGTACCTGGGCACACTACTAGCTGACTCCACAACTTGATCCATATGTTTCTGATGAAAAGAAAAGGTGCTTCTTTTTAATCATTCAAGAGCAAGGCACAACAAGCCCGTCGGTACACACCACCGTCGTCTAGCTTCACGTGTGTCGTTTGGCGCGCTGTTGCTGTCGCACTCCACAGCAACCACCACACCCTCCACAATATCCCATCAATAGAAAACCGCCCCGGCCCAACACTCCCTGCCTCACTAGCTAGGAGAACACTTGCAACCACACAATAATGGAGCGGCATACTCGACTCGCCCTGCTCGTGGTCTTCGCGTTCTTTGCTACCATGGCGCTCCTCGCCAGCTCTGCTGCAGCCGCTGCAGCTGCGGACTTGTCGGCTGCAGGTGCTCATCAGGCCATGCCGTCGTCGTCGCTCCACGCGCTGCGGCGCGTCGAGGACGATGCGAGCAGCTTCTTCGTGGACGAGAGCGTGGAAGAGGCAGCGTACCCGCGGCGGAGGGCGCTCTACGGCGGCGGGTCTGTCGGCTACGGGGCGCTCGCCGCGAGCAAGGCCGCCTGCTACGGCCCGTGCCCCGCTCGTGGGCAGGCCTATAGCCGCGGCTGCCTGGCCATCTACCAGTGCCGCGGTTAGAATTGAACAAGCGGTTTATAGCATGCAGTTGATCTCAGCTTCCGGCCTGTGAGGAAACGCTGTCGTTACATGTCTGTTTCTTGTGCTAGTTCTCGTTTTTCCCCTTTTGCATGTAATACACTATGTACTGGTCCGTATATATGTTGATGTGCATATTGATGTATAGTCTCAGCCTCCTCAGGCTTTGCTTTGTCCTCCCACCACCCACCACCCCCACCCCCATAATAAATGTCTATTAATATAGAGAGCTCATGATTGATAGCATAACCCTCCTGTGATCGACCCCTCGCCCTAAGCGTGCCCTAAACGGGCCACAGCCTCACCGCCAAGCTCCTCCCCCCACCCCCTGCTCCTCCACCCGCTATCGCCGCCCTCCATCTACGGCGGCGGCGACAGCCGAAGGAACCCCGTCCGCGCCACCGCCTCCCTCCACAACCCCCGCCCCACGTACTCTTCCTGCCCCCCCCCCCCCCCACCTCACCCCTCCGGCGACCAACGGCGGCGGCTAGTGGGTCTGGCCACCTGCGGGCGTATCCGTCCAATGGCGTCTTCATCCAGCGACATTGGTGGTCGGCTGTGCCATGGCAGGCATGCGCCCGTCCTCTCTAGCGGCAGATTTGGGCGTCCAGGCCCCAGTCTCCGCGGCGGTGGTAGGCGTGGCGCGTCTTCTCCGCGGTGGTCGCCGACGTGGCCTGCTGGCCAGTGGTCAGGCCTCATCCCTAGGTTCCAGAGGTCGTTTGGCCTAAAGGGCGCTCCCCTCCAGCATGGCGCCTACGAGTCTTTTCGCTCAGGTGGCCGCGGTGGGCCCTTAGCTGCCTCTAGCCCCGTGCACCCTTCGTCCCTCCGGACGGTGGCTCCGACTGCTATACGTCCACTGTGGACGGAGCTGGTGGTCTGCCCCGCGGTCGGCTCCTGGCCTTTGCTGCTGCTCACCAATTGCTGGCTCGCCATGTGCGGCGGCCTGGACGCGCTGCTCCAACTACCGTTGTGTCCAGGGCGCAGCTGGCGCAACAACGGTCGGCTAGGGCCAGGGTCTAGGGCGCTGACCCTGGTGTCGTTCCACTGGTGGCTCCCGAAATCTACGATACATAGGGGGGAACCCCGCCATGCTTCTTTCCTTGAGCCGACGATGGTAGCACACCAATATCATCATCGTCTTGGAGGCGTCTTTTATTTGCTTAGTCTGTCGTCAGTCTTCGCTAGGCTAGCGGCGATTCTAGGTGAAAGCCCGCCTTAGAAGTCTCTAAGGCCAGTGGAGATGGCATCTTGGGCGTCACCTTCTTCATGCAGGCACTGTTGAAGAATCTCCTACTTCTCGTCGCTCCTTTCGCGTGGTCATCTTGGTCACTATGTTGTGCCTAATTGTGCTTCATGCTTCTCCTCACTTGATATGTCCAGCTGATTGTAGTCGTAGTTGTTGCTTAGGCCCCATGGTCTTGTTGCCAGGCGGATGCTTCGTCGACGGTGTCGTGTAGGCCCCTCGCATGCAGATGTTTTGCTATTGGGAGCGAGTTGGCCCCCTTCGTGGATGCTTTGCCTTGATGGTCTTCGTGCTTGGGCGGAGTGTTGCCGCCAGTGTTTACGACGCCTCTCATGTAGATGCTTGTCTACTGCGAGTGTGTCGGCCACGTCAGCGGATGCTTTTGCTGCGTCGATGGTTTTCGTGCTTGGGCGGATGCTTTGCCGCCTAGAGTTTCTAGAGGATACTTTGTCGATGTTATCAACTATGGCCCCTCTTCACTATTGGCTACCAATGTGTTGAGTTATTTTATATTAGGTTGAGTTACCTGAGGTTGTTTGGTGGAGGGTTCATCACCCCTCATGTTTATTCCTTTTCGTTTGTGTTATGGGCGTCGTTGGTAATCCATGGATTACCTGCAAATTCTCTTGTATCACCTATATTTAGGTTTATTGACCATTCATGTCTGCTTAATGAAAACGGACTATGTGCTTGATCCCAAAAAAATAACATAGAGGGCTCATGCTTAATTGGTTAGCATCTCACATAGTAGGTTTAAATTAAGGCTCATTGCTTAATATACAAGTCATCCACATTGTCTCCCACAAAATTATCCTCGTCATCCACTGATGATCATACCATCATACCACTAACTTTAAACCTCTTAATGCAGGCAATCCACATTATCTCCGCAAAGCGTAATTACTAAACTCAATATATATAAGGAATACAAAAGACATTCGTATATTATTGATTTGAAAAATACTTGGTCCGACAAAATAAAATGACCATATAATCATGTGAACATTCGAGTGGCGCTCAAGCTTTGATGTTTAGGTATTTTTCCCATATCTTTCTCCTCCAGACTTGTTCGAAAGCTTGTAGAAAAATTTACAACTTTAACCTAACATCATACAGTTTTTATATACTCTAAATCTAAATTCGTACAACAAGTGTGTGTCCTATTTATTCTTCTTTTTATCATGGATTTAATTATTTTCATGTGATCTAAGAAAAGTCATGAAACGCATCTTAGCATGCATATATGTTAGTCCGAGTGGTTGGGTTACCATTTCAGTCACTGAAACCATTAACAGTTTGTGGCTAATTCCATCTATATGTAGTGATTATTATCAGGGATCGGCATTGTCGTACGTTATGCTTTGCTTATGATGATTTTCACAGGCGGTGTCTTGGTCGTTCTTCCTCTATAATTAAAAAAGGGTCTATGTCGATTGATCCTTTTTACATTAGCTTGGATTAAATTAGTTACTATCTCGAAGTATATGAATGTTAGGAAACAATGAGGAACATGCAGCATATATAAAACAAAACAGAATTCATTGGCCCTAACTAGCCCTTACAAGATAAAAACCCTAACTAGCCCTTACAAGATAAAAACTCCAGTGAAATTTTACTAAAACAAATGTTGGGACAGTATTGAGTAGGTCGTGAAGGCTTTCGGCCGCCACAATATTATTTACATGGTAACTGACTAAATGCCTTTGAGATCTAATCCGCTGGATGTGCAAGGGGGAAACCTTCGCTCGGGACCCTCGAGGCAGCGGAGGCTCCCCCCATGTTCTCCTCTAAGAGGGGATCGAAGATGCACACTGCCCTATCATTACGAGGCCCAGGCGGAGGCGGTCCTTAGGACAACAGAGGTAACTACCGTGGAGGTAGAAGCTACGGAGTAAGGCGATGAAGAAGTTGAAGTCGGGATGGTGAAGACAGGCGCTCCAAGGAGTGACACGATGGGCCTCCACCGCTTGATGGGCCGCGGCGACACGCAGGCTGAGGCCCATCGAACGAGGCGGTTGCTGATAAAGAAAGTTTGATTTTTTTTTTTTTTGCTTGTGTTTGTAAAGGGTAAGGATGTAAAAGGATATTTTTCATGTATAGTGACCTATGAAAGAGGGAAGTGAACCCCATGTAAAAAGTTAGTTGATATCATTTAATAAACCCTAATTTTCATGTACTCGTTGTTCTCATCCATTAGGAACTGATTCCCAACAACAAACATAATCTATGATTCCAAAACATGCAATCTTTATATGGAATATTCTAGATCCTCTTTTATGTTGGTTTGATCTTTTTTATTTGGCCTGTTTAGAATTAATGCTAATCCCTTCTAGGATCACACGCCTTGACAATGCAATGCAGTGAGACCACCATATGAGAAGACCGGTTCACGAAGTTAAGTTATGTATTAATTGGCTTGTGATAATAATAGGTCATGTGTAAATTTGATGTTGGAAAAAGATCATGTGTAAATTCAACTTCCATAGCATTTCTATCATGCTACACAAGAAAAGCATACATCATTGATTCTTACATACATATATTGTTGACAAATACTATTTTACCATACATCAACAATACTATAAAGTGTGTGCATATATAGCTCGTTCCACAGAACATGCAGGAGGAGAACATAGCATAATTTATTTTGTGGTAGCCTACCACAAAATACAATAGAAATGAATTTTCAGCTTTGCTCGTTTTCTGCCTCGATCTCTCTCAAAAGTTTATTGTAGAGGTCAATATTTGCCCTAAGGAAAAGATTTTTGCATTGAATCTCGTCATACCCAGAGAAGTATATGAATGTTAGAAAACAATGAGGAACTTGCAACATGGATAAAACAAAATAGATCCATTGGCCCTGACTAGCCCTTAGCCGAGATAAAAATATAGTCAAATTGTACTAAAACAAACGTAATTCATGACTCCAAAACAAACCATCCTATTGTGAAAATATTTACAGCTTGAACCTAACATCACACAATATTTAGTTAATCTAAATCCAAACTCAAAACAGAAGTCCTATTTATTATTCTTCTTTTTATCATGGCTTTAGTTTCTTTGAGTGATCCAAGAAAAGACATTAAACACAAGGGTGTCCTCAATGGCAAATTACAAATAACTCGATAGATGGGACTTATAAAGAATAAAAAACACTGTTATAGTGGAGAGTTATGTGAGCTGTGAGAGAGTTGTTTGTGAGAGACTATGCTAGACTAGCCATTTTTGTGTCGCAAGCTATTTGATCTTTCTCCATTAAAGCTAATAGAAATCTTCCTAGACTAGATATTTGGGAGCCATTGATATTAGTCGGTGAGATTGGGTTACCATTTGGATCACCAAAACCATTCAGAGTTGTGGCTTAGGTCCACGCATCAGTCTTCCTCTGTAATTCAATGTCCATTAATCCTTCTAAAGTAGCATTGTATTATCCAAGATTAAATTAGTTACAAACAGAGAAGTATATGAGTGTTAAAAATAACAAGGCCCTTACCCATGACAAAACCGTAGTAGTCTAGTAGAATATTACTAAAATAAACGTAACATTCTTTTGGGTTTAAAAAGATCACGTGTAAATTTGACTTCCATTATGACATGCTATGTACATAAGGTAAACAGAGCTTTATAGATTCTGATGTATATATATGTATGAGAAGTTTAGAAAACCAAAGTACACAGCCATCTAGGTGAAGGCTGACAATACTATTCTACATACATAAAAACAATGTTGTAAATTGTGTGCCCATATAGATCGCTCCACAGCAACACGCGGGAGGAGAAAATATATAGCATATAATTTATCTCGTGGTACCCTATACCACCAAAAAAAAAAGAACCATAGAAAATGAAATTTTGGCTTGGCAGAACAGAAGAACACATTTGTCTTGTCCATTACTTGAGTTGTTTGCCAGTGTTGATTTGATCGCCAGCCTTGAAGCCAGCAGGGATGACATCATCGGCAACATCGTAGCCACCAGCCTTCGCAGCCCAGCGGACGGAGATAGGTCCCTCGATCGGCTCCTTGAATTCGATGACAAAGGTCTGGGGTGCCACCTCCTTGAGGTCGGCCGTGAAATCCTTGGCGCCCTTCGGCTTGACCGATATCTTGGAGATGGCGACGTTGGGTTCGAGACATAGTCTGGTGGAGCTAGTCTGCCCACCGAGCATGAAGATGATCGGGGTGCCGCACGAGCCGACGGCAAACAGTGCCGCCAACGCCACCGCCGCGAGCAGGAAGGAGGACGAGGAGGCCGCCATTATTGGTGAGCTAGCAAAACTCCTTGAGTTGGCAGAACTTTGTTTATTTCTTGAGAGGGATGTGGGATGTGTGTGGTGATCGTTGTTGTAGGTGGTCGCTGTCGTATTTATGGGTGGCGGAGGTAAGAAAACTAGGCATGAACGTACGGTGAGCCCCATTGATCGCTGGCTGGCTTATTATATCGTCGGACACTTGTTCAATTGCCACAAATAGATCTGGGCTAGGCATTCTCGGTTGTCTGGTTGTCTCTCAAAAGAAGTGCAGGACATGCAGACCTCTCAGAAAGCACGGGCATGCAACCCTCAGAATAAAGTTGGGCACAAGTCATTATTCCCCACACACTTAAACAAACTTAGTACTCCATGTATCCCAAAATAGGCACAGATCCATTTCAAAATTCAAATTTGTTCACTTTCTTTTCTAACACTATTCTATCTATACTGCAATCTATATACTTGCTCTATCTATTTATATCATCATCATCATCATCATCATCATCATCATTATTATTTTGAAAGAATAATAGAAAAACACCCACCCAGCTGGGTCCCATCCAGCCGTCTTCTGGATGTGTTTTCAAAATTTAGTGTTAGCGTAATGAAAACTTTCACTCCGGTCTAACGAACTAGCCTGGATAATCCCTTATAATGTGTATTCTATTCTAATTTTCTGGCTGTGCCAAGGACCATGGTTTTTCCTCACCCAGAACGTTCTGAATATATTCACTATGCTCTCACATGTGATTGGAGTGTATCATCCTAAGCTACGTGAAAAACAGTTTGTAGGAACGAGGCCTTTTTTTTAGGGACGGCTCCATCACTGGTCACTATTATAGTGATGCAGCCACAAATCCATTTATATGGGTGATTTTTGTTACGAGCAGCTCCTACAAATTGATTTATAGGGACGTCTCTATATTGAACCCCTTAAAAATGGACGCCAAATATTTAAAATGAAGCACTAAAATTTATATTTTTAAAAAACGACCTCGGATGGAGAAATGATCAAAATAAAAATAATAGATCTCGAAGAGTTATGAATCTTTGTTTTTAACCCCTTATCTATTTGACTTCATTTCAAAATGCTATTTGAAATTTAATTTCAAATCGTTGGAAGAACACTTATTTGTCTTTTTAATCTTTGACTAAAACTTGTAACTAGTCTTTCTCCTCATACTAACTCCAAATATGATGGTTTTTTCTACAATTTTCTAAAAAATGGTCTATCTAGATATTATGCTCTTACTTTTATTCTTTTGGTCATTTTTCTTGTGTGCATTTCTGAAATTGAATTTAATAAAATGACAACTTCGAACAACATTTTGAAACATCAAACGATTTCGACTGAAGAAATCATGACGGTAATTGTATCTTTCCCGGTGCTCTGCTGAAGTGGCCTAACTCTACCTTGATCAGCCCCAGTACTTAAGCCAGCGTCCGTGTTGTCCCCTTGAAGGTTTTTTCTTCTTTCCAGATGTTTCAGGCTGAGTACATCAAGATGGCTGCTGTTGGTCTCTGATGGGTTATTGATCGTACCTGACTTCTCCCACCAGATTTTCATACGTACATTCCCATCAATAATAGTAATGTAGTCTCCAACCCAATTTCTAACTAGCATCCACACTTTTTTGCGAAAGGGCAATGAATGCAAAGATGGACAACTGTTTCTGATTCCTGATCACAAAGCAGATAGATTGGATTGCAAGGCCAATGCCTCAATGCTAGCTTATCAGCCATAAGAACCTATGCCTGCACTAGTAGCCACGCATAAAAAAAATTGAGTTTGCCTTCAGCATGCACTTTCCAAATTGAATTCGCCATTATATCCAAATAAGGCACCATGAACTCAAAAATGATGTCATTTTGGACAATGATATTGTCATAACTTTAACGATCTTATTATTTATCAAAACTTATATATGAATATTTTTTGTGAAAATATTTTTCAAGATAAATCTTTTCATATGGTTTTCAAATTTCCAATATCAACAACTATAAAGTTATTCATGATTTATATTTCTAAAGTTTGGCCCAAGTCTTATCCAATACGTCTTCATTTTTAAGTACGGAGGGTGCGCAATACTTTGAGCTTAGCTTCTTGTCGTTGACGGTGCTGATGATAGAAGTATGTAGTTGCTACCATACATTAATGTTTTTAGAGTAAGATGCGGCACAAGTCATTATCCCCCTTGACACATTTAAACAAATTTAGTACTTGTATCCCACCCATTCCAAATTTCAAATTTGTTAACCTTTTTTTACCAACACTAATCTTTGCATACTGCAATCTATACCTACTCTATCTATCTATATCATCATCATCATCATCATCATCATTATTATTATACTATATATAAAAGTGATAAAGAATAATCAAGTGTCCCACCCACTCATTGTCCAGTCTTGTGGTTTATTTTCAAAATTTACTTTTAGTGCGTGATGGAAACTTCCAATAGTGGTGAATCTATGATTTTAGCTTAGAGCATGCCACAAAAAATTTCATATATAATCCGACATATCCATTTTAGTAATTTGATAATAATCATAAATTTTGCAACATGATATTTTATTCTAACGAATTAGCCTTGATTGAAACAATCCCTTTATAATGTGTATTCTATTCTAATTTTCTCTGGCTGGGCCAAGGACCTGGTTTTTCTCACCTAGAATGGCGATATGATATGAACACTATGCTCTCACATGAGATTTTTGTGTATCATCCTCAAGTCTAGTAAGTCCAACTTCTCTACTTATCTCCAACCCGCTTAAAATGTTCGATTGGAGCCATATAAATAGCCCCAAGCGAGCCAACATGGTGCTCGAGTGGTCATACTTCCTGAGAACACTAGATGATATGATGAAATTAATGCCAACACCAGATTATCCTATTTCACCACTGAAAATTGGTAACATTTTTTGTGAACACCGGATGGTGTAGTGGTGACATAAAAAATGGTAATAATGGATCATCATGTGGTAATACTCCCTCAATACTAAAAAATGATGTCGTTTTGGACAATGATATGGTCATAAATTTAACTTATTATTATTTATCAAAAATCGATTGATGTATATTTGTGAAATTATTTTTCAAGATAAATCTTTTCATATGTTTTTTAAATTTCCAAACTCTACAACTTAAAAGTTATTTCTGATTTATATTCCTAATGTGTGACCTAAGTCTTGTCCAAAACGACTTCATTTTTAAGTGTGGAGAGCATACAATACTTTGTGCTTTGCTTCTCGTCATTGGCAGATGATACAGTGTAACACCCTAAATTTTGTTTCTTTTTAAATGGATATAAATGTATTAATTTTGTATTTTTTTTTTTGTGCCCATGCAAACATAGGAAAAATAGAACCTTTCACGCTGGTGCTCTGCTTCTCGTCGTCAGCAGATGATACAGTTAGCAACATTCCGATGCATCCATGCTGGTGCATTTGTCCTTTTGTAGCGTAGTGATTGGGCTTGACTCAAATTCAAAACGATTTAAAACCACTTTTCAAAATGGCTTTGAAATGAAATAAAAGAAAAAGGAAAAGGAAAAGAAAAACACTCCCCTCTCTCGTTTTCGGCCCGAAGGCCCACTCCACTCCCCTCCCGGCCTGCTCTCTCTCCCTCTCCCGGCCTCCTCCCGCACAGCCGCCACCGGCGCACTCCGCCAGGCGAGCGGCGGCCGGCCGGCCGCAGAGCAGCGAGCGGCGCCCCTCCCAGGTCCCGGCCCCTCGCAGCGCTGCGCCCCCTGCTCGACGCTTCCCTGGCCGGCTCACCATCGAATCGGCCGGTGGGCCCAGCAAGATTCAACCGGCAAAGTAGCTGGTCAGTTCCTCGATCCTCGTCTCCTCCGGTCCTCTCCTTCGGTCTCAGTCTCATTCTCGCCGTGCCCGGTACCCGACTGCCCGTTGCTCCCGTAGTTTTGTTCGTCATGTCCTGCTAGTCACCACCATGCTTGAGCAATGTTTCCGGACAGTCTTTCATATTAAATCATGTGTACTTGCTTGTGGTTGTTACAAAATTCCTAGGCCTGGTCACTGTTTTTTCTTGGACAATTGTGTATTCGCGTATCTCATAGGTATCCTATCCAATACCCGTATCTGTACCTGGGCAACATAGGTGAAAAACATATTTTTTTACTGCTTGCTTATATACATCTAATTTCGACCTCAAGGTTTCTATGTTCAGCTCCTTGAGTGCATGACCAATTCACCACAAATCCTCGTTTAACTGCATTATGGTATCTTGTGTGTGCTCCATCTGGTACTTGTTAAAGCCTAAAAGGAATAGGGATTCCAGTCTGGACAGTATGAATCTGAAGTCTGGAATCTGAATGTGTCCGTATACATACCCCAAACATTTATATTGGTTATCATTTGTTCATCTGCAGGCCTCCCTTCTAAGCCTGGTAGTGTTGGATCTCCCTACAGTCACCTGTACTGCAGGGAAGAAGCGTGAAAGATAAAGGGTGCTGCTGCCGCTCCACCCACGCACTGCCGCAGCAAGGTCGTGTTGCTCGCCAATGGCAGCTTGCGGTAGTGGCAGCTTCCACCACCTGCCGTGCTGCCTCGCAACGTCGATTAACACATGACCGCCACCAGCCACGTCACACGCTCCCTGAGCCCGGAATGTCTCGGCCGTCCCACACCCGCTCAGGCGGGGTCCCTCGCCACCGCTACCTTCTCCCACCTCTTCCAGCTATGCGCCAGCGCGGGGCGCACGGCCCTCAGAGCAGGCCGTGTTGTGCATGCCCGGATGCTTGTGTCCAGGTTTGTGCCCACCACGTTCGTCTCCAACTGCCTCCTCCAGATGTACGCCCGATGCGGGGGCGCTGCTTACGCACGTGGGGTGTTCGACGCGATGCCCCACCGGGACACGGTCTCATGGAACACCATGCTCACGGCATATGCTCATGCGGGTGACACCAGCATGGCTGCATCCCTCTTCGGCATGATGCCGGACCCGGACGTCGTGTCCTGGAACACGTTGCTCTCAGGCTACTGCCAGCACGGCATGTTTTGGGACTCAGTGGGCCTGTCTATGGAGATGGCTCGCCGTGGTGTTGCCCCCGACAGGACGACGCTTGCTGTCCTGCTCAAGGCATGTGGTGGCTTGGACGACCTGACGCTTGGTGTTCAGATCCATGCACTGGCGGTGAAGACGGGCCTGGAGATGGATGTCCGAACCGGTAGCGCTCTCGTCGACATGTATGGCAAGTGCAGGAGCTTGAAAGATGCGCTGCGCTTCTTTCATGGAATGGGTGAGAGAAATTCGGTCTCGTGGGGTGCTGTAATTGCTGGATGTGTTCAGAATGAGCAGTACACGTGGGGGCTGGAGCTGTTTGTGCAGATGCAGAGGGTGGGGCTTGGGGTCAGCCAGCCAGCTTATGCTAGTGTCTTTAGATCCTGTGCAGCGATCACATGTCTGAGCACTGCTAGGCAGTTACATGCGCATGCCATAAAGAATAAGTTTAGTTCTGACCGTGTTGTTGGGACAGCAATCGTGGATGTGTATGCGAAGGCTGATAGCTTGGTTGATGCTAGAAGGGCATTCTTTGGTTTGCCTAACCATACTGTAGAGACATGCAATGCCATGATGGTTGGGCTTGTGCGCACAGGGCTAGGAGCTGAGGCCATGCAGCTGTTTCAATTCATGACCAGGTCTGGTATTGGTTTTGATGTAGTTAGCTTATCAGGTGTTTTCAGTGCTTGTGCCGAGGTTAAGGGGTACTTTCAAGGATTGCAAGTCCACTGCTTAGCAATAAAATCAGGTTTTGATGTTGATGTTTGTGTCAGAAATGCAATTCTGGATCTATATGGGAAATGCAAAGCATTAGTAGAAGCATACCTTGTATTCCAGGAGATGGAGCAAAGAGATTCGGTCTCTTGGAATGCTATTATTGCAGCTCTTGAGCAAAATGAGTGTTATGAGGATACTATAGCTCATCTAAATGAAATGCTGCGCTCTGGTATGGAACCTGATGATTTCACATATGGTAGTGTTCTTAAGGCTTGTGCAGGTCTACAATCCTTGGAATATGGGCCGGTGGTTCATGGCAAAGCTATCAAATCTGGATTTGGTTTAGATGCTTTTGTTTCAAGCACTGTTGTTGACATGTACTGCAAATGTGGCATGATCACAGAGGCTCAGAAACTTCATGACATAATTGGGGGGCAAGAACTTGTTTCATGGAACTCTATCATATCAGGATTTTCACTCAACAAACAGAGTGAAGAAGCTCAAAAGTTCTTCTCGGAGATGCTAGATATGGGTGTAAAGCCTGATCATTTTACTTATGCCACTGTTCTTGATACTTGTGCTAATCTGGCTACCATTGAGTTAGGAAAACAGATCCATGGTCAGATTATCAAACAGGAAATGCTTGGAGATGAATATATCTCTAGCACTCTTGTAGACATGTATGCCAAGTGTGGGAACATGCCAGACTCACTGCTAATGTTCGAGAGGGCACAAAAACTGGATTTTGTATCATGGAATGCTATGATTTGTGGCTATGCGCTCCATGGCCAGGGATTTGAAGCCCTAGAGATGTTTGAGAGGATGCAGAAAGCAAATGTTGTGCCAAACCATGCAACTTTTGTTGCGGTTCTGCGGGCATGCAGCCATGTTGGTCTGCTAGATGATGGATGCCGGTATTTCTATCTGATGACCAGCCGTTATAAATTGGAACCTCAACTGGAACACTTTGCTTGTATGGTGGATATACTAGGACGCTCAAAGGGCCCACAGGAAGCGCTAAAATTTATCAGAAGCATGCCTCTTGAAGCAGATTCTGTCATATGGAAGACTCTGCTAAGCATTTGCAAGATCCGTCAAGATGTTGAAGTGGCTGAAACTGCTGCTAGCAATGTTCTACGGCTAGATCCAGATGATTCGTCAGTTTACATTCTTCTCTCCAATGTATATGCTCAATCAGGGAAATGGGTTGATGTTTCAAGGACTAGAAGGCTAATGAGGCAGGGACGGCTGAAAAAGGAACCTGGTTGTAGCTGGATCGAGGTGCAATCTGAGATGCATGGTTTCCTTGTGGGCGATAAGGTCCATCCCAGATCAACGGAGGTGTATGAGATGTTGAATAATTTGATTGGTGAGATGAAATTCTCTGGATATGAGCCTGCATCAGCATTGTTTGCTGAGGTTGACGAAGAGGGGAGCACATCTGAGCAAGATGACTTGGTTGGAGTCGTTGGTAATTAATCTGTTTTCTGTGAAGATGTCAATACCATTATGAAGCTGTGGCCTTTTGTGTAAATTTGATAGATTACTCCAGCAGAGATAGTGATACCACATTGGACACTGAAGCCGAAACTTGAAATTTCTACATGGGCATGCCATGTAAGCATATTTTTGTTGATCTTAGGATGCATGGAACTGATGTCTGTTGCCACGAAAGCAAGTTATGACCATGTCTGCAATTTTGGCATTATGAGGACTGACTTACACTAGCAAAAAGAATTGCCACATCTTGTTTTATTATATAATCTGATAGATAAGGCAGTTATGGTTCTTTCTACCATTTGCACTGATTCTGGCTTATATAGGTAAGTTACCTGAGGTAACAGAGTAAAATTGGCAGAAGTGTAGATGCAATTCCCAATTTCCTTACACATCATAAAAAATTGCTGGTTGATTAAAAATACTATTGGTTCTCTGATTAGGTCGAGCAAGCTTATTAATTGTTCAGTAAGTTCAGTGTCTCTCAAACAGTACCTTTAGATGCTATACTATGTTTTTTGCCCAAATGTTTGCGAAAGGCGGGTGCAATGTTCCTGTGCAAACCTGACACCACCCCTTACATCTCAGGTCACTAATTTTGGGAGAATTTCATGATTCGCTTTTAATGCCGCGTGCTAATTCTCGTCAAGAACAAAGGAAGGATATTGCTTGGTTCCACTATATTTGATAATGATCACCTATTTGTCCATTCTCTGCAATTGTTAAGCATTAAGCTCATTTAGTTTTTACATAGTTTCATTCAAACTTTTCTAACTAAAGTGTATTTTCATTTATTTCAATATTTCTAACAGTGAATGTTCAACCTGCTTGTGACAATTATATTGTTGTTTGTTTTACTTATACATGTAATTTCAAACTTCAAGGTTTCTATCTTCAACTCCTCATGTGCATGACCTCAAACTCTCATTTAATTACATTTTGTTGTTTAGTGTGTGCTCCATCTGGTACTTGTTTAAGCCTAAAAGGAACTAGGAACTCCGGTCTGCATATTATAAACTTGAAGGCTGAAATCTGAATGTGTCCATAAAACTCAACATTCATATCCACTAATTTGTTCATGTGCAGGCAACTTGGAAGACAAGCAGGGTTGTATCTTGCAATGTCAGCTCCCAACAGTGATAGCAACATGCAGCAGCTAGTCCCTATAACACCATCAGGAAAGGCTTCTGGTGGTGACAGTGGGAAGGAGCTGGTTGTGGTGGATCCTGCAGGAAACAGTTCAGGAGGTGTAAAACTACGAGAGGATAAGGAGGACCTGGAGGTGAAGCTCAGGCGCATTATGGAAAATGTCCCTGTGCGTGTCAGTAATACATCAGGGTCCTCTGCTGGCTCTGGCTCTGGTGATTTCCACCAGGTACTCTTCTTCCCTCCCTATGTGTGTGGATGCATCAATGGGGACTTTGCTTTATGATCTGAGTTTGATGAAAGTTTTCCCTGTTTCATGTGCTATTTTCAGTAACATTTATCACTTCTTTCTTTATAACAGCTGCATTGCAATTTATTTGTCAATTATCATGCGAAAGGATGTATTATATTTCTAGGAATGGAAATTTTGATAATTTATCTCCTTGCCCCACCCCCTAAAAATTAGCTGATTAAACAAAATTAACCCTTTTGTTGCAAAACTTAGCAGATTTAGAATTTCAGCTATTATACTTTAGCATTGAAGACTTACAATGGTCAGTTTATGCTGATGAGATGTTGAAAAGTACTGATGCTATGTCATTGAATTGAATTTAAAGTATTATAGTACAACTTTCTATGATCCTAACTATAATTCATTTAAGACATATGGACATTGTCTACAATGTGACACTTCTACTAGCAGTTTCTAAAACTGTGGTATTTCGAACAAAAAGAATTCAATAGTACAAAAAGTTGATCACACTTTCCTGATGGATATAGTAACATCAATCATATGTTATATATGTATGTGTGTTTTGTTTTGTACGTTAATAGTCAGATGTAAAAAAAAAAAAAAACCCTTAACCAACAGGAATCCTTAAACAACTTGCACTTATGATTGGAATAAGTGGGAAAAAAAGGTCTTTTGGCAAAGATACTTTGTAACTAGTGCTACTTAGCAAGACAGGAAAAACAGGAATATTCATTCTGGCATTATTTTTCTGCTTTAGAACTGAACCTAAAATTTCTGTTTGCTGCACTCATTAGTCATTATGTAGTAGCCTTTTATTCTAGATTGAAACCCCCATCTCTGCACCGTGTTGGAACTTCTTTTAGATGCTGAATATTGTCATGGTCTTATTGGCATTTGCTTTTATGATCATATATATATTTCCCGGCTCCCCAGCCCCTAAGTTCCTACCAGGATATGGGATTGGCAAATCATGGAACTTATGGCCGTGTCACGCTCTTATGTTTTCTATATCTTCTTGTTTATTGAATTTTATAATATGACCCATATACCAATTTAGCAAATCACGGATTAAGTGATTTGAGGCATGAGAGTTACTATGGACATGATCTGATCTGTAAGCACACCTCCTTTTACAGTACCGGCAAATGAGGAGAAGAGAGCAGGACCGGATAGCACGAATGGATGCTGACTACCAGAAGAGAAAAGAGGCGGCTGAGTTCGAACTGCGGAGGGAGGAGAGGCTGAAAGCAGCTGAGGAGCGGACAGCCAAGAAGCGCCTGAAACGTCAAAAGAAGAAGCAGCGTAAGAAGGAGAAGTGAGCTAAAACTGGTAATAATGGTGGCGAAGAACCTAACAGAGTGGAGTCATCTGATGATGATGAAGGTTCGGATGATGATGACAAGTCAAAGCAATGACACATTAATTGCATGACTGGGCAATGAACTCTGTTGTAACAGAATGTTTTGAGCAGAGATGGAAAATCATTCAGAGAATTGTACTGCATCAGCTCTTCTTTGGCACCAAGTTACCATGTGTTTCAAGAGACAAAATCAAGCATCTGAGTTCTTAGCCTTACCTGTTTTTTCATTTCTAGACTAGATAGAATGTAATTCGATATTCTTACTTTTTCTGTTGGATATCTCAAGTTTTCTGCCATTGGTCTGGAGAGGCTGTTTTTAAGCAATTTCTGTCTTCACCGTGCGCTACCCTGCCATTAAATTTATGCATATGATTATGTGATGATCTTTTCTATCGGCTGTTCGATCGGTCCGTACATTACTCAGCAATTGTTTGCTCAGGTGGGGTACGGGAAATCAACTTGTTATTTGAATGGCTTTATATACCTTGAACAAATTGTGGGTATTTGAATTTTGACAATAAAACAATTATTTGTTAATGCAACTAGCTAACCCATCTGAACTTACAGGTGAGCATAAAAAGGAGATTTTTTTCCCTCCTTCCTTTAATAGTTCATATTCTCGAGATATCAATGCCATCTTTAAGAGATTAGGGAATTTAGAAGACCAACAAGTTCAATTGAGGATCTAGAGCTGATGAATACTGAATAAATGGAGCTGAACATATAGGCAGGCCAATTTTTAAGTCATCCATGATAGCTGAAATCCAAGCTTGCAGGAGGGACCTTTTTTTACAATACATTATATACTGTTTTATTGTATACTACTTTGTATAGTAACATTTATCTATCACTTCGTTTCTACAAGGAACCAGCAGAACATGAATGAAGCTACAAGTTTACTGAAACTGAGTGAAGACACTGAAGAAAACCAGCCGCTCCAGAAACTGTAACATCATCCTGTTGGCCAGGCGTCGACACGAAGGCGGAAAGATCCACATCGACTACGCAAGAAGTTGAAACGCCTTGATGAATTTCTCGTCTGTCCAATATCGTTGCTGACCGATTTGCTCATTCTCAAGCTATTGTGGCTGCTAGTTTGCAGGCAGTGGCGGACCCAGGAATTGGCCAAGACTAGGGCCAAATTTTATTTTTTGCGAAACACTAGGGCCAAATTTAACTATGCAAAAAGCTGGAAGTACTGTAACGCGAAGAGCTCGCTAGTTTTGCCGCCATTCGATTGGAGATTACACTTTTTTGATAAAACTATGTTTGCCACTGTTACCTACTTGTGCTGGTATTCTATAGAAAATACCCCCAAAAAAGTAACATTGGTCAGTTAGGATTTGTTTAGTTCCCCAAATTCATCCCAAATTCTACTATAAAAAAAAGATTCTTTGTCACATCAACGGTGCGTCGATCCTTATTAGGGCCCACTGCATGCAACGGCACCGAAATTTGAGCATATATCATTTTATTTTGTTTTTCCTCTTAGTAATTTTATTTACAGCTAACAAACCAACCATTCACTTCTAAAAGAAGCATTCATGTAAAAATGTATATACTCTACCTTAAATTATATGTCGTTTTGGCTTTTCAAAACATATAGTTTTTATCATACACCCAGAGACGTACGATAGCTAGATAAAAATAAAGTAGTGTGTAGGTAAGAGCAACTCTAACAGTTTGCTAAAACTCACTTGGCAAATCTATAGTTTTACCAAGTCTCAAAACCAAATACCAAGTGAAAAAGAGGCATTTTCCAACAGTTTACTATTTAGGCTTGGCAAAAGGACTTGACATGCTAGAATTTTTGTCAAAATTACAAAATTGAGCCTCAAACAAGTTGGCAAAACTAGTTGGCAATTTGGGTAACTGCTGCGGTGTGGATCTAACACGTGATGCCAAGCGACCGAGGCCGGCGCAAATATGTGCGTGGAAGGGCCTAGGATGCCAAGCTACCCAATTTGCTAACTAGTTTTATCAATTTGTTGGAAACTCAATTTTATGATTTTGGCAAAAAAAATCCTAAAGATGCCAAGTTCTTTTACCAAACTGAATGTATATATAGATCAACCGCGTGGTAGATGTAGAGAGCAATTCTCATACAACAAAAATGTATATAGATTAGAACAGAGTGAGTACATTCTAGGAAGAACAGGCGGTGCGGCCACCGTACGAGCGCTAGGTTCCGTATGATTTAACGGTTGCCGCTGCTCGATCGATCTTAAATAAAAGGCGATCAATAATGAGAGATAGCATCAACGTGAAGCACGAGCGTGAAAAAGGAGCCGAGAGCGCGTCGATCTGAAGGATGACGTACAGGAGCACGATCACACGTGGGCCTACCTTTGTTTGTTTGTCACGACAAGTCAACAGCAGGCAACTAACAAAAATCTGTGGCTGCCGGTCTTTGGCTTCCTTGATTCATTCAGATCTGTCCATCCACAGCTAGCTAGTTATACTAGATCTGTCCATAGAGTTTGGTGAGTGGGCGGGTAGTTTTAGCTTTTGATGCGTGACTTAGCTAGTTATACTAGATCTGTCCATATATGGATGTCTGCATGCATGATTTATTTGTTGCCAATCGAGTACTACAGTAGTAGTCATCAGTCGAGTACAGTACTCTAGTCATCGGTCAGAGTCATAGCTGTCGTTGGCAGGTACTCCGTAGGAAGTAGTCTCTCTCCATCTCGATCGGATTCATGGGTTTTCCACTCAACATAATTAAAACCCCCGTGACCGTCGATAGATTAATCACATAATTAAAAATTTATGAACACCCAAACTCCGTGGTGGAGCATCTTCTCAAAAACCTAGAGTTTATGTGGAGCACCCAACTCCACCTTTTTTTTCTCGAATGGGGTAAGTGAAGCTGAAATTGTTTGGCTAAAAAAACGTAGAGCAAAACTGGAAAAATATGAAGCGGATCGAGCCCTCCCAAACGTCTCCTAGCAAGAGAAAAACAAATCATGCATGCATATGTGTGCTGCATGCCAAACTCACCTAATTAAGTTACCCCATGAGCTTAGCTTAGCTATAGTTGCCAGCAGCTAATAATGAAGCAGCATCAATATATGTAAAAAAGAAAATGACGTTGCTGCGAGCACTGCGTCTACTGTCCTATTTTGTTATAAATCGCTCCAGCTTACATTCAGTCATTCACCATTAGTGTACTCTAGTCTACTAGTAGTACACGTGTGGCCCTGCTCTGGCTTGCATGTAATGCATGGGTACACACTGACAGAGTGACACTGCAACCGATCCATCGTCACTAGCAGACGACATCGCTCAGCCTCGTCAACGCGGAAGTCGTCGTCTCGGCTCGTCTACACGGAGAGGGGACGGCGGCGGACGGGCCACACTGGAAGAATGATAATATGATACAAATTAAGAATTGAAGCAGGCAGCTTAGCTTGCGGCAGATTACTAATCCTAATCACTGCATGCAACAATTAAGAAAACGAATTGAAGTCAACACACAACATGACACACGCAACCGCCGCTCGTGTACGACGTGTGCGATTCGGGTGTTCCATTCAACTCCGCGGCTACTCCGACCCAATGTTGGTTGCTAGCTTGGTCATCTAACTCATCGTGGGCCTGGACACCGTTTTATTCAACTCACCGGTCACTATGTTATTTATTATTCAATAATCATGGCACGTGGCACCGTACACATACTTACTCCCTCTGTCCCGATATATCTGTCGTCGAGCGCCACACACAAAGACCAAGGCAAGCCTATGAAGTCAGTAGCCGCGAGCTTGAGCCATGCGGAACGAGTGGATGAAAATTTCTGGGGGCGATGGGCCGGTGTGACCGGGTGACAAATAAAGCTGCATGCAGACCTATGATAGGTGCTGAACTCATACACAGTAGCCTAAACGACACATAAAACGAGATAAGGAACTGTCGCTAGAACGACATTTAAATCGGGACGGAGGGAGTATGTCATACTCCCTATGTCCCAAATTTATTGACGTTGTGGAAGCTATCACACTTACCAAGGCACAAGGCAAAAGACCCTAACGCCCCTACTCTGTACTCTTGCAGTTGACATCGACATTCCGGCTTGCGAGCAGCTCCAGCTGGGAAATACTAATATTTTCCTAACTCCATCCAACCACCATAGAGACATCAACAGTTTTGGGTCTCCACCTTTCATTGAATGGTACAGAAGGTTGGACGAACAAAGTGACAGATTGATGCGCTGCTAGTGCTTAGACCTATACTTCTGCCTATAACGTCAAGAATTATGGGACAAATTTTGAAACTCAAAACGTCCAGTATTTTGGGATGGAGGGAGTATATAGTATAATAACTCATCCCTCCATTACCCTCACCGCAGCAAATTAAGCTCCTATGTTGTAACGAGTGAAAAAAAGAAAATATCAGACGTTCATGTGAGAGGATAACGAGAATGAAGAATGTTATACTCACCATTACGTGGTTGACGACATACCATGGTCCCAAACTCACCTTACTTGTACTCGTCAAGAATCCAAAATTATCATTGAAGACATACATGATCCGCGTCGGTGGTGAAGTTATTGTGAACATGAAAAAAAACTAAAAAGGAAATGTCTTTATCACATATATGCAACGGCATCTCGATAAGTATATATTCACACACATATTTTCCATTCTATGTGTCATCCTCACTCTCACCCAACGATAATGTGGACACACATGTGGCACTGTGGCAGTACGTAGTGATAGATGCCGTGCTCTAACTTTGTGGACTTCTCCCTTTCAAAAAGAGGAACTGTGGACTCTGTGGCTTGCAAAAGCGAACAGGTCACATCCCTGCGCTGAAGGAACAAGTGAGTAAACCAAGCTACTATAGATAGGAGGATGTGGATATCCAGCGACCTGAGAGGCTGAGACGATCGACGGACCAATACGTGATGTGATAAAAATCAAAGGTTGTACTGCCCTGAAGAAGAAACAAACAGAGTACTGCCAGCTAACCAGGCACATGTCATGGTGCTGACGTCACTAGTGTGCACGTAATACGGGACCACGTTTGCATGTGTCAAACAAAGAGGTACTCCCTCCTGGGCCATGCAGTGACTGACAGCTACAATTAAAAGAAGGCTTTTCATTCCAAGTCCTACTGTAACTCGAACGCGACTGTAACTCGAACGCGATGTCGACATGCACGAGCTGTGTCGAGGTCCACACCGCGCACTTGCTCCTCACAAAAAAATTCTTCATTTAATAGTACGTACATATAAGTCACATTAATTTTTTTAGTGCTACAGATTTAGATAACTTTAAATCAAAAGAATATATAGATTTATTTCAAAAGAATTAGTTTTATAATATGTGTAATAAATAATTAAACTATGATCTTTAGGATTGATTCTTTTCAGAAGCTAAGCTAAGCACATTACAACTTACTAAAATTTAGAAGGAACTTTCCTTAACAATATTTTATAGGGAAGTGGTTATATATACTAGTTATGTGAGAAGATTTTTTCTAAATAAACACGGAAGGTAGATACTTTCTTCCTACATATATTACTTTCTACTTAGAGTTTATCCAAGAAATATTATAAAACACACTTTCCATTAGAGGGAGGGGGTGGGGTGCAACTTGAGATGTAGTAAGGGGCTCGCTTCTACCTCTTCCAGATCCAAGTATCCTCCCTTATTCCGTTCGGCAAATCCACATTTGATTCCGAGGACATAACAATGAATGACATCTTATATCTGGGGTTATGCCCCCGCATTCATATTCTCCTTCCTTCTTCCACTTCTCACTACACCAAACTGGAATTGCCTTGACGGCCAAAAACTGCTAAGGAAAGGGGTTAAACCGCCAAGGAAATGATCCT
Source organism: Themeda triandra (assembly GCA_018135685.1). Classification (NCBI taxonomy): domain Eukaryota; kingdom Viridiplantae; phylum Streptophyta; class Magnoliopsida; order Poales; family Poaceae; genus Themeda; species Themeda triandra. The sequence continues at coordinate 257,735 of JAENPR010000491.1, forward strand.
TGACCATAAACCGTCAAGCAAACACACTCAAGGATAGAAGCTAAGGGAAAATAGTTTCCTTGACGGTTTTGGCACTCAAGGATAATTTCCTTGGAGGCTGACCGCCAAAGAAATTGAGACCTGACTTAATTTGCTAAATGGCCAAGGAAATGTTGCAACCGCCAAGAAAAATAGTTTAGTTGAGGGTTAACAACAGCCAAGGAAATTATGTAGGCCGCCAAGGTAATAGTAATCCTTGGCTGCCTTTAACCTTTGAGGAAATTTTGTTTTTCCTTGGCAGTTGTACTGACCATCAAGGTAATTGGACTTCCTTGGAGGCCGGCCCTCAAGGAAATTCATACGAGCAACAAAAAAAATCTCAGTAATACATAAATTTTAGTATTCTAGTTAGCAAACTGAATTGACAATGATGATAGCCATATAAACATTTTATTACCCTGCACACAGATCCATGTATCTCTAGCTTAACACTGTGCATTGCAATCATAAACACATGCATCTCAATTACTTGCAGATGTCACATATAAATCTTAGGACCATTTGAATTTACATCTGATAAATCAAAACAATCAAATGATTTTATCATACAACATACCATTAATATATTCAGGTCGACTTAACTCAGTACCATTGTATCTGTACAATAGAGATGCATGGTGGACTTTGAGCTAATATCCTATACTGATGTCACTTGGAGCTAATATCCTAAGAGCTAAACTTAGTACTATATTCATGAGCATGCATGTACCTTCTCCTTTAATCTTGTGCTCCAGATACCTCTAACTTTTCTTGCAGAACCAAAACAACATGTCAAAAAACACCACAAATTCATATATCAAAATGAAACATATTAGCACACATGCATTCTATCAGTTTTAGCTCATTGATTTTGAAGAGAATAGAAATGGCACTCGAAAGCATATATGATTGAAATCAAGAGTTTGCTCAGGAATTTTTCAATACAGTTAATACTAAACCAACCTTTCAAAATAGCTGGTGCAATAATATTACGATCATATGAAATGAAATTGATGAATCAATTTCTAGCGGCTGTAACAATTGACCCAAACATACCGAGAAAACAACTAAAGTCCTACCAAGTGCAAACACGCTGCTAGGAACAATGTTTGGGCTTCGTAGAGTAACTGAATATAAGCCATGACACTAACAAAATAACTTACCAGCAATTGTGAAGAGTCGACTCACTATCATGGCAGGTAAATTATGCAAAGTGCTAAGCGTGCGAGATGCAAAGAGGCAAATTATGACTTGAGGTAAATCAAAGTGCTAACTATGTGAGAGATTTATCCATCATTTGTGATTGTGAATAATGTATAGTCTAAATTTGTTAATATGATTTGAAAATTTTATGGCAAGATAATACAACCGTATTATGATCTCATGCCAAACTTGATGATTTTCAGACACCATTAAGATATTATTGTTTTTTTCAGTCGGTATCACCAAAATACTTATAAGCATTTCCTTTGCTATCAACCTTCAAGAAAATTTAATAACCGCCAAGGGAATGATAATTTACTTGTCGGTTTCAAATAACTCCCAAGGAAATGGGTAGTTTCCTTGGCAGCTAAAAATAACACTCAAGAAAACAGTGGTTTTCTTGACTATTTATAATCATACTCAAGTAAATGAGTAATTGCCTTGGAGGTGCTTAGAAACCGCCAAGGAAACACCCATATTCCTTGGCGGTTTACTTCAACCTCCAAGGAATATTGGTTTCCTTGAGAGTTCAGTACCACCGCCAAGAAAACTACCCTTTCCTTGATGGTTTCATTTTGGCACCCAAGGAAATTCTGGGCCGTCAAGGCAATTCCAGTTTGGTGTAGTGTCTATTAGATTATTAATATAATATTTTTGATAATTTTGAAGTTAAATTTACATGGTCAGAAGCGAACCTAATACACAAGGATGGGGGCACGTGCCCCCACTCAAATTGCAAAAGAGAGACTCCGGACATATACAGTGACAAAAAAGGAGAGGCCATATTAAAAGGTGAAATAAAAGGAAAGGCCATAATTAAAAGGCTTCAAGAGTATATATGTGAAGATGTATAAGTTACTATATTCGGGTAAGCAGATATATAATAGCTCGGCCATCACTATGTAGTGCTGACCTTTTAATTTGCAGGTGCTGTCCAGCCCTCTCTCTATCTCTTCACATGTGATCACATCGAATTCATTCCCTTCGGTTGCAATATCTGCACTGCCTGGACTGGCCCCTGCTTGTGCTATTAGGGCACTCGCAAATATAGACTTCACCATAGAGTCTAAACCATTTATTACCTTGAAGATATCATAGACTTGGAGTCTACATAAGACTTGAAGTCTTGGTTTTTCTTCCTCTCATTTTATTAAATAGACTGCCACATCAGCAAAATACCATAAATATGAAGATAATAGTAAATATGCTTAAACTCTATGGTTGTGAGTGCCCTTACCGCTTCACGCAACTAGTAGGTAAGTCATGTTGAAAACTTAGGCTAAAGTGGACTTATCGTGATCAACTAAAGAATCTTGCAATAGTTGCATCAGTTAGTTGCCAGATTCCTATGATTCAGACTCAGCACCCAGATTTCTATAAACAGTAGTGCTTGTATAGTAGTAGTTTTTTTTTACAACAATATAGGGGTAGTACCTTGTTCGCCCAGGAAAGTTTTGCGAATAATCTTATTCAAGAATATGTTGTCAAAATCAGAAAAGGAGAGAGGTATGGAAAGAGAAAAGAGAAAAGAGAGAGGCCGGTGTAGCGGCCATTACATTTATAGGATGACATTTCACTTTCATGGGGTACTCACAGTGTTATATTGTTGTGTTGACCATGACAACATTTTATTCTTTCCCATGGTGAATCACAGGGCCCCGTGGGTCATTTGTCAGCCGTAAAAGTTTAATTTGTACGCGGACATGTCCGCAACTGATTTGGTTCTATCCTATGGACTTCGACAGTGACACTAGCTGCAAGCTTGCCGTGGAATGTGGATGCTAGCTAACCAAATATTACTACTACAGTATGGCTGTCGTGACACACGTTGTGTCGCATGCAATGCAACTACAGTATCAATCAGGAGACGGAGGACCTGACCGGACCGATCCGGCCACCGCTGCAGGTTCCCGCGCGCCTGGTTGGACCATTGACCAGCTCCTGCTTCATTCAGCTCGCTAATGAGCCTGCTCCCGCTTAATATACTACGCGTGGCCCTGCATGCTCTGCTTCCATGGAATGGGTACACACTGACACTACTGCTAGGATAGATCGCGTCATCACTAGTAGCTAGCAGATCGCGACGACATCGCTCAGCCCAGCCTCGTCAACGCCCAAGTCGTCTCGTCTCGTCTATACGGATGATATATCGGAGAGGGGACGGCGGCTCGTTAACGAACTGATATGAAGCAGCAGCTAACAGAGATTAATGCATGCATGCAACAAGCTGCCAACACTACCACCGCTTTGGTGGACGTGTGTCACGTGTGTGTGGACTAAACGAAGTAATTATTTGGCGATTCAACACCGCGGCTTCTCCGATGGATATGGTATACGTACATAGATACTCCGATGGGATATGTGATACTATGATTAGACTTCTTTTAAAATGGATCTGTGACGTACTCTACTGGTTTAGTAAATTAATAATTAACCTCAGGAACCGGTGAGAATGCCAAAATAGTACAATACTTATCAGGGCCCAACCTATAATCATAATTACTTTACCCTACCACTTTTACCTCCACCACCGTAACCACCACCACTCCAACAGTTTGGTAAACATCACTTGGCAAATCTCTAGTTTTGCCAAGTCCAAAACTCATTTGCCAAGTGAAAAAATAGGCCTTCTCTAACAGTTTGTTATTTTGGGCTTGGCAAATTAAAAATTAGTGGTCCACATGTCTTAATTTTTTATGGGGACGCATGCTTTGGACAATTCCTCTCCTCTCGCGTGAAGGAGGTGACGCATGCACAATTTGCCAAGCGCTTGTATGCGCGCATATTTGCGCAGGAAGGCCTTTTTTTGCCAAGCTTGCCAATATGCCAAGTCTTTTTCTTGCCTTGTTGTTGGAGGAGGTTTTTTGTGGTTTTGCCAAAAATCCTAATTCTTGAAGTGGTTTTTTGTTGGAGTTGCTCTTATAGCCTCCACCATCCACTTCACATTTACCCCAAAGTTAGGGTTTCCTGAGTACTTTCTTCTCCATTCTATGTTTTTAAGAGAGAAACTACAGGCGCACATTCTATATTCTTAGAAAAAAAAAATACGGTAGTGATATGAATCGGCAGTGAAGACCCAATTATTAGTGTCAGTTGGTCCTATCACTGTCGATTTTAGCCAAAAACCGCCTGGTTTCATCGAAACTAATAGTGATGGAACGAAATTTGTACTTGGACAGAAGAAAAGATTATGCTTTTCTAAAATTTATTTAATATTCACATAATTATATCGGGTTTGCTCTTTTTGCTTGCTTGTCGTTGAGGTACAAATAAATACAATCCTCACGCTCAACATACTCCCTCGTTCCATAAATATATGTAAACGAATTAGTGTAAATACGTTTTTTCAAAGAGGCCCTTAATCTAAAATTTTAGTCCTCAACTTTAGACAACTAAACTTTACACTAGAGAATTCAAACATGCCCTTAACTTATATCATAAATATTAATAAAAATCTTATAATTGCATATGTTTTTGAACAAGGGAGTAGTAACAAAAAACCCAAACTATCTATACTCATGATAAATCCAAAATGATCGATAAAGAGAGTACTACCTCTGTCCACATAGAAGAATACAGATATGGCATTTTGTGTCTGTTAAGTAGTACAAGTTTGAAGAAATTAGAGTGAATTGCATTCACATTTATGTCTCCAAATCGATTTGTTACAAAAAACATATTCCATAATAATCTAATGGCACTTATTTTTTATCATATATGTTAGTATTTTTTTATAAATTTAGTCAAACTTAAAAGTATATGATTGAGAACTGTATCCTTTTATCATGAATGGAGGGAGTATATATATGATCCGTGCCTGCATTGTGAAGTTTGTGAACATGGAAACTAACTAATGGAAATGTCTTTTAGTCTTAAATCATACAAATATAGTTAGGTAACGACCGCATCTCGATAAATAAAATGTTTACACATATTTCCCATGTGAACATACATCTATCGCCGTGGTGGTCGGTACCGTGTGCTCTAACCTATGGACTTTACCCAAAAAGTAAAATAAATAAATAAATAAATAAATAAATAAATAAAATAAAAACTCGTGGACTATGTTGCTTTGCAAAATGCAACGTGGCAACATCGATCGTGTCCCTGCGATCATGGAACTAATAAAGCGGTAAAAGTTAAACCTAGGTAGCTATAGATGCATGGACGTGGATATCCAACGACCCGATCGATCCAGACGACGATCTACATCGACATGAATGCATGATGTGTGACGAAGCACACAACGAGCATACTTACGTCATACCACTGACGTCACTGGTGGGCACGTAATTCAGGACCGCGTGTCCTGGCGGGTGGCGGCCCTAACAGGTACTACTGCAGAAACTAAAAAAAGGACACCACCAGCTTAATTATAATTAGGTGTATCATCGAGGTCCACCGCCAACTTTCGCTCTTTAGTACGGTGTATTCACAAAAGAAAAAGTCTTTAGTTAATATGTACTTTATTTATTTATTAGTATAAGAGGTAAATTGCAAATAAAGTATTTATTTTTTGCAGGACATGTTTCTTGCAGAACGAACTAAATAAAGCAGGCCGGGAGACATTCCCTCTCTAGTCCATGAAAAAATTCTCCAAACGTACGAGTGTTCTATATGCACTGCATTGCACATGGTTGTATATCTACTAGACTACTATTAGGTGCGTAGCTGCGGTCGGTGGTAAGCAACCCATAAAAACTTCCTTCTAATTCCATTAGGACCTTTGCAACAAGGGTCGAGTCCTATTTAGCATTGTATCGAGAAGAGTCAACTCTAGTTTATCCTTTGTAAAGTCTAGTTTATCCTTAATCAAATTAGGCATACGTTATGAAAAAAAAAAGAAACCTTCATTTTCGTACACAAATGCCAAACAACAATACAAACCTTAACTTTAGAAAAGGGACCTCCTCCCCTTTGACCAATTCAAAGTGGGGTTTTCTTTCGAGGTTTTTTTCGAGTTCACGCACTTTCTTCCCCAACTTAGGTTATGTGAAATCTGTCTTTGATATATGTAGGTTACAAATGTGAAGGACCGGTAACGGCGACCGGAGGGGGGGGGGGGGAATGGGAGCCTTAAAAATTTCTTTCGAAACTTTCACGTCCTAGGCTCAAACAATCAACCCCAAAATGCGACACTCAAATTGTAGTGATCACGACCCTAATGAGAGGGTGGATGTTCTCTAGGAACACAGCGGACCACTACACAAGTAGCGGAAGAAGCGGAAAGGCAATCGGAGTACAAGCGATCGCAAAGTGGAGAAACTGCTCTGTCAGTTCAACGGCGGACTGTCCACGTTCTCTGTCCGGACTGTCCGGGTCGGACTGTCCGCGAGGATAGGCCAGATTGTCCGCGGTTGATCTTCTAGAAAACACACCTCTCAGAACAGCTGCGGTACGAACACCAGGACTTACACGTCGGACTGTCCGCGTGTGAGGGCCGGACTGTCCGCCTATAATTCCGTATTGGCGTCGAACAAGCACAGAGGAGCACGAAGAAAACCCGGACTGTCCGCGTGACAGGGCCGGATTGTCCGACGGCTAAAATCGAGGAACAGAACTGTTCTGGACAGATTCTGGAAGCAGCCAAAAGTTGACCGCCGGACTGTCCGCGTCACACGGCCGGACTGTCCACGGTTCAACCCAAGAAAAACAGACAGAACAAAAACTTCCTGGACACTGATCGACTGAAGACCTGCGGACTGTCCGATGCTTATGGGTCGGACTATCCGCGGGTCGGACTGTCCGCGTGTACAACGCCAGATTGTCCGCGACCGCAGAAACAGAATCGTCCGGAAATCGCCACGAACTTGATTCGTCCCAAACTTCCTCAAATCGAAACCTCTTGCAACCAAATTTAGGAATGTTGTTGCTTATGCAGAGGAGAGCCTATCTTCAAAAGATCATTAGCCAATTTGAAGCGAGGAGGGAGAAATCAAGAAGGGGTGAGAGAAAGCGTTCTTGGGCAAATGAAAACCAAAACGCGTGGATCTTTGATCTCAAGAGGAACTAGCAAGATTCCTTCGGTGGAAACATCAATCTTGTGTCATAGATCGATCCAACGCAAGAAGAATGGCTCAAATCGGTCTAGAAACGGAAGAATCATGCGAAGAACAAAAAGGCCCAAAAGTCAACTCGGGAAGAACACAAAATCCATCACAGAGACACAAGCACAGATGATTTTCTCACAGAGGAAACAGCTGAGACTCGGCGCTCAGCTTGCCATACACGCTGGTTCGAGTACAAATCAAAGATTTGCAGACCTCTCTCTCACAGCAGCTAGAGGAAGGGAAAAACCTAAGGGAAAAATGGAAAATTGCAGAGGTGAGGGGGAAGGAGAACCCTCATCCCTTATTTATGGAGGGGGCAAGTCTATTTTACATTCCTTCTTTGCCCTTAGATACATAAAGAGCTACACCACTTAGCCAGGGGCATAAGGGTCCAACTCAGGCTTCACTTGATCCGACGGCCACCGCGCCTTCTCACCGGTAGCCTTGCTTCCAAGCAATCTCCCCGATGCCGCCACGTGTCGTCCGTCCGCACCGGGACCTCCGCCCGCCCCCCGGTTTGAGGCGTAAACTGGGAAACTCGCAGCCGATGGTTTTGAGGCGAAACCACCAAACCCTCCGCGAGTAGCGTAGCCCGTACGCGTCCCCCGCCGTGTACACTTGCGCTCGTCGATGTCCCTATCGTCAGCCACCACGGCTGGCCGCCCGGTCCTCAGTCCTCGATCCAAGCCTCACGTCCGCCCTTCACCGCACCCGGTCCGTCAGCACGGCACGCCCTACTTGATCTTCATCGGCCGTCGACCACCGTCTCCGAGCTCAACACCTGCAGACAATATGAGCCAAGAGACACCATTGTTTGACACGAATCCGCGTGCCATCGGTTAGTAAGAACACACATACGCCTTGTGTTGGCATGTTAACAATCACTCATCACACAAAGGTCCACACAATGGTTATGGTAAAAACCATGTGTCCTCAAAATGGGCCCGCCTCCAAAACCATATCACAAACGCTATTTCGTCTCTGATTTAGTGTCTTCTTCGCGCTACTACTCTCTGGCACGCACGACCGATGTGGTGTTTTCTTTGTGCTATTCTCGCCTATAGTGCTGGTTAATTTCTTTCTCTCTTTAGTTGCACGTCATCCGCAAAGTACACGTAGTACCAGTACCTTGTGTACACGGACCTCGTGCAACACGTACAGAATTGAATAGAGGGCCATTGGCTACACAGCTTGCATATGTAATCCCGGGGTTATATATGATGGATCGTTTGCGGGGCTACACATGTACACGGAAATCTGGTTTTTGTTGGATCCATACTGCCAAATCTGGGGACCACACGAGATATCAAGCATGTGTCATGTTCACGCTTGCCCTAGCGAGCCTTCCGGAAGCTGCTCCCTTTATAAACACAAGTGAGCTACGAGCTGAGAAGAAATAAAATATTATCATAAGCTGCAGCAGCCATCAGCAGTCAAGCACCTCTCTCAAGCTATTAGCTCTGCCTGTGCATCGACCTCACAGCTCACAGACTAGCACGTTGCCACCTCGCCAGCTCCTGGTCCTGCAGGGTCCTGGTGATGGCGCTAGCAGGAGGGAGGGAGGAGGAGCTCCTGGCGCAGCTCCGCGCGCTACTGTTCCTGCCTTCTCCAGCGCCGGCAGTTAAGGTGGAGTCCGCCGGCGGACCGATACCTGCCATCATCACGGGCAGCAGTGGCGGCGGACGCGGGCGCGGACCTGCTGCCGCGTCATTATCGGCTTCGGCTGGCGGCGGACGGCGGCAGCGACGACAGGGGAGCAAGAGAGACCGGGACGACGACGACGACAACAAAGCCAAGCAGGACGAACACCACGAGGAGGAGCTAGCAGATGCACAGCCTCCTCCCTGCAAAAGAAGGTGCGGTAATGGCGTGGTCCATGCAGGCAACCAATAATTCCTCCGACGATCTTGATCTCAGTGATGCATGCTGATGATGGCGGTGCTGCTGGCTGGCTGGTTTCAGGAAGAAGATGAAGCAGCAGAGCAAGAGCAGGTCGACGGTGACGTCAGTGCCCGATTTCGATGGGTACCAGTGGAGGAAGTACGGGCAGAAGCAGATCGAAGGTGCCATGTACCCCAGGTATGTATTACAGTAGTATACTACTCTATCTATCCATCTCCATATCTCCTCTAGCTAGCTAATTAAAACGATCATCACTACATACTTCCTCCTCCAATCAGATTTCTATGATTCAGTTAGTCTATCAGTACCTTCGTCTTACACATCGTCCAGTGAACATTGAAAAATAAACAGTACTACTTCAAGCTTCATCCCTTGTACTACAGTAGTAGCTTGTTCGTCAAAGGGAAAAGAATGGTGTTGAGAATAATCTCGATACAGATTAGAGAATGGCGTTGTTTGTCCAATAAGAAAAGGAGAGATGCCCCCACCATATAAAAGATGACATTTTGCATTCGAAGAAAAATACTTTCTGCGTCTTTGGATAGTGACACTAGCTGCAAGCTGCTAGAGGATGCCTGATGTTGCTGTCACCTTCCATCAGTTTGGGACCGTCCCATGCTAGTGATAGCTAACCAAATACTATGACTCTGCCCGTCGTGACACACGTTGTGCTTGTCGCATGCAATTAAGGGCAGCATTGCCCCATCGATCGAGACAGTTTTATGTGCCTGCCAAACTGCATCCTACTCACTACTGTATTTTCTAGAGAATTATAAGGTCACTATTACTGATGTCCCCAAATTCTTAACAGATTTCCCTTTTTTATAAAAAAGGCAAAACTTTCAGTACACTGAATTACTATATTTCCATGCAGGAGTTACTACAGGTGCACACGGAGCGCCGAGCAAGGCTGCGAGGCCAAACGGACGGTGCAGCGCAACGACGACGGCGGCGACGGCGCTACCTCTGCTGCCGCGCCGATGTACACGGTGGTGTATGTGGCGGAGCACACCTGCACGGCCAACGACTCGCTGGAGGCGCCGGTCATACTCGAGACCACCACCGTCGTCGTCCCTTCTGCTGCAACTAGCAGCATCACCACCAAGGGACCTCGAGATGACCACTACCACACCTACACCGATAGCATCGTTCCAACAACGTCAGCTGGATCTTGTTCCACCACCACCACTGTCGTCACCACCGGGACTGAATCTCCGGCGATCTCCGGCGACATCACCTGCTGGAGCAGCACCAGCGGCGCTAGCATCAGCGACGACTATAATAATTACGTTGCCGATGACTACTACTGCGGCGGGTTGTTCGACGGCACTGCCCATGATGCGGCGTCGTCGTCGTTGCAGGAGATGGAGGACTTGACCGGACCGATCCGGTCACCGGTGCACGTGCCAGTGGCTGGTTGCTGGACCATTGACCAGCTCCTGCTGCAGCTCGTTGATGAGCCTGTCTGCCATTTCTAAGCTTTGCTGCTTTAATTCGTTTCTGTAGCTTAGCTTGGTGTTGAGATGGATGTGTACAGTTTGACTGTACTCACGGCTCTGTTTGGTTGAAAGCGTGGCGAAGTTTCGACTGGCTAGGATCATCTATCTGTTTGGCTGATCAATTCGATACAGTTCTGTAAATGCTCGCTTGTACTGTTATGTAGAGAAGCTTTTTACAGGGTATGCGTGAGGCACCAAGAGTGGACTCGCTAACGTCCTGTTTATTTTAGCTTGCGGACGCACATATCTCTGCAAGTTGGTGGTGGATAGCGACCTGTTCTAAATTATAGGTCAATTTAGTTTTGTGCTAAGTCTCAGTTTACTCCATTTGATCGATCTTATTTGATATGGCTGATCCCAAGCTATGGATCCTCTCGAGCAATTAGCAAAGGTAGCTAGTTTTTAACATTATACGACATCTATGTCAATATTATATATATGATGTTTTGACTTTTTGTTATATAGAAAATGACGTTGCCGCGAGCACTGGACACCGTCCCTTTCGTTATTAGCTTCGATTCACTACTGAATGGGACGCTTGGGCCGACCTGTGTGTGGCACTGTAGCCCTGCTTCTGCTTGCATGGAATGCATGGGTACACACACTGACACTGATCATCGTCACTAGCAGACGACACGACACATCGCCCCGCCTCTCGTCAACGCGGAAGTCGTCTCGTCTCGTGTCTATACCGATCGGAGAGACAACACTCAACCACCGCTTTGGTGCGGTGTGGACTAGACTTTATTTAGTGATTCAACTCCGCGGCTGCTCGGATGGAGATATATAGATAGACACTGGGATATCCTCTGTCATGAATGATTTTGGCCCACTCCCTTCGTCATATAAAAATTGCCATTCTTGCTTCCCCATGAATCAAATATTTATACTTCATGATTCATTAGATAGATTATTGGATATATATTTATAAGAATCTTTATTAGAAGATCCAAATGTTTTTTTTGAGGAAGTAGAAGATCCAAATGTTGCTATAATTTTCTATAAATCTAATCTAATAAAAAGTTTGACCAGAACGAGCCCGCAAAGATGGACTCTTCAGAAGCTCATCAGTAGAGAGCCACGAAGAAACTCAGTATCTCTAGAGGGTGCTAACCACAAAAAGAACCCGTGACCCCCGCGTCGTCTCCCCGAGAGCCGACTCGGGGGCGACACCCACCGTGCCGCAACTGCCCCCACAGGCAACCTCCCTCGTCCGCCGCCGCTGCTCGTCGTTGAGCGGTGGCGGCGGCCGGCGGTGCTGCTCGGCGTGACTGCTACAGCAGCCCCTGCATCCTCCCCTCCCACACCCCACTCCCGTCCTCCCCAACCTTCTCTACTCCTCCTCCACCTCCCTCCAACTCCGGCGACGACAACGGTCGGGGGGGGGGGGGGGTGCGGATCCGGGCCTTCTCGATCGAATCCGGTGGCTCTAGGGCTGGTGCGGCCATGCCGGTGGCAGCTGACGACAATGCTGGCGATCTAGGGTTGCGGCCCCTCCCTCCGCGCTAGCTCGTGCGGTGTCACTGGCCCGCTTGGTGGCCGTGCTGCAGAGTGGCGTGACCGCCTTGCTCCATGGCTCGCTGGTGCCGACGCGTGGCTGACACGGCCAGTGGGTGTCGTCTTACATCATGGTGGTTTAGGTGATGGCTCTGGCTATGTGTCGTCATCGACATGGTGGGGTGGATGGTGACGTCCTGCTCGTTTCATGCATCGCTGTGTCATGGTGACGAGGTTCATGGCGGTAGAGAAGGCACACCTGCCTCTTGTGGTTCGGTGGTGATGGCGGTGGCGGTGGCGTGCTTGGGACCGGTCTCTGGCTATGCTTGGGGTTGTGGAGCCATGGCGAAGGCTTTACCCATGTCGGGTCGATGATGGCGACACCTTTGGCGCCATTCACTTCCTTGGAAGCGTGTATCGAAAGGCCCTATCCTATGCATGGTGAGTTCCTTCCGGGGCGTATTGCCTTGATTTCTCGGTCAGGCGACGACGGTGTCTCTTGCATCGTGCCCCTCCCTAGAGGCATCGCTTTGAAGGTGGTGCCCTATATATCCTGCTGTTGCCAGTTCGGTCGTTCGGAGCCCCTCCTAGTGTTGTGCTTGTTGTGATTCATCTCGTCTTCACTTTGGTTTGTCCAGCTCGAGTGTTGGTGTCGCTGCATCCTATTACGACATCTCCTTCGCGGTGACTATGTGGTCAGCGGCAGTTGACGTCGCGACTACCTGGCCGCTGAGGCTCGAAGCACGTTTCGCAGTGGATGTTTTCTGGCGGTTGGACTCCCTCGGTTGGCGATCATTTTGCAGATGTGCCTTTGGTTGCAGGCATAACTTTGGTCTTCGAAGGTGGACTCCCTCGGTTGGCGATCACTTGTTCATTCTTGTTTTTCTTGTTGTTTGTTTGTTTTTGGGGATTTCATCGGTAACCTTAGTTACTTGCGAGTCCTTTGTATCAACTATGTATAGGTCTATTGACCACTCTCTTCTTCTTAATAAAATACAAACTATATATATACCTGCTCTCGAAAAAAAAAAACTAACTCACTAGTGACTCGGCCACCATTTTATTCAATTCAATCTCGACATTCCACCAAATATGCGATGTAACATTCACCACTCGGTAACCCAGGCTCATAATTGTGCTCCTCTTCTCTTATTGCATTGGGGCAGCTCCATTGATGTAGCTTAGAGCTAGCTGAATCATTTTTTTTAATCTAGTAAATATTGTAAAAAGCAAGATACTAGTATAGACTCAAGAAACAGTAATCATGTTAAGATTGTTTCTTGTGATATGGTCTCTCTTCTCTATATTTATCATCTTGAAGCTAGTAGTACTTTTTTTAGGCTCGAACTCTTCTGGTACAAGTTGTAGTATCTGCAACTCATGCACTATCTCACGCCACACACACACACACACATCCCTTAGTGCGCAACCTAGACCTACACCTATACAAAGAGACTTGCATGTGGTTGTGAGGTATATGAAGTCATCGAGGCTTCGCATATGATGGGCACGTCATCCTGACCATTGTGGCGCATCCACGTGTGAGGCAACTAAAATTATTAGGGAACTACTGTTCCTGGTGGGAAGATGAGCGTTCGAGCGTATTCGGACTCTGATTGGCAGCCTCCATACCTGGAGGTCTTACCACCCGAGCTACGGCTCAGTCCCTTGAAGCTAGTTGTAGCTCATACCATTGAAGACACCCTTATGGTACCTCCATTTTAAAAGCCCAAAAAGATAGGATTCTAGAATAGTATTTAGACAAGTGCTCCTAAATTTAGAAATTTATAGAAAAAAGATATTAATATTTATCACATCAGATATATGTCATTAAATTTATCATGCAATATATTTTCATTATAAATGTTTAATGTCCATAAATGTTGACATATATATGATTCGCCTCCGAAGTTGTGAAGTTTGTACACATGGAAACTAACCAAAGGAAATGTTTTTTTTTAGAAGGGCCGGCAAAAGTTTTGCCGGGATTTCTATTAGACGAATAAAAAGAAAAAGGCAAGTGTACCAGTTTTTTTGACCGGAAACCGGGCCAGAAAAACCATACGAGATAGGAGGGTACCCTACTCGTCGCACAAAACAGGTACCAAAAACTACTCAACTTAACCGTATAACAACCCAAGTCTCGGTCGGATTGGGTCCTCGACACGAGCAACTTGCGACTTGGCCGAAAACGACCCAACTATCTACTCTACTACTCAACACGACTAACACCGCCTGGCCAAAGAAACCCTCCAACTCCAAAGACGCATGCTCGGGCACCGAGCTCCCAGCCGCAAGCAAAACTCGAGTAGAGAGGGAGCCTCCCAAACCACGCCAAACATCCCAAACAAACAAAAAACACCTCGGGCCCTAGGATCTCCAAGTCAACTGACAACTTCCACTCAAGCGCGTCGGATTGGGACATCGACCGCCAAACCACTCTGACAAACAACTCCTTGGATCTCCGAGGTCCCAAGTTTTCTCCGCCGTCGGGGGTGACATGGAACAGCCGATCCACTCCTCACCTTCATCTCGCCGCCGCCGAAAAGCTCAGCCGTCCGAAGAGCACAAACAAAGAGCTCAAGAGCAACAATCCACGCACTGGCCAACCTCCTCGCCCAGTCGGATTGGGACATCGACACGAGCCGACTACTACAACCACCGGCGTCACCACCACCACCGACCCGAGGCGGCGTCAAAACACACCTCCCACTACCCAGCAGCTCGGAACCACCGCCGCACTACCAAAGCGCCGCTGTCGCCCCAACTTGTCCACCAGCAACCACGCCACCACGACGTCCCTGCCACGTCCAAGCACACCGCTGCCAACCACACCACCACGGTGTCGCCGGCGTCCCGCAAACCCCGGCCAGAGAGGAGGAACCGAGCCTGACAACTCCTCCAAGGAGGGACACAATACCCGCGGGCGCCGCCGTTGTCTTGCCGGAGGCCAGCACGGCTTCCGCCGGTGAGTCCCCCCTTCCAACAGAGCACCGCAGGGAGGGCAGGAGGAGCACAGTCCCAGCCCCACCACCTCAACCACCAACTCCACCACCACCACACCACCGGACCGCTCCTCCACCACTCCGCCGCCGCACCAGGAAGCCCCCGCCGGTCCACAGGCCGGCACCGCGAAGGCCGACAAGCCCCACGCGGATCAAGGCCCAGTAGCAACGGCGTGCCACTCCCCGTGGCACCACCCCGCCCCCAACCGCAGCTCCACCAGCAAGCCACCACCAGGCGCCGGAAAACCGCCGCCGCCACCACCTCAGCCGCCACCCCCGGCACCCCGCGCCTCCGCCGCTGCCGAGCAGAGGAGGCCCAGATGTAGGCGCAGGCACGCCGGATCCGTCCGCGGCGCCGCCGTAGCAGCCACCACAGGCCCAGGGAAAAACACAGGGCCGGCCGCCGGAGCCCCGACGAAGACGACGCCGCCCGAGCCGCCGAACCGCGTCCCCAAAGCCGCCGGCCCGCGCAGATCCGGGCCCAGCACCACCGGATCCGGGCCCCGGGCAACGCCGATGCCCGGCCCGCGCCAAGGAACCGTCGTGCCCGAAGTCATCGCGAGCGAGGCTGCCCCGCCGCCACCACCGCGAGGAAGAAGAAGCCCCACCGCCGCCCTCCCGGCAAGTCGCACGGCCATGCCGGCTGCCCGCTCCAGCGGCGGCGAGGCGGGAGAGGAGGAGGGGAAGGAGCGGCGGCGCTAGGGTTGGGTCGTCGCCCGTGTCGCCCGTGGGAGCGACGCGGGGGCCGAAAGTAAATTCGCCCGTGTCGCCCGGCGATGCGTCCCCGATTCCAGAGGAGATGAGTCGCCCGCACGATAGCCACAGGTCCTTCTTTACCGGTGGCGGTGGGGGCACCCCCTCTTCTGCCGCCATTGCTGACGAGCTCATACCCGTCATGGAGCTTGACGGTGCCTCCACTGGGAGCCGTGCCCGTGAGTACACCACCGCGTCCACCTCCCTCAACACCAGCACGGGCACCCCCTCTTCTGCCGCCATTCTGACGAGCTCGTACCCGTCATGGAGCTTGACTGTGCCTCCACTGGGAGCCGTGCCCGTGAGCACACCACCGCGTCCACCTCCCTCGACACCAGCACGGGCACCCCCCTCTTCTGCCGCCATTGCTGACGAGCTCGTACCCGTCATGGAGCTTGACAGTGCCTCCACTGGGAGCCGTGCCCGTGAGTTAACCAAAGGAAATGTCTTCATCATAGGCAACGGCGGCATCTCGATAAGTAAATATTCACACATATATATTTCCCATGTGAACACCCTCACTCTATGATGACATGGACACACGCATCCATCGCCGTTTGTGGTCATCTCATCGACACCGTGTGCTCTGCTAACCTGTGGACTTTCACATTTCCAAGAGAGAGAGAGAGAGAGTGAGAGAGAGAGAGAGAGAGAGGGGCAAGGTGGCAACACCACTGCACTCAAGGAACAAACAAAGCGTTAAAAATTAAACCTATATACGTAGCTATAGATGCATGGATGTGGATATATCCAGCTACCCGAGCGATCCAGACGACGATCTATGGACATGAATGCATGATGTGTGATGAAGAACAGAACAAGTATAATACGTCATGGCGCTGACGTCACCGGTGTGCACGCAATAATTCAGGACCGCGTCGTCATCCTGGCGGCCTGGCCCATTCAAGGACAGGTACTACTGCAGAAACTATAAAGAAAGGACACCACCAGCTTACTTAATTAGCTGTATTGTATGGCATAAAAAAAGCTGTATTATACGTCGAGGTCTACCGCCAAGCGCCAACTTTTACTCTTCAGTATCCACAAAAGAAAAAAGTCTTTAATTAGAAGTGCTATATATATTGTATCACTTTTTCTATATCCTAGTCGCCTGGGTTCTTGAGAAAACCAAGGCGACGGGTTCCATCTCACTGTCCGAATCCCGTGATGTCCTGGCTTCCTCGTGGTGATGCTGTGCCCTGTGCCCGGTGATGTTTCGCGCGATTTCTCTCCGCGCATGTTCTGGCCGTGTCCATTATTGTTCCACACCGATACTCTATGTTCCGCGAACAATGCTTGATGTTCTGGCTTGCTTCTAGTGATGTTCGGCATGTGTCGCGTGCCGATGTTGCCTAGATTCTTTATAAAAACCTAGGCGACTATGATTTAGCAAATCCCATATTGTATTTATTTAGTATGAGTAGAAATTTGCAAAGTATTTATTTTTGCAAGGCAGGTTCCTTGCAAAACGAACTAAATTAAGGAGGCAGGGAGACATTCTTTCTAGTCTAGGAGAAAAACACTCCAAACGTACGTACGCCAATTATTGGCACGAAAAAATTGCTAGGTAGTTAATGTTAATCTAGTACAATATATAGTACGAGTGTTCTATATGCATTGCATTGCCCACCGCGTAGATGGTGATTTGTGTTAGTGTTTACTCCAAGTAGCGTATAGTCTCTCGTCGTGGCCCTTCTTGGAGTGTAAAACTCCTTCTTCCACTTAATGCAAGACAACAATACAAACCTTAAATTTATAAAACAAACCAAATATCCTCCCCCGTTGTGGAGAATTTCACTATTGTGGTAGTGCCCAAATGTCAACTGAGTTAGGGTTCGATGGACGAAATGAGATCAGAAATGTAGGCAATAGTGGGCTAGTGGCGTTGTGGATGCAGATCCACCTCGAGAATATCCACCCTCCAAGGATCCACCATGTAGTGATGCCCTAGACAAGAAGGAGGCAATGGTGTGTTGGTAGTGTAGACAAGAGCCAGATAGGGGAGCAGCGGGTAGTTGGAGCAAAGGGGGGAGAGAGAGAGAGAGAGGGCCGATGGAGGATGGATCGGTCGGCTGTGGATTTGAGGCTCCCATCAGACTATCCACACTCATACATCCTCAATATCTTCCTCTAAAAGAAATATTCCAGCCTGGTCATCTAGATTCTCTCCTCTATATAGTTTTCTTCCGCACTCATACATCCTTTATATCTCCCTCTATTCATTGTGGGACCCGCGTGTCATACTTATTTTAATTTTTCTCTCTCCCTTTCCCCTCCTTCCTCTCTCTCCCCATTCTCTCTCCTTCGTATCCATTCGTTCCCAGGAGCTTGCCCGGGCATGGCGGAGGCGCTCGCCGCCGCGGCCTCCTCTCCGTCGCCGTCGCGGCGGCCGGCGTCGTCTTCTTCCTCGCGGAGCCATGGCGGGCGGCCTCACCCTCCTGCGCGGCGCGGCCATGGCCCCGCTCCTCCTCCCTCCTCCTCGCAAGCTCCCCCGCCGGCCCTCCCCGCTCCCCCGGCGGGCCGGCACCCTCCACGCGCGGTCCCCCCGCGGACGGGGCGGCGCAGGCTTCCTCCTCGGCGCGCGGAGGCGGAGCTCCCAGCGGCGGTGGCTTCTTCTTCTCTCTCTTCAAGCGGCGGTGCCTTCTTCTTCTTCCTCGAGCAGCGGTGCCTTTTTCTCCTCGAGAGGCGGAGCTACCGGCGGCGGCGGCGGCGGGCATGGTGGGCGTCCCAACTTCGCGGTGCTCGCGGCCCGACGGCGGGGCTCCCTGCGCACGGCCGCGGTGGAGCTCCCTGTGAGCGGCCCGCGGCGGGGCTGCCTGCCATGGCCGCGAGCTCGGCGGAGCAGCGCGGCGGAGCCATGGCGAGGCCTCTCTCTCTGCCTTGCTCTCGCGCTCTCTCTCTCCCATCTAGCGGGGCCCGCTCGTCCTTACCGTCTCGCGCCGTACTCACCGCAGAATACCGGACCGAGCGGCCTCCGCAACCGTTGCGTAAGCTTTTGAGGACGCCGCTGCAGCAGTTGAGGAACCTCAAACACGGTTGAGGAACTTTTACCGTCCCCCAGTGCAGCTCGTCTCAGCAACCGTGGATGGATAATTTTTCAGGATAACACACTTAGGTTATGTGATGCCCATCTTTGATACGTGTATGGGTGGGACTAACACATCACAGACATGTTACAACTGGCCAGTCTCTAATACATTATCACGACGTACAAATATTATTTTCGTCTCTAATGTTCGTGCTATATTCTGGCATAGTATAGTAGTGTTGGTTTTATGTTCTCTTTATTAATTGGGTAATTAACATACTAACATAATACATTTTCTTCTGTGGATGGAAATCCAACTTTGGTAGATAAGATGTTAGAGGTAGAGAATGGTAGGACAACTGCTGGAGAGCAGAATTGTTCTGAGGGTAGTTGTCCTTTTATTTCTAAAAAAGTACATGCTGTACAAAGTGCTGATGTAGTGGTAGAAGATCCAAGTTGTAGTAGTCCAAAAGATAGAGTTAAATCTGATAACCAGGATGGAAATCCTGATGAATCAACCATTGAGGAGGAATCTCAATGGTCCAAAGTAGAGAGTAGGAAAAAAAGAATAAGAATAAAAAATGAAAGGCCTTTTTTGGAACATTAGAGGTTTAGGAAAGGCTGACAGAATACCAGTCCTGACTAGTAGGATTAGGGATCATCATGTAGATTTTGTAGGGATTTTGGAAACCAAGAAAGGTAGCCTTTCTGCAGGTTTTCTTAAGAACATTACTTGGAATGTTCCTTTTAATTGGCATCACCTAGAAGCTAATGGGACTGCAGGTGGGATTTTAGTAGGAGCAAACTCAGATGTGCTCTCTATAACAGTTTTAGATGTTTTAACTTTTTCTGTCTCTGTAATGTTGACTTGTAAGAAGAGTGGATTTTCTTGGAAATTAGTTGTCATTTATGGCACTGCTTATGAGGAACATAAACAGGCCTTCTTAGATGAGCTCCAGTTTGTTATGTCCCAATGGGATGGTCCTATCCTATTAGGTGGTGATTTCAATTTGGTTAGATTCTCTTATGAAAAGAATAATGGGCTAATTAATCATAGGTGGTCTGATATGTTCAATGATTGGATCAATAGATGGGGTTTGGTAGAGTTAGATCTTAGTAACAAAAAGTATACTTGGACAAATAGGCAAACACCCCCCATCTTGTCTAGAATTGATAGAATCTTTATGTCCACCTCTTGGGAGTCTCATTATCCTCTGGCTGGCATGAAAGCTTTAGATAGATGGCCAAGTGATCATAACCCTCTTTTGCTAGATGTTGGGGAGAACATTAGTTTTGGTAAGAAAAAATTCAGATTTGAGAAATGGTGGTTAGAAAAAAGTTCTTTTAGGGATATGGTAGAAAAAGCCTGGAATACCCCTTGTAATTGTACAAAGAGTATAGAGGTGTGGCAGTTTAGAGTGAGAACCTTAAGAAGAATGCTCAGGGGTTGGGCAGCAAATGAGATTGCCGAAAGAATAAAACAAAGGAGAGTTAATGGAAAAGTTCAAGTAGGTTAGAAGCTCGATAGAAGAGAGAGCTGTCAATTGGAGAGTATGATGAGCCGAGAGATGTAGAAAAAAAGCTTGAACAAATTTGGCTCCGGAGGAAATTAAAGCCAAGCGAGAGATCTAGGGATAGGACCATAGCAGAGGGGGATAGAAACACAGCTTATTTCCAAGCTGTGGCAAATGAAAGGAGTAGGAGGAAAAAGGTAGAGTGCTTAGAGAGCCCATTGGGCATGGTATATGACCAAAAAAGGAAGATGGAGGTAGCAGTTAACTTCTATAAGGATCTCTTTGCCAAGGAACCGAATCGAGCTAAATTTTGTTCCAATTTTCGGGAAGAAAAAGACAAAGTTACTAGTGAGGAAAATTCAAGTTTGTTAGCTCCCTTTTCGGAGGAGGAAATTAAACTGGCTGTTTTTAGTTGCTATGCGAGGAGCTCCTGGTCCCGATGGTCTCCCTTTTCTTTTTTACCGAAATTCGGGAAGTCATTAAGAAGGATTTGATAGCTTTATTTGATGATTTCCATAAAGGGACACTAGATTTATATAGACTAAATTGTGCCTTAGTTACTTTGATTCCAAAGGTAGGAGAAGCAACTAACATGAAGCAGTTTAGGCCTATAAGTTTATTGAATTGTAGCTTTAAAATCTTCTCCAAAATCATGACTCTTAGACTAAGTTCCATTGTGCAAAGAATAGTTCTACCAACCCAGTCTGCTTTTATCAAAGGAAGATACATCTTAGAAAGCGTAGTGGTAGCACATGAGATTGTGCATAGTGTGCACAAAGATGAAACACCAGGAGTAGTGTTGAAGTTAGACTATGAGAAAGCTTACGACAGGGTAAGCTGGTCTTTTCTCTTTGACATGTTGGAAGCTAGAAACTTTGATCCTTGTGTGATTGGCTGGATTAGACAATTAGTAGTAGGTGGGTCTATAGGTATTACTTTGAATGGAGAAGATAGTTCTTATTTCAAGCTAGGAAAAGGACTTAGACAGGGGGATCCTCTTTCCCCATTCCTTTTCAATCTAGTGGGAGATGGGCTAGCTAGAATGATAGAGAGAGCTACAAGTAAGGGGTTAGTTAAAGGTTTGCTAGAAGAATTTAGACCAGGAGGTATTGTGGCATTACAATATGCCGACGACACTATTTTATTTTCACAAGCTGATGATACATCCCTGCTTCACCTAAAAAGTATTCTGATGTGGTATGAGCAGCTATCAGGAATGAGAATAAATTTCCACAAAAGTGAGTTAGTGCCTATCAACTTAGAACCTGAAGAAGCTCATAGGTTAGCTCATCTATTCTCTTGCCGTCTAGGTTCTTTTCCAATAAAATACCTAGGAGTTCCTTTACACTTTGAAAAATTGACAAGAGAAGATGTGCAGCCGCTAGTAGATAAGATTTTGAAAAGGATTGCTGGGTGGAGAGGGAAACTACTTTCCTTGGCAGCAAGAACAGTTCTAGTTACATCTTGCCTTGCAAGCATTCCTGTTTATTTGCTCTCTTTTATCAAGTTTCCTAAATGGGCTATTAAGCTCATAAATTCTCAAATGGGGAACTGCCTGTGGAATGACACAGAAGAGTGTCACAAGTACCATTTAGCAAATTGGGAATTAGTCTCCATGAAAAAAGATTTTGGGGGTTTAGGAATACCTAACCTTAGAGACCTGAATATCTGTCTTCTAGCCTCTTGGCTAAAGAGATATAACTCTGACAAAGATAAGCTGTGGAGAGAGCTCATAGATTTCAAGTACAAAACCAACATGCCTAATATTTTCCATACAAAGTATTCTGAGGCTTCTAGTTTCTTTAAAGGATTCATGTATACTATTCATGTTGCTAAGCTAGGATATAAATGGCAAGTTGGCAATGGTATGAAAATTAGATTTTGGGAGAATAATTGGCTAGGTTCAGCAAGTTTGGCTATACCGTTTTGGCCACTTTATAGAATTGTGAATGAGAAAAATAGAACTATTGCTGAGCTTTGGGATGGAACCAATCGAAATGTACTTTCGTAAGATGTGTCACACAAGAACAGTTCCAATCTTGGTTAGAAATTGTTGAACTTATTTCTATTGTTCGGTGACTAATGATGAGGATGAGATGGTTTGGCGGTTTACATCCTCTCGGAGTGTACTCATCACAATCCCTTTATAGAATCATAAATTTTAGAGGCATTAAACCCGTACATGTCTCCTCCATTTGGGGGCTCAAGATACCTCCTAGAGTACGAGTTTCTTGTGGTTGTTAATCAATAAAGAACCCTAACAAGGGACAATTTAGCTAAGCGAAGGGATTTAGAGGATAATTCTTGCCTATTCTGTTCTGAATCGGAAACTATTGCCCATCTATTCTTTGATTGTGTAGTGGCTAGACAGTGCTGGACTTATATTTCGAGGTAGTGGGCAATCAGTTAGGCTTGGATTTGTTCTCTGTTGGAAAGCCGTGGCTTAGTAATAAAAAGAACTGCATGTTAAACATGATTACTTCGCAGTACAAGATTTGGTCGACCGGAAACTAAGAAATGATTTATGTTTTCAGAGATTAGCTTGGAGAAGTATGGAGATGCTTCTCTACAGGGTGGCTGGTACATTACAGAGTTGGCTTGTGCTATGTCCAGCAGAAAAGAAACAGGCTCTTATGGAAGTGGTTGGGAGAATCAGAGATATCCCAAGCTCTATGTTCTTGCTCCCAGATGTGCCAAGAGGCATGTCCTGAAGCTGCTGAAAATGAACAAGGAAGACAAGGATATGATGGCAGATGACATGGAAGAAGCTGACAACAATTTCAGTGGCGCTACTGAAGAAACTGGGGTGGGGATGATGCTGACTCCATGGTGGCAAGACCTGGAGTCCACCCTGAACTGAAGACAAAAGAAGAAAAACAGAAGCCAAAAGCTGGGCCAGAAGAAGAAAGCAGGAGAAGAGAACAAAGTTCAAGCTACTGTCTCAGTTTCCATTTGTCTAGACATTTCATTTTCATTAGATGTGTGGCCATGTCGGTTGACTGGCTGTGGTTTAACCCCGTGTTGCCTGCTGGTATGCGGCTGGGGGTGTCCAGGTGGACGTTGAGTGGAGTGTGAGTGGGTGAACTTGTAGAACTTCTTGGTCTGTTGGTTGCTAATCAAAAGGCCGGGGCGCTGTTGCGTCCTTGAATTCAAAAAAAAAAAAAAACATAATACATTTTCGTTTTTGGTTGAGAATAAACCAAAGCACTGCAGCACGGACCTTGTCATCACAAAGAAGAGATGTGAAGTAAAGTTTAAAAATTGAAGTATACTTGTAGTACCTTGTGTACATGGACCTCGTGCAACACGTACAGAGAACTGAATAACAGTACACTGGCCACATGCATAATCCCGGGGTTATGATGGATCACGCGCGAGCCAACACATGTACACGGAAATCTGGCTTTTGTTGGATCCATACAGCCAAGAACGGCCACATGGGCGTACGTGTGGGGACCACGAGGCAGCATCGTGCCTCTGTGTGATGTCCACGCTTGCCCTTTATAAAAAACAAGCAAGTGAGCTGCGAGGTGAGAAGAAATATTATCAGCAGCTGCAGCAGCCATCAGCAGTCAAAGGACTCTGTGCATCGACCTCACACACTAGCAACTTAGCAGCTAGAGGGCTAGAGAGCTCCTGTCGATGGAGCTAGCAGTAGGGCGGGAGGAGGAGCTCCTGGCACAGCTCCGCGCGCTACTGTTCTTGCCTTCCGCACCGCCGGCGGCGACACCACCGGCGGTTAAGGTGGAGTCCGCCGCCGGACCAGTACCTGCCATCATCACAGGCAACAGTGGCGGCGGACGCGGACCTGCTGCTGCTGCTGCATCATCGGCGGCTACAGCAGGTGGCAGCGGGCTGCGGCGCCGACGACAGAGAAGCAAGAGAGACCGGGACGACGACAACAGCAAAGCCAAGGACGAGCAGCACGAGGAGCCAGCAGATGCACAGCCTCATCATTATTCTCCTCCTCCCGGCTGGAAAAGAAGGTGCGTTAGCTAGCTGCTAATGGCGTGGTCCATGCAAGCAACCAATATTTTCTCCGATCTCGATCTCAATGATGCATAGCTGATGGTGGTGCTGGCTGGCTGCAGGAAGAAGACGAAGCAGCAGACCATCAAGTCTACTGTGACGTCAGTGCCCGATTTCGATGGGTACCAATGGAGGAAGTACGGGCAGAAGCAGATCGAAGGTGCCATGTACCCAAGGTATGTATTATAATAGTATAATACTCTATCCATCATATGCATCTCCATCTCCATCTCTAGCTAAACCGTGTACCGATCATCACACTACGTATTAATTGTTATGATTCAGTTAGTCTGTAAGTACCTTCCTGGCTTCCTCTTACATATTCAGTGAACAATAAACAGTAGTACTAGTACTTCTTGTCTTCTTCATCCCTTGTATACAGTCGTAGTAGCTTGTTCATAAAAAAAGGTTTTGAGCATAATCTCGATCGATCGAGAATGCGATGTCCAATCTGAAAGGAGAGATGCATGGAAAGGGAAAAGAGAGAGAGCTATACATAACTTCCCCTGCTATATAAGAGCATCTCCAACAATTATGCAATTGGACTTTGCATTCTTAAAATTTGCCAAAAAGATATCATTTCACACTTTCCTATATTTATATCGTTCGAGACAAAATATATAATTCGAATAAATACTTTGTGTGGCATCTAGGTATGCATCTAGGTCCACCAATCAATCGATTTTTGGACAGCGACACTAGCTTCAAGCTGCTAGTGATTGTGGATGCCTGATGCTGCTGTCCCCTTCCATCAGTTTGCGTCGATCCGTCCGTCTGTCCCCTGCTAGTGATGGTTAACCAAAAATATGAGTCTCCCCGTCGTGATACACGTTGTATCTTGTCGCATGCAGTTAAGGGTATACCATTGACCTCATCCATCGATGCAGACAGTTTTATATGCTTTTTGCAAAACTTCATAATGTATTTTTAGGGAATTATAAGGTCACTATTACTGTCTCCAAATTCTTAACAGTTCTCTTTCTATAAAAAAGCAAAATTTTCAGCGCACTGAGTTACTTGTTGGCGTCCTTATTCATGCAGGAGTTACTACAGGTGCACACGGAGCGCCGAGCAAGGCTGCCAAGCGAAACGTACCGTGCAGCGCAACAACGACGATGGCAACACCGCTGCCGTCCCACAGTACACGGTGGTGTACGCGGCCGAGCACACCTGCACGGCTAACGACTCGCTGGAGGCGCCGGTCATCCTCGAGACCACCACCGTCGTCGTCCCTTCTTCTGCTGCTATTAGCACCACCACCACCACCAAAAAACATCAACCTCAAGATGACGACACCACCTACTACACCGATTGCATCGTCCCGACTACCTCAGCTGGCTCTTGTTCCACTGCCACCGCCGTCTCCACCAGCATCACCACCGGGACTGAATCTCCGGCGATCTCCGGCGACGACATCACCTGCGGATGGAGCGCCACCAGCGGCGCTAGCAGCAATTATAATTACGCAGACGACTACGACTACTTCGGCGGGTTGTTCGCCGCTGCATATGGTGGTAGCCCAGACGATACCACCTTACCGGTGGATGCGTCGTCGTCGTCGTCGTCGTTGCGGGAGATGGAGGACTTGACCGGACCGATCAGGTCGCCGGTGCACGTCCCAGCGGCTGGTGGTTGGACCATTGACCAGCTCCTGCTGCAGCTCGTTAATGAGCCTGTCTGCCAGTTCTAAGCTCTGCTGCTGCTTTAATTTGTTTCAGTTCTGTAGCTAAGGTTGGTGTTGAAATGGATGTGAACAGTTTGACGCAAACTGTGTTCTAGGCTTGTTTTGGATCAATGGCTGGTCAGGCATTGTCTTCTAGGCCCCAGTGATATACAGTGTCTACTCGATTTGATTGAGTTCTGTAAATGCCCAGCTTATATTATTATGTACTGTACAATGTATAGAGGCTTTTTACAGGGTCTGTGACTTTGTGAGGCACCAAGAGGGGCCTCGTCAAATATTTGTGAGGCAGACAGATATGTGCAAGTTGGTGGAAACTGAAAATAGATTAAAGTAGTAATGATCTGGCACGTGAACATTACTCCATCTGTTCCAAGTTATATATATCACTTCAGTTTTGTGCTAACTCTAAATTTCTCTAATTTTGATCAAGTTTTTAAAAAGTACTTTGCCATCCATCTACAAGTTCGTAGTAAAAACTTGATCCCATTTGATCAATGGCTCATCTCTTGTATTCCCTAGAGAACGCTTACAGCTAGCAAGGTGGTCCATGAAAATTGCACGGGTAGCGTTTTTAACATTATATACTACATCCATTTAAAATTATAAGACATTTTGACTTTTGTAGATACTTAGTTCTTGTTATGCACTAATTTATGTATTATGTCTAGATACAACACAACATCTTATAATTTGAAACAAAGGGAGTATAGCACTTAGGTTCCTTTTAATTCAAAATTCTGTATGTGAATAAGTCTTGTTACTTGTCTTGCTATAAATGTCATCCCATCACGCAACCGTGTTGTATAAATGGGTACAAAGTAGATTCATCTTGTCTTGCTATAAGGCCAGTCTCAGTGCAGGTTTCACCAGGGTGTCATGCACATTTATTAGGTTGTCATATCAACAGAAATACCCTTTTTTGCATGAAACGAGGAGGAGAGAGAAGAAATAAGTTTCACCATGGTGAAACGCTGCGGGCGTTGTTTCCTAGGCCGTGAAACCGGATGAAATCCCCACTGAGGCGTTTCATCTCATGAAATACCCAATCGCGAGTCGAGGCCACCGCGCGCCATCCCCTAGGCATTGATTTTTTTTTGTGTGTGAAACCGTGCTATGAAACTATGCATTGTGAGAGAACTCAATTTCATTCTAAAGTTTCACGTCTTGGTAACTGTGAGGTGAAACCTCCCATTAAGACTGGCCTAAATGTCATCCCATCACGCAACCCTGTTGTATCAATGGGTACGAAGTAGATTCATCTAGACCATTAGAATCTGAACTGTCGCAAAAAAAAAAAGACCATTAGAATCTGAATCTGTAGAGATGTATAAAGAATTTAAATCTGTAGTATCACTGTAGCCCTGAAGGGAGGAAGAGATTACTTATTTGAAGTTTAGTTATGTAGTAGTACACATTACTGTTTTACTTGCGTGGGTTCTAACACATTGAAATAAAATTACTATTTCAAAGTTTTAAACTTAGAAAGTTTATTTATAACTACTTTCCTAATTCATTTGAAGGTCAAAGTATTGATTTTCTTAGTTCTTATTCAATTGTTAATTTCCTTTACTAATTTTGTTTTACATGGATTTTTTGTTTATAGTTTTCATTCCAACTAGTGTGAAAATAAATTTTGTTGTGTTTCTTTGACTTATGATATATTCTACATTTAGTGTTTATTAATTATATTTCTTATTAGTTCTTATTCAAAGTTTTTCCTTTACTAATTGTGTTTTACATGGACCTTTTACGCGTAGTACTACCTCCGTCCCTAGAAACATGGAATCTGAGGATTTGAAATTTGTCTCCAAAAAGATGTAATCTTAGCTATGACCAGCTTTTTAAAATGGGCCCAATCAAATAAAAAACCAATAACATCCTGTACCGAGAAAAAGGTGCATGCCACACCAACTTCCGATCTCACATTACACTGGCAAAAAAGAATCGTACAAAAGCACCGCATGTAGGTGATGTGCCCTGATCCCTTCCAGAGAAAAAGAACGAGAATGACAGTGATATTCACAAGGGTATTTTCATAATTTTACACATGTCATTGGTTTTCAAGACCAAAACTAGAATTTCATGCTTTGTGAGACGAAGAGACCAGCAGAGCTACGTGTTTACAATAGGCCTATTAACTAATGGGCCAGCAGAGCTGAGGGACCCCAAGCTATCACTCTCTAGTACCTGGATCCCCGGATAATTCTCAGTGTACCGGTCAAGTTTTGAATTCGATGGGCCGGGACCTGTGGAGTGTCGACCAATCTGAAGATGACCAGTGGACCACGCACGAGTTGCACGGTTTGCCCCCTAGTGCCTGCCCATGACGTCACCTCCGTGAATTCTCAACAAAAATAAATGACGTCACCCCCGTGACGCCACCATCCTGTCGCCTGGCTGATGAACGAAGACTTGTAGGCACCTGATGTCACGCTCCGTCCGGAACCGACGACTCCGCCACCCCCACATGAAGATGCAGCA
Organism: Themeda triandra; assembly: GCA_018135685.1. Taxonomy (NCBI): domain Eukaryota; kingdom Viridiplantae; phylum Streptophyta; class Magnoliopsida; order Poales; family Poaceae; genus Themeda; species Themeda triandra. Next base: position 286,398 of record JAENPR010000491.1, read on the forward strand.
ACCTCGACGCCGGCCAAGGAAGTGCGCGCGCTAATACTCAATTCGTCCCACAAAGAGAGTGGTTTCGGGTGAATTCTTAGAGGTGGTTTCGGGTGCTAATCATTAGCAAATGTAACTTAAGATCCACGAGTAGGTTTGTATTTGCTAGTAGGCGTCAACCATTATTAACAACATGTTAGTAGACGAATGCGAACAATCACTGCTAATAACTGCTAGCTAGCTAATACTCAATTCATCCCACAAAGAGAGTGATTCTAATTCTATTGGCAAAGGACCGAATGCTCGTATAACGAACTTAGTCTATTTTTCCCATTTGTTTGTTGGTTCGTCTAGAAAATACATTAGTAGGACTTGCTTGTTTGCCTATACTAATAGTCTTTGTAGGATTAATACTAAAGGCTATAATAACATTCTTTGTGGCACAAAAAAAATACCACCCCTCTCCTGAATAATTTTGAATCAATCAATTCCTTGAGCCGATCTTTTTAAAATTTGTTTGAATTTATAGAAAAGAGCACATAAACACCAGATTAATTAATATCATCAGATCCTCCACGAAATAAAATTTTAAAATATGTTTAGTTAGTTTCATAAGTATTTATGTTGTTTTATATAAATTTGATTAAACATAAAAAATGATTGAAGATAAGTCTAGGAAATTATTTATTTAGAAACGGACGAGGTAGCTAATAGTTGTGCACACTAGTGTTTTTATTAATGTGTTTTCAACACATTGGGAAAAAACTATTATTTCAAAGATTTTTAATTTTAAATTTATGTATTTATTACTGAGTATGATTTATTTAGTTATAATGACTACATTCCTAATTCACTTGGAGATCAAACTATTGATTTTCTTACTCCTTATTCTATTGTTTCCTTTCCTAATTTTGTTTTACATGGAAATATTTTTAATTCCAACAAGTGTGAACATACATTTTGCTATTTTCTCTTATCTGTGATATACTCAACACTTACTGTTTATTAATTATATTTCTTATTAGTTCAAACTTTGTTTACACATGGACCTTTTACACAGAGTAGTTTGCAATGGGCCCTTGTCTTAATGGGCAGGAATGGGCCCGTGGGTAGAAGGAGCTCAGGGACAAAGACCCGTAGCATGCATTCAGCACAGATGCTGCTAAGGCCCAGCGGTTATACGCATTCTGGCCCAAACACAATTTACAAAAAAAAAAAACAATCTGGCCCAAACCAAACGCTTTGGTGTTCTTACGCGCTTCTTGGGGGGCCTCCGCGATAGTGATGGAAGGAAGCTTGGAGCCAGAGACGATGGAGGCGATATCATGTAAGGAAGGGCTGGCCCTTGCTAGTGATTTGTACTTCGGGACTTCAGAGTGGCATGTGACAATGATGGAGTTGTTGCAAGTATCCGTGAAGGTAGTATGGGCTCTTATGGGCATATTGTCCAAGAAATTAGAGCTAGATCAAATGTTTTTAGATTTGTTGAGTTCGTCCATGAGGGGAGACGATCAAATGTGGATGCTCATAGTCTCGCTAGGAGCTGTATCTATGCTGAGTTAGGAAGACATGTTTGGTTTGTATCTCCGCCTGATGGCACCTGTACTTCTTACGAAGAATAATAAAGGTCTATTCCACTAAAAAAAATCTTACGCGTTGCGCCTTGGCTTATTCTGTCTTTCAGATTCAGCATGTGTCTGCCGGTTCAGTATCCAGCTCCTGTGTATCTTCAGGGCGTGTAACCGGTTCACTATCCGATCATCCGATCACTCGTCAATAACAACATTGGTAGCCTGACACCATTGGTTCAGCATCAAGGCCCTGATCACAAGAATAATATATGGCACATGCACAAGTGTCAGATATGTATCAACCAAATCATTCAGCTTAGGAAGGAAAATCATGGTAGCCTTATGCGTTGATGGCTTCTCTGCTCTTATGTGCATTAGCGCGGCTTCATTTATAACGCCCGCCGATTTTTCATTATCTTGACAGTGCGTATACACAGGCGTCAGTTGCCAGTGAATTTGCACGCCGAGGGCCAAGCAAATGCATAGTATAGAAATCAGGAAGAGAATTGGGAATTTTGCCTTTTTACAGTTACATTGGCGCTGTGGAGGAGCTGGTGAATTCGCACAGGGCCACATTGCGTTGTACAGGCTGGAAATCGAGTTGGGGGTTGTGCATTGTGCAATTCGAAGTTCTAAGAACAAATGTGGAAGGGCCACGCGAGAAGGGCACCTTTGAATTTTTAATTTTTGGGGCTAGTGGATGAATGAAGCTATTGGGCTTTTTTTTTTTTTTTGAGACGATGAAGCTATTGGGCTTGGGCCACACAAATTCAAGAGTTTAATGAGCACGTTAGAAAAAAAAAAAGATCTTTATCTTTGTATTTTTTTCCTTTTTCATGCAATTTTGTATTTTTGGGTCCTTTGAATGGGAACCAACATTTGTTTTTCTCCATGCCGGAGTGTTCTTAGTCGTTTTTGCAATTTAGGACACTTTTTAAGTATCAAGACTAAGGACATGTTTATCTTTATTATTGCCCTAATACCGATTTAGTGTAATTTTGGAGGTGAGTAATTTTTGCAAGTAAGATTGTTGCATTATCTTTTTTAAGTCTAATTCGCCCTTTTTTAGGTCATTCGGTCCTTCATAAATCCGTTCATCCGATTCCCCTCCCCGGCTAGTTGATTCATCACTATGGTCAACCTTATTCGCACAAAGAAATGAGAAGGACGTTGTGTCGTCACGATAACTTTCTCGCTAGGGTCGGTCTGGGAATACAAAATTTAGATATCTAGAATAAATATTTATTAAGCAAATGGCTTTTCAAATTATTGAATGAAGATGGTATGTGGCAACAGCTTCTAAGAATTAAGTATATCAAAGATAAGAGTTTAAGAAGTTTTGTTAAAAAACCAACAGACTCTCATTTCTAGAAGAGTTTAATGAACATCAAAGATTCATTTATGGACTTTGGCTCTTTCAAGATAATGGATGGATTTTAAATCATGTTCTGTTTGGATACTTGGTTCGGAGAATCCTTCATTGTTTAATATAGTCAGAAGTAAACAAGATTCTGTAGCACAAGTGTTTAGATCTTTCCCATTCAACATTTCCTTCAGGAGGAATTTAGTGGTGGCGAACTTAAGGGCTTGGCATAGAATTGTTGCATCTGTACCGGACATTAACTTATTGGATGGAACAGATGTCGTAGTTTGGGTCTTGAACGCATCCGGAACTTTCACAGTCAAATCGATGCATCCTGCGTTAATTAACAATCGGGTCAGAATGTCACAAGACATTTGACAAATCAATATACCAATGAAAATTAAAATATTTCTCTCGATATTTGAAAAAGGAGTGGTTTTAACTAAGGATAACTTACTTAGACGTCATTGGATTTGTGACAAGCATTGTTGTTTCGTCATCTTTCGAAAACAATAAACCATCTCTTTTTTTATTGTGTTTATGCAAAATTCTTATGGCACATTGTACATATACTCTTTGGTTTAACACCTACAACATATATGAGTAACCTTTTTTAAATATGGTAAAAAATTACAAACAAAAATATAACTTATTGTTATTAACAATAGTTGTTGTACTTTATTGGGTAATTTGTTTAACCAGGAACGAAGTGATTTTTGATAAATGTAGAGCAAAAACATTCTTATAGGTACTCTTCGGGGAATGCACTAGCTTGTACAAAGGGCAAGCTCGGCAGCGGCATGATGAACGAAGGATCAATTGGTCAAGTTGGACAGGTTTCTAGAGACATTAACGCTGCAATTTTTTAGTTCCTATGGGTGGTTGTCTTCAAGATTCATTGGTCATGTTTAGCTTAAAGTTTATTTTCGGTAGGTTTTCGATTGGTGAGCTGCGAACCGTGTTACTTGCAGTCCGTGCTTATGCCCATTGTTGATACTAGATACGCACACGAAAGAATCAAAGAGAAATAATCCGCAAGCGCACGGATATCGGTGAGCACTTCACCCGGGAGATAATCCAGTATCGTTATTTATTTATCCGCTAGGAGAAAACGTGCATCCGACTAACCCAAGTCTATACCTAACCGCCGAGCTACAAACAAGGTAATAAGCGATATAGGGAGGATTACTACCACAGCTCTCCTTCCAACCTATGGCACGCTTTGCAACTACTACTCTATGGGAGCACCTAAGAAAAGACACCACAGAGGATGCTTAACCTAGCACTTTTGGACCTACCTTACCCTCGACGGGAAGTGGGCTACAAAGGTAACAAAGGGATTGTCACTTCCCTCGATACTACCACGTTTCCGCCGGATAGAGAGCATCTACGAGTGAACCTAGCCCAAGCACCACGCTTACGCTATGAACGATTACTCTATTCCCAACCGGAAGCGAATAAAGTAAACTCGTAAACCAAAGAGCAATAATAACAAGAACTTACTAGTATTAGAAGTTGAATTGCAGAATGATCCTAGAACCAAGCCTCGGGTTAGGAGACTTGATCCCGCAGTACAACCGGAGAGGAGACACCGACATGCCGGGCTTCCTCCAACTCTACCTCCACCCTATACTCTCTCTATCTATCTTGAATGCTAGGCTCTAGGGAGGAGATCCATTCAAGGGACCCCTCTCACCTAATCCTCTCTGGAAATAATGAATTAGGGTTTCAAGGGATGCCTCCTCCAGGGTCAGGGGCCCTGTTTATATAGCCCCCTAGGATGCACCGCAGCCCTCGTATCAAACCGACCTAAATGGACGATTATTATTCATCCTCAAAGGCGGTGGAACAGGGATCCCGAGACTTGTTCTGATTGGTTGAGATGCCGGGGCGGCCGACTTCAAGCCCGGGGCGGCCGCCCCGTCACCGAGCTGGTTCGGGCTCCCGTTTGGTCCAGAGTCTTCTCGAACCTTCCTGATTACAGAATTTTGGTCGGATCCCGATTATCTCTATGTAAACCTGACATGTGGGCCTACCTTGGGTATTTTTAGCTGACACCCTGCAGAAACAGACATTCACCAAAACTCGTGGAATTCCATTAGTGTAAGCCCTATATCTAGAAGGTAATTATGTTTAGGTCCTTTTTCATGTCTAGTTGACGGTAAAATTGACACTTATCGACCGTCAACAACTCCCCCAAGCTTACCGTTTCCTCGTCTCTAAGCAAAGATAGACTCGTAATGGATCGGGAGTTGCTACAATGCTTTCACGCCTCAAAAGTACACATGCGTTCAAACAAGAACTCTCCTCCGGATTAGAGTGAACTATTTCGACTCAAAACTTACTCATATTACCTTTCACCATGGGGCTTGTAGCCGTCACTTGGGTCTTGAGATGTTGAAAGACAGAACGGTCAAGTCAAGCGCTATGTTTCTCGCTCTTTGATCAACTGTTATTCCGGAGTTTTTGCAAGATTTTCAAATAAAACTCAGAGATTCCATGTATGACCCTTTCAAGTCTCTCATTTGTGGTATTTCTGGATCCTCTCCAAGGCATGTGTAGCGTATGCCTTCTCTCTACTCTCAGAATATGTGGTATTTTTAGAATTAAGGCATAGTAAGGTTGCCTTCTCTCTCTCACCCTACTTCTAAGAGGCTTATGTGGAGCTCATAGGTGAGGATACAACTCAAACTCTCTTGTATATGTTGCATTGTTAAGCCGTGGATCCAGAGGAACTAAGCATACAATCAAGTCATATGTGCATGTGAATGAGGGGAATGAAATGAATGATATGGATGATGGTGATAATAACAAAGTGATCATGGAGGGGTGAAACATGATGATGAAGATCTAGTTCTAGACTTGCTCCTTTTGGGGATAACATACCTCCCTTTATTTGGAAACTGAAGATCTTTGAAGAGGAGGACTTGGCTGCTTATTTATTTTTCTTTCTTTCTCTTCTCTTTTTTTCTTCTTTTTTTTCCTTCCTTTTTTTTATTTTTTTCTCTTATTTTTTTTTTACTAACACCAAGCCTCTTAATGGAACTATAGCAATAGGGAATATCAACCGAAATAACAGGAGCTTTATTGCACAATGGAACAGATTGGATGGCGGCGTATATTTTTGGTGTTCACTCCCAGTGTAGGAGTAGAACAATTTATGAATGGATCTGAATGAATGGAGAATGTGTATGTGGGTGGATGGATGCGTACTCCCTGTGGTAGGAGCAAAGATAAGTGCGTATATTCAGGATAGAGATAGCACAAAGTGTGGTAGAGTGCATACTCCTAGGGTAGGAGCAGCATGAGTGCGTGTATCCAGGGTAGAAACAGCACAAGAAGCGTGGAGTGTGTGTATATGTGGGTGGTACTTCTAGGGATAGAACTAACACAGAATGAATGTAGCGTAGTGAATGTAAGTGGGGCGTACTTCTAAGGATAGAAGCAGCATAGATCAATGGATGGAGAGCACATAATATTGACTTTAACTGCATGACTAATCCCTAAGGGTCAACACAACATACTACACTCAATGCCTATAGAATGATATATGTAAACAAAAATGGCTTTCCTAATCTAGTAAGCATGTATATATGGTCTGTGGCGAAGTTTTGAACTCTCGTCATACAGAACTCATCATGCAGAAATTTAAAATTTTCAAAGATAAATTCTCCGTAACTCTAGCATCTCTAGGAACAAAATGGATAGCGGCTCAAAACTTTCTCATATCATATCCGTCAACTACCTAGACTTAGATCAAGCATTCGCTACCCACAAGTTTCAGTTCGAGTAAATCTCAAATTTAAACAGTTGTGTCCAAAACTCGGGAGAGTGCAAGGTTGAAAACTAGGTACTTGAAAGGAATTACTAGAGAGCAACTATTCATCATTTCCATATAAGAGCTTATTCTCAGTAGGGCTCATTTTAGCAGGCCAAAATCTTCACATACTCTCCTATATTTTATTTTGAAAACTTAATAAATAGATAGATAGATAAGCTAGTGATACTTAGCTGGATACACGGGGTGCTTTCCCCAAGCCGGATGTTGATGTAGTCTCGTTGGTGTGGCCGATCTGGCGTGAAGGCGCATCGCTCCCCCGGAGTGTCGGGATGATGGTTGTAGAGACAAGACTACGACCGTTGAAGACAAAGACTCCGACAAGGGACAGGACGTCCTTCCGCCTCGTTAGCTCTTCTTGATCCTTTAAATTTCGTGTGAGGCTCAAATAGACAACAAAGCTTGTAGAACCGATTAAGCATTAGTGATAAACCTCTAAGCCTTGGATGTCTAGAACTTCCTTAACTCATAAATCTTTTTAGCAGGATCTTAATATTTTTGCAATTTTATATTTTATGGTATGTAGACAAGTAAAAATGCAACTAAGATGAAAACTTATTTTTATGCCACCAAGTGGATATGTTTGTGAGCTTTCGCACCACAAATTTATTCACATGGGGCTTAGCTTTTCTACATGCAATGCATGCCATAATTATTTTCTTTTCTAATGCAGATGCAACAAAGCAAATATGCAATAAGAATTGAATGTACAAAAAAGTAAATATGCTAATGAAAAAACTTATGCAATGCTAAAATGGGAAATATGGTTAACTACCAAGTTACCTCCTTGGCGAGGGTTCGGTGTTTTAAGTCCTCCGAATAGGACTTCTTGTCATGTTCAATCCTTCGTTGCTTCATTTGATCTCAAAGGTAGAGACCTTGAGAACTGCACCTCTTGTATTGGTATCTCTTGAGGAAGGGGTCATTCATGTTCTTTCCTTGTCCAACGGCTCGAAGTGAATCCTTTAATTGTGATACCGGGAGCATCTGTTTTAGTATGCATGTTCCAGGTTCGAACTTTATCACTTGAGCACCCGGGATGAAGAGTAGATGCTTCTAGTGGGCCTCTCCCTCGACCTTGTGCTCCACTTATTGTTTCTTCACTGCAGAGGGTTAATGGACAACACATACCCGAAGGAATATACAAATGATAACAAGGGTAGAGTTGTCATAAAGCTAAAGGTCATATTCTATGCTACGTAAAAGAATGGGTTGAAAATTTTAATTAGCATGGATCATTGTCAACATTACTTCTTCTCTTAAAGATTGATTTTACTTTGACTTAAGTTTGATTTGTGTGTGTGACATCTATAGAAGACAATCAAACTTATAGAGAGAAAGTAATTGTGAGTGGAGGGATTTGCAAATCAGTGTGCCAAAGTGACGAGGGCTTGAGAAGAGGAAGAGCATTGTTGGATCATCATTAGAGGAGTTGGCAGACTTCCTCCCCCAAGCTTGTTGTTGCTCGTCACCGGAAGCCAAATGTGTGTGTTGAATCATCCCTCGAAGTGTATTGTAACTTCATGTTCTTAGACATTGTCTCGTCCTCTGTTCTTAAATCTGTTGGAGAGGGCTCTTGATTCTAAGTCCATTGAGCAAAGATCTCTCCTTTGGAATGTCCAATCCGGGATATGAGGATGCGCAGAGTCGCATGATCTTCTTTTGTCAACCATTCTTGATTTTTGTTGAGTCTTGGTCGACCAATTGATGTTCATTGGAGATGTAGTTTTCCTTGATGGTCTTTGTCTTCTAGTAGCATGGCAAAGAGTTGCAATTAATGATACGCCATCCGTCTTGATGATCAAGGAAGGGACTTCACTAATGTTTGTATGCCGGCTTCATCTCCAATAGCCTAGGGACATCATCATGCAAATGTAGTTGTTCATGGTCTTCTTGGGCTTGGTCGGTAGTCAACCCTTTATGGTGATTGGTTGACACAAGGACGCATGCTTATCATGCCATGCTTGTCCTTGCTGCCGACCTGCAAGATGGCATCTTCAAGAACAACGAGAGTGGGTCTTTGATTGACCAAAATGAGGTGAGTTGCACCCAGCTTCTCATTGGTGTCGTAGCTCGAGTTTTGGGCTCAATGATGTCTTCAAGGTTGCTCATAGCTTGTCGCCTTGTTCATTCACTTCCTTTGGGTGAGTGCTATTGATGTAGATCCTTCTTGTGGCACTCTTGTCTCCTTCTTTGTTCCATCACTGAAGTGGTGATTTGGCAGGTTCACCATAAATAGGCATGCCATAAATTCTTTCAATTCTTTCTTGGATGATGAATGAACTATGTCTTCTATGCAAAATTGTTCGAGTTCATCATATGCCTTGCTTCATCTCTGATGTGAGTTCATCTCAGGACTTTCCCAATTTGGATTTGGAAGTTTTTCTGCAGGGGTTAGTCCAACAAAATATACCAATGTCTACTACAGCAGTTTTTAGTTCAATAACAAAAATAGACTCCATGTCTAATCAGACTAAGAAAGGTTATTTAACCTAAGCACCACGCTTAATTTAAAAGCCAATAGAAGCATGTACAGTACTTCTAAACCAACACTTACTAAAGTAGACAAAGGTAACATGAAAGTACTAGAGATGTTTACTCATATGGTGATGAAAAGAGCATGATTAATGTTTAGCAAACCGAGCATGCCTTAAAGGTAGGGACAACCAAAATAATGTAGCAACATGGCAAGGAATCTGTTTATGGAAGTATATTCCCCAAGCTTGAATTTGGAAGAAATCAAGATTGGATGAATGTGATTCAATGTTGCATAATGATTGGTTGTACATACCTTGCATTTGTTATTCCTTCGATCTTTTTGCTTCAAATCTGGAAAGGTTAGTGACATGAATACCCGAAGGAATATTTTCACAATTATAACTTTATGCTCAATTAACAAGGGTAGCAAAAGGTGAACACTCATGTCATGGTCTCAACAGTGCTTGTTTTAGGATACTAAGCTTGTCCTTGGGAAACCTTCAAGATGTGAATTGGTGAAGTGGTTTCCCCTCCAACACCAATCTATGTGCACTAATCTCAAGATTCAACACAACGAGATCTGCAATGTTTATGTAAAACATATGCGTCTACAACCACCCTTTCAATGTCTTTAGAAACAAGGAGCATGAGGGGGCTGAAGATCTCATGTGTGGTAATGTTGGAGAGACTAAGTGAATCAGGTTTCATATGAGCAAGGTCTTGATGGGGTGTTTAAGAAGTGACTACTTTGCTCATTGAAATCTCCATTATTTTCTACTTCCAAGGGTGATTCATCATAAATGTCCAAAAATTCCCTTGGATCATCTCTCGAATTGATCTCATCTAAGGACTTATCTACCCATTCAATGGCAATAGCACATAGGTATTTAATGCTCTCTAGCCATGGATGTTGCTCTTCACGATCCTCTATATGGTCTTGATGATTCCTATGTGTGGGATATGTGGATGAATTTCTAGGATCATCGGGAGGTTTAGGAGAAGGAGCATAGAATGAGTCATAGGGGTCAAGGATGGGTTTAAAGATGGGTTTGTATTCTATATCTAATGTGGGCATAGAAGGGGAGAAGATAAGAGTGGCTTCTAGATGGTTTCGCCCTCCTTCTATGGCATCACTTGACATGCCATCCTTGAGTCTTTCTAAACGTCTTTCAAAGGGATTGGATGTGAGATGCTTTCTAAGAGATCTCTTCCTGAGAAGAATTATAATGCATGCACTAAAAGATCTCTTATGAAGCAGGAAGTTTATGCTCCTCCCAAAATCGCCATCAAAAAGAATTCCTAAGGGTAGAATTACTTCTTCCCTTAGGGGACTTTGGAATACTACTGGTTTGGGATGGATAGCCAAACCATGGAATTGAAATGTTTGCAATGTGGCTATGGAAACTTCCTCTTCTAGTTTGGGGGATGATTCCTTCTCTACCTCTAGGATGTTATCATGAAGGCTAGTGCAAGGAGTATGTCCATTAATAATAAGGACAAAACTCACTTCACTAAAGGGTAAAGAAAGGAAAACTCCTCCAAAGGTGATATTATCAAGACCCATATAAAAATGTTGAAGAAGAACATGGTCTTGTAAGGCTAGGTCTAAACCTAAGTTTATAGGAAAATTGGAAGATTTCCTAAGTGTAGCCAAAAGTTCATTACCTACTTGATCAGAGGATAGGACTTTGGGTTCATTACCCTCTCCGGTTGAGGATAGGACCTTGGGTACATTACCCTCTTGATTAGAAGATAGGACTCTAGCTGTAGAAAAGGGTTGGCTTTGACCTATTGCAACCAAACATTGACGTAGCTCATAGCTAGATGTGAAAATCATGGATTCTAGAGGCTCTAAGCATGTGCTCATGGGTGCAAGATATTGGTGGATAGGCGTGGAATTTGGGTTATTTATAAGGATATAAAATAAAAGGCAAAAGAAAAATACAAAGAGATAAAAGTATAATACAAGGTAAAGCATGACTTAAGGTTATCTCAGCAGACCGTCTTTCTCCCCGGCAACGGCGCCAGAAATGCTTGTTGATACTATATACGCACACGAAAGTATCAAAGAGAAATAATCCGCAAGCGCACGGATATCGGTGAGCACTTCACCCGGGAGATAATCCAGAGTATCGTTATTTATTTATCCGCTAGGAGAAAATGTGCATCTGACTAACCCAAGTCTATACCTAACCGCTGAGCTACAAACAAGGTAATGAGCGATATAGGGAGGATTACTACCACAGTCTCCTTCCAACCTATGGCACGCTTTGCAACTACTACTCTATGGGAGCACCTAAGAAAAGACACCACAGAGGATGCTTAACCTAGCACTTTTGGACCTACCTTACCTACTGACGGGAAGTGGGCTACAAAGGTAACAAAGGGATTGTCACTTCCCTCGATACTACCACGTTTCCGGCCAGATAGGGAGCATCTACGAGTGAACCTAGCCCAAGCACCACGCTTACGCTACGAATGATTGCTCTATTCCCAATGATGAGGACATGCCTGCGCTGTCCAGATAATTGCCCGATCTTTCACGGTACAATTTCAGAAAAACAATACTTTGTTGTATTCCGTGCGGCTAGCAAGCCAAACACCGCTGAAAATATGCTAGTAACAGATATCCTATTGGATTGTCTGAACCCAAACAGGAAGTCGTCACCAATCAGAGGTCAGTGTTGGTCACGTCTCACGGCAACAGTAGCACACTAGCGCCAGATCGCTTAATACTTCCACAAGAAATTTAGCCGAGACAATAAATCAATGATAATAATTGCGGCCAGGATTCAGATTAGCACCAACAGTAATGGTAGAGGGTGCAACAATTCTCACGACAATTATTGATCAAACAAAATAATTTGGATCACTATAATCAATCGATTTGATCACCCAATGACAAGCAGTAGCACTGATAGATAAAGGGATCGGCTTACAGATGATGCAATCCAAACCCTAAATAACTCCTTCCACCCGCAGCCTCGATGACCACGATCAGAAGATGGGGAACTCTGAGAATTCCAAGCAACGTGCCCAGGCTGTAGCAGCTCGATCACGCACTCCACGCAAATCCGTGAGGATCCGGCAACACCCGCTAGGGCTCACGAGCGGCGGCTCGACGGGGAATAACTCCACAATAAAATTTAACCTAAACCTCAAGGCACGCAGGCCTAAGCATATATGGCACGCAGGCCGCCTGGACTCTAACTAGTGCAACGCAGGCACCTGGCTTATTGGACTCGATAAGGAACATGGACTAGGCCTAATGAAACCCGTAAGACCCTATCATGTCCATATTAACTAAACAATATAATAAAATAATGCGGCAACAATGCACCATCACATCATCAGCATCTTTGGCCGGTTTACCAAACTCTCCCACGCTAATAAACTTCATGTGATGTCCACCTGCATGGATCCAATAAATATATATTTCCTTGGTTTCCTTCCTTGTTCTTTTCCTAATAATGAAGCACCTCTAAAAATTATATTTGATAAAAGGCCAGCAGCAGTAAATTTATCCATATCTTTTCTATATTTCTCATCATAAATAATAGAGCCAAACTGAACAATTCGAGGAGCCATGGGCTCATCATCCTCCCTTCCTTTAAACAAAGCCGTCCTCGGCTTTGGTATAATCTCAACTGACTTCTTCATCTTTGCAACTGCCATAGATTTATCTTTCATCATGTCTTCATGCCGCACAAAATTGGATAGGGAGTCAAACTGTATATGAGATTTACTAACAATAATATCTGCATTTTTCAACTTCTTGTAATCACTATCTGAAGCTTTTCCCAAAGAATCCGTCATAATAGATTCTTCTCCCTCACTAGGGACTATATAATTACTAGCTGCAATTTTAATATCCTTGCACAAATCCTTAGCTGTAATAATTTCAGCAGCATCATTCTCCTCAAGTGACCTCTCCATTTTCTCTGCAGTTGTAGACAGAACATTAACTATACTAGCAGCAATTTTCGGATCAGGAACATCCACATCATTCTTTCCCTCTTGAAGCAAAACCGTCCTCGGTTTTGAGGTTATTGCAGCAACCTTTTTCTTCACCTTGACAGATGGAAAAATCTCAGCCAGTATAGCACTCTCAAGCATTGGTTTGAACACATGATTTACCCCCTTGTGCACAAACGAATAATTATTAGAACGACCACTGTGAGTAGCATCAAGATCGAATTGCCATGGTCGGCCTAACAACAAATGACATGCACTCAATGGTGCAACATCACAATCCACAATATCAACATAAGCTCCAACTGAAAACTTTACTCTAGCTTTATGAGTAATTTTCAGAGTACCACTTTGATTCATCCATTGCATATAACGCGGTGTTGGAAGCCTCCGCGTAGACAAAGATAATGCATTCACCAGATCTGAACTAATAACATTAGCAAAACTTCCTCCATCAATAATTAATTTGCATACCTTCTCTTGAATTGTGCACTCTGACTGAAATATATTTGACCGTTGTCCCTTCACACTAGCAATGGTACCATCACTGTGTATTTCCTTAGCCATCATAGATAACCCATCTGATGCATTATCTGTATCATCAAGTGTCGAGTTAGACCGAGTATCACAAGAAGAAACACTACTATGCAGCCCCGATGTAGAAGAAAAATCAACACTCGCATGCGTAACTATCGGTTCGGGCACCACAGCCTTCTGAAACAACTTAGAATTTTCTTTCCTAGAAATACCAACCTTCTCAATAGGCTCTTTCATATCCTTTATAGCCACATTTTTCTTATTATGATTAATACTACCAGTATCATTGCGGCGAGGAGCAGTAAGAACAACACTCTGTGATGAACGAACAATTGGCTTTGGACCAATACCAAAACGCCAATGTAACACAGCTTTCATATCATCCCATGTCCTGCAAGGCTCTTCACCTCTCATCATGCGTCCCTTTTGTAACTTTCGCCACCATGTCAAAAGATCATCAGAAAATGTCAACTTTGCAAAATATAGCTGCATGTATGGCTCAAGTTTACACTTCACCAAGAAATTTTTCATAGCATCTTCCCACTCATAATATTCATCCAAGTAAGAATCGTCCCAATCATAGTAATCACCCCGACGTGGCGGTGGAAAAAGTGTTGGAACCCAGTCAATCTGCTGAAGTGCATAACTATAATCCGACATTGCAAAGAAATCCAGATGTACCGTGAGCAACCCAAAGTCTGATACCACCTGATGAGGACACGCCTGCGCTGTCCAGATAATTGCCCGATCTTTCACGGTACAATTTCAGAAAAACAATACTTTGTTGTATTCCGTGCGGCTAGCAAGCCAAACACCGCTGAAAATATGCTAGTAACAGATATCCTATTGGATTGTCTGAACCCAAACAGGAAGTCGTCACCAATCAGAGGTCAGTGTTGGTCACGTCTCACGGCAACAGTAGCACACTAGCGCCAGATCGCTTAATACTTCCACAAGAAATTTAGCCGAGACAATAAATCAATGATAATAATTGCGGCCAGGATTCAGATTAGCACCAACAGTAATGGTAGAGGGTGCAACAATTCTCACGACAATTATTGATCAAACAAAATAATTTGGATCACTATAATCAATCGATTTGATCACCCAATGACAAGCAGTAGCACTGATAGATAAAGGGATCGGCTTACAGATGATGCAATCCAAACCCTAAATAACTCCTTCCACCCGCAGCCTCGATGACCACGATCAGAAGATGGGGAACTCGAGAATTCCAAGCAACGTGCCCAGGCTGTAGCAGCTCGATCACGCACTCCACGCAAATCCGTGAGGATCCGGCAACACCCGCTAGGGCTCACGAGCGGCGGCTCGACGGGGAATAACTCCACAATAAAATTTAACCTAAACCTCAAGGCACGCAGGCCTAAGCATATATGGCACGCAGGCCGCCTGGACTCTAACTAGTGCAACGCAGGCACCTGGCTTATTGGACTCGATAAGGAACATGGACTAGGCCTAATGAAACCCGTAAGACCCTATCATGTCCATATTAACTAAACAATATAATAAAATAATGCGGCAACAATGCACCATCACATCATCAGCATCTTTGGCCGGTTTACCAAACTCTCCCACGCTAATAAACTTCATGTGATGTCCACCTGCATGGATCCAATAAATATATATTTCCTTGGTTTCCTTCCTTGTTCTTTTCCTAATAATGAAGCACCTCTAAAAATTATATTTGATAAAAGGCCAGCAGCAGTAAATTTATCCATATCTTTTCTATATTTCTCATCATAAATAATAGAGCCAAACTGAACAATTCGAGGAGCCATGGGCTCATCACCCAACCGGAAGCGAATAAAGTAAACTCGTAAACCAAAGAGCAATAATAACAAGAACTTACTAGTATTAGAAGTTGAATTGCAGAATGATCCTAGAACCAAGCCTCGGGTTAGGAGACTTGATCCCGCAGGTACAACCGGAGAGGAGACACCGACATGCCGGGCTTCCTCCAACTCTACTCCACCCTATACTCTCTCTATCTATCTTGAATGCTAGGCTCTAGGGAGGAGATCCATTCAAGGGACCCCTCTCACCTAATCCTCTCTGGAAATAATGAATTAGGGTTTCAAGGGATGCCTCCTCCGGGGTCAGGGGCCCTGTTTATATAGCCCCCTAGGATGCACCGCAGCTTGTTGACGGTCATTAAGTGCCAATTTTTACCGTCAACTAAACATGAGAAAGGACTAAAATATGTTCACCAACTAGATATAGGGGTTACACTAATAGAATTCCACGAGTTTTGGTGAATGTCGTTTACTCGTAGGTGTCACCTGAAAATACCCAAGGAAGGCCCACATGTCGGGTTTACATAGAGATAATCGGGAACCGGTGAAAATTTCATGTAACTGGAAGGTTCGAGAAGGCTCGGACCAAACGGGAGCCCGAACGGGCTCGGTGGAGAGTCGGCCGACTCCCCACCTTGGTCGGCCGACTCACCAGTTCAGCCAATCAACGTCAGCCTCGCGGATCCCTGTTCCACCGCCTTTGAGGATGAATAATAATCGTCCGTTTAGGTCGGTTTGATCCGAGGGCTGCGGTGCATCCTAGGGGGCTATATAAGCAGGGCCCCTGGCCCCTGGAGGAGGCATCCCATGAAACCCTAATTCATTATTTCCAGAGAGGATCAGGTGAGAGGGGTCCCTTGAATGGATCTCCTCCCTAGAGCCTAGCATTCAAGATAGATAGAGAGAGTATAGGGTGGAGGTGGAGTTGGAGGAAGCCCGGCATGTCGGTGTCTCCTCTCCGGTTGTACTGCGGGATCAAGTCTCCTAACCCGAGGCTTGGTTCTAGGATCATTCCGCAATTCAACTTCTAATACTAGTAAGTTCTTGTTATTATTGCTCTTTGGTTTACGAGTTTACTTTATTCGCTTCGGGTTGGGAATAGAGTAATCGTTCATAGCGTAGGCGTGGTGCTTGGGCTAGGTTCACTCGTAGATGCTCCCTATCCGGCCGGAACCGTGGTAGTATCGGGGAGATGACAGTCCCTTTGTTACCTTTGTAATCCACTTCCGTCGTAGGTAAGGTAGGTCCAAAAGTGCTAGGTTAAGCATCCCTCGTGGTGTCTTTTCTTAGGTGCTCCCATAGAGTAGTAGTTGCAAAGCTTGCCATAGGTTGGAAGGAGACTGTGGTAGTAATCCTCTCTATATCGCTCATTACCTTGTACGTAGCTCGGGGTTAAGTATAGACTTGGGTTAGTCGGATGCACGTTTTCTCCTAGCGGATAAATAAATAACGATACTCGGAATATCTCCGGGTGAAGTGCTCACCGATATCCGTGCGCTTGCGGATTATTTCTCTTTGATTCTTTCGTGTGCGTATCTAGTATCAACAAGCATTTCGGCGCCGTTGCGGGGAGAAAGACGGTCTCGCGAGATAACCTTAAGTCATGCTTAACCTTGTATTATACTTTTATCTTTTTGTATTTTTATTTTGCCTTTTCTTTTATATCCTTATGGATAACCCAAATTCCACGCCTATCCACCAATATCTTGCACCCATGAGCACATGCTTAGAGCCTCTAGAACCCATGATTTTCACATCTAGCTATGAGCTACACCAATCTGTGGTTGCAATAGGTCAAAGCCAACCCTTTTCTACAGCTAGAGTCCTATCTTCTAATCAAGAGGGTAATGTACCCAAGGTCCTATCTTCTAACCATGGAGAAGGTAATGAACCCAAAGTCCTATCTTCTGATCAAGTAGGTAATGAACTTTTTGCTACACTTAGGGAATCTTCTAATTTTCCTATAAACTTAGGTTTAGACCTAGCCTTACAAGACCATGTTCTTCTTCAACATCTGTATATGGGTCTTGATAATATCACCTTTGGAGGAGTTTTCCTTTCTTTACCCTTTAGTGAAGTGAGGTTTGTCCTTATTATTAATGGACACACTCCTTGTACTAGACTTCATGATAACATCCTAGAGGTAGAGAAGGAATCATCCCCCAAACAAGAAGAGGAAGTTTCCATAGCCACTTTGCAAACATTCCAATCCCATGATTTGGCTATCCACCCAAACCAATAGTATTCCGAAGTCCCCTAAGGGAAGAAGTAATTCTACCCTTAGAAATTCTTTTTGATGGCGATTTTGGGAGGAGCATAAACTTCCCGCTTCATAAGAGATCTTTTAGTGCATGCATTATAAATCTTCTCAGGAAGAGATCTCTTAGAAAGCATCTCACACCCAATTCCTTTGAAGGACGTTTAGAAAGACTCAAGGATGGCATGCTAAGTGATGCCATAGAAGGAGAGCGAAGCCATCTAGGATCCACCTTTATGTTCTCCCCTTGTGTGCCCACATTAGATATAAAATAAGAACCCATCTTTAAACCCATCCTTGACCCCTATGACTCGTTCTATGCTTTTTCTCCCAAACCTCCCGACGATCCTAGAAATCCGTGTACATATCCCATGCATAGGAATCATCGAGAACATATAGAGGATCTTGAAGAGCAACATCCATGGCTAGAGAGCATTAAAAACCTATGTGCTATTGCCATTGAATGGGTGGATAAGGCCTTAGATGAGATCATTTCGAGAGACGATCCAAGGGGAATTTTGGACATTTATGTCGAGTCACCCTTGGAAGTGGAAGATGATGGAAGCTTCAATGAGCAAAGTAGTTACTTCTTAAACACCCCATCAAGACCTTGCTCATATGAAAAATCTCCTGATTCACTTAGTCTCTCCAACATTACCACACATGAGATCTTCAACCACCTCATGCTCCCTATTCCTCTGATTTTGAGAGGATGGTTGTAGACATATATACTTATCATAAATATTGTAGATCTCATTGTGTTGAATCCCGAGATTAGTGCACATAGATTGGTGTTGGAGGGGAAACCACTTCACCAATTCACATCTTGAAGGTTTCCCAAGGACAAGCTTAGTGTCCTAAAACAAGCACTATTCGAGATCATGGCATAACTGTTCACCTTTCTATTGTGTTGTCCTTGTTAAATGAGCATAGAGTTATAATTGTGAAAATATTCCTTCGGGTATTCGTGTCACTAACCTTTCCAGATTCGAAGCAAAGAGATCAAAGGAATAACACATGCAAGGTATGCCCAACCAATCACTATGCAACATTGAATTGCATTCATCCAATCTTGATTTTGCCGAATTCAAGCTTGGGGGATATACTTCCATAAATACATCTTTTGCCATGTTGCTACATTATTTTGGTTGTCCCTACCTTAGGCATGCTCGGTTGCTAAACATTAATCATGCCCCGCCATCACCGTTTGAGTAAATCTCTGTAGTGCTCTCATGCTGCCTTTTCTGTTATAGTATGCTTTAGTTTAGAGATGCTTCATAATTGCAATATGGGTACTTCTAAAGGTTTTTAAATTAAGCGTGGTGCTTAGGTTAAATTGCCTTCCTTAATTAGATTAGACATGGAGTCTAGTTTGGTTATTGAACTAAAATTGTGTCTTGTAGTAGATATTGGTGTATTTTGTTGGACTAACCCCTGCAGGAAAACTTCCAAATTCAAATTGGGAAAGTCCCGAGATGAACTCACATCGAGAGATGAAGCAAGGCATATGATGAACCTGAACAATACTTCGCACTGAAGACACAACTCATTCATCATCCAAGAAAGAATTGAAAGAATATAGGGCATGCCTATTCATGGTGAACCTACCAAATCACCACTTCAGTGATGGAACAAAGGAGACAAGAGTGCTACAATCTACATCAATAGCACTCACCCAAAGGAAGTGAATGAACAAGGCGACAAGCTATGAGCAACCTTGAAGACATCATAGCATTGAGCCCAAAACTCGAGCTAGGACACCAATGAGAAGCTGGGAGAAACTCACCTCATTTTGGCCAATCAAAGACCTGCTCCTGTTATTCTTGAAGACACCATCTTGCACGTCGGTAGCAAAAACAAGCATGGCATGATAGCATGCATCCTTGTGTCGACCAATCACCATCAAGGGATTGACTACCGACCAAGCCCAAGAAGGCCATGAACAACTACATTTGCAAGATGATGTCCCTATGCCATTGGAGATGAAGCCTGCATACAATTAATGATGTCCCTTCCTTGATCATCAAGACGGATGGCGTATCATTAATCGCAACTCTTCGCCATCTTTGCTAGAAGACAAAGACCATCAAGGAAGAACTCCCGTCTACATCTCCAATGAACATCAATTAGTCGACCAAGGCTCAAGCAAAAATCAAGAATGGTTGACAAAAGAAGATCATGCAACTGTCCGTCCTAGATTGGATAGTCCAAAGAAAAGAAGAATGCAAAGGAGAGATCTTTGCTCAATGAACCTAGAATCAAGATCCCTCTCCAACAGACTTCAGAACAGAGGATGGACAATGTCTAAAGAACATATAGTTACAACACACTTCGAGGGATGATTCAACACATACACTTGGCTTCCAATGATGAGCAACAACAAGCTTGGGGGAGGAAGGCCGCCGACACCTCTAATGATGATCCAACAATGCCCTTCCTCTTCTCAAACCCTCGTCACTCGGCACACTTTGGTTTGCAATCCCTCCACTCGCAATTACTTCCTCTCTATAAGTTTGACTATTTTCTATAGATTTCATACACCAATCAAACTTAAGACATAGTAAAATCAATCTTTAAGAGAAGAAGTAATGTTGAGTAAATGTTCTGTGCTAATTAAAATTTTCAAACCAACTTTTCGTTAGCATAGAATATGACCTCTAGCTCTATAACAACTCTACCCTTGTTATTATGTTCCTTCGGGTATGTGCTTTGTCCACTAATCCTCTGCAGTGAAGAAACAATAAGTGGAGCACGAGGTCTAGATCTTTGACTTCACAATTAAGGCTTGACTCCAGACCCTTGGACAAGGAAAGAACATGGGTGACATCTTCCTCGAGTTACCATCTCAAGAGGTGTAGTTCTCAAGGTCTCTACCTTTAAGAGCAAATGATGCACCGAAGAAGTGAACATGACAAGAAGTCCTATTCAAGAGACTTAAATCACCGAACCCTCGCCAAGGAGGTAACTTGGTAGTTATCCATATTTCCCATTTTAGCATTGCACAAGTTTTTCCTTTAGCATATTTACTTTTTGCATAATCAATCCTTGTTGCATATTTATTTTGCTACATCTGCATTAGAAAAGAAAATAATTTTGTCTCGCATTGCATCTAGAAAATGCTAAGCCCCATGTTAATAATTTTGTGGTGCGACAGCCCACAAAGATATCCACTGTGGTGGCATAAAAATAAGTTTTCATCTTAGTTACATTTTTTTCTGTCTACATACCATAAAATATAAAATTGCAAAAATATTAAGATCCTGCTAAAAAGATTTATGTGTTAAGAAGGTTCTAGACATCCAAGGCTTAGAGGTTTATCACTAACGCTTAATCAATTCCACAAGCTTTGCTGTCTATTTGAGCCTCACAGAATTTAAAGGATCAAGAAGAGCTAACAGGCAGAAGGACGTCATGTCCCTTGTCGAAGTGATGTCTTCAACGATCCTGATCTTTGTCTCTGACCATTATCCCCGACACTCCGGGATCGGCGACGCCTTCACCGCCGGTCAGCAATATCAACATACTACGTCAACATCCGGCTTGGGGAGAGCACCCCCGTGTATCCAGCTAAGTATCACTAGCTTATCTATCTATCTATCTATCTATCTATCTATTTGTTAAGTTTGCAAAATAAAATAGAGGAGAGTATGTGAAAAGTCTGCCTGCTAAAATGAACCCTACAGAATAAGCTCTTATATGGAAATGATGAATAGTTGCTCGCCGTAATTCCTTTCAAGTACCTAGTTTTCAACCTTGCACTCTCCCGAGTTTTGGATACAACTTGTTTAGATTTGAGATTTACTCGAACCCGAAACTTGTGGGTAGCGAATGCTTGATCTAAGTCTAGGTGGTTGACGGGTATGATATGGGAAGGTTTTGAGCTGCTTTGTCCATCTTGTTCCTAGAGATACTAGAGTTCGGAGAATTTATCTCGTGAAAATATTAAATTTCTGCATGATGAGTTCCCGTATGACGAGAGTTCAAAATTCCTACCACAACCATACATTCATGCTTGCTAGATTAGGAAAACCCATCTATTTATATAGATCATATTGTAGGCTTGAGTGTAGTCTTTATAGGCATTGAGTGTGGTTATGTCTGTGGACCCATAAGGAACCAGTCATGCAGTTAAAGTCAATACTATGTGCTCTCCATCCATTAATCTATGCTACTTCTGTCCTCAGAAGCATGCACCCATTTTATAAATACTACATTCATTCGGTGCTACTTCTGCCCCTAGAAGTACCACCTACATATAGATCCACATCTACCACATATTGTGCTATCTCTACCCTGGAGATACGCACCTATGCTGCTCCTACCTTGGGAGTACGCATTCCCCCACATATTGTGCTGTCTCTACCCTGGAGATACGCGCTTATGCTGCTCCTACCCTGGGAGTACGCATCCATCCATCCATCCATCCATCCATCCACAAAATACATAAGCCACTCATTTCACTTCATCCAGAAAAGGGTCTACTCCTATCCTGGGAGTGAACATCTAGAAATAATCATCGCCGTTCCATTTGCCTACATAAAAGCTCCAGTCATTATCATTTCAAGTTATACACTCCCCGTTGCTAAAGTTTCATTTTCAGAGGATTGGTTGCTCTAAAAAAAATAAAAAGAAAAAAAAAGGAAAAAAAAGAGAAAGAAAGAAAGAGTAGCCAAGTCCTTCCTTTCAAGAAGTTTCAAGGTTTCCGAATAAAGGGAGTCATGTTATCCCCAAAGGAGCAAGTGTAGAAGTAGATGTTCACCAAGTGATCACCCTTCATAATCATTTCCTTATCATCATCATCTTATCATTCATCCCATTTCCTCATTCACATGCACATATGACTTTATTATTTTAGTTCCTATTGGATCCATGGTATAACTGTGCAATATATGCAAGTGAGTTTGAGTGTCTCCCCACCTATGAGCTCCACATAAGCCTATTAGAAAGTAGGGTGAGAGAGAGAAGGCTCTTTTCACTATGCCTTAGTTCCACAAATACCATATATTCGAGAGAAGAGAGAAGGCATACACTACTTATGCCTTGGAGAGGATCCGTAAATACCACAAATGAGAGACTTGAAAGGGTCATACAAGGAAACTCGAGTTTTATTTGAAAATCTTGCAAAAACTCCGGAATAATAGTTGATCAAAGAGCGAGAAACATAGCGCTCGACTTGACCGTTGTCTTTCAACCGCTCAAGACCCAAGTGACGGCTACAAGCCCCATGGTGAAAGGTAATATGAGTAAGTTTTGAGTCAGAATAGTTCACTCTAATCCAGAGGAGAGTTCTTGTTTGAACGCATGTGTACTTTTGAGGCATGAAAGCATTGTAGCAACTCCTGATCCACACTGAGTTTATCTTCGCTCAGGGACGAGCAAAAGGTAAGCTTGGGGGAGTTGTTGACGGTCGTTAAGTGCCAATTTTTACCGTCAACTAAACATGAGAAAGGACTAAAATATGTTCACCAACTAGATATAGGGGTTACACTAATAGAATTCCACGAGTTTTGGTGAATGTCTGTTTCTGCAGGGTGTCAGCTGAAAATACCCAAGGAAGGCCCACATGTCAGGTTTACATAGAGATAATCGGGAACCGGTGAAAATTCTGTAATCTGGAAGGTTCGAGAAGGCTCGGGACCAAACGGGAGCCGAACGGGCTCGGTGGAGAGTCGGCCGACTCCCCACCTTGGTCGGCCGACTCACCAGTTCAGCCAATCAACGTCAGCCTCGCGGATCCCTGTTCCACCGCCTTTGAGGATGAATAATAATCGTCCGTTTAGGTCGGTTTGATCCGAGGGCTGCGGTGCATCCTAGGGGGCTATATAAGCAGGGCCCCTGGCCCTGGAGGAGGCATCCCATGAAACCCTAATTCATTATTTCCAGAGAGGATCAGGTGAGAGGGGTCCCTTGAATGGATCTCCTCCCTAGAGCCTAGCATTCAAGATAGATAGAGAGAGTATAGGGTGGAGGTAGAGTTGGAGGAAGCCCGGCATGTCGGTGTCTCCTCTCCGGTTGTCCCTGCGGGATCAAGTCTCCTAACCCGAGGCTTGGTTCTAGGATCATTACGCAATTCAATTTCTAATACTAGTAAGTTCTTGTTATTATTGCTCTTTGGTTTACGAGTTTACTTTATTCGCTTCCGGTTGGGAATAGAGTAATCGTTCATAGCGTAGGCGTGGTGCTTGGGCTAGGTTCACTCGTAGATGCTCCCTATCCGGCCGGAACCGTGGTAGTATCGGGGAGATGATAGTCCCTTTGTTACCTTTGTAATCCACTTCCCGTCGTAGGTAAGGTAGGTCCAAAAGTGCTAGGTTAAGCATCCTCTGTGGTGTCTTTTCTTAGGTGCTCCCATAGAGTAGTAGTTGCAAAGCTTGCCATAGGTTGGAAGGAGACTGTGGTAGTAATCCTCTCTATATCGCTCATTACCTTGTCTGTAGCTCAGGGGTTAAGTATAGACTTGGGTTAGTCAGATGCACGTTTTCTCCTAGCGGATAAATAAATAACGATACTCTGGAATATCTCCCGGGTGAAGTGCTCACCGATATCCGTGCGCTTGCGGATTATTTCTCTTTGATTCTTTCGTGTGCGTATCTAGTATCAACACAGCTCTCGGATCAAACCGACCTAAATGGACGATTATTATTCATCCTCAAAGGCGGTGGAACAGGGATCCCGAGACTTGTTCTGATTGGTCAAGATGCCGGGCGGCCGACTTCAAGCCCGGCGGCCGCCGTCACCGAGCCGGTTCGGGCTCCCGTTTGGTCCGAGCCTTCTCGAACCTTCCCGATTACGAATTTTGGTCGGATCCCGATTATCTCTATGTAAACCTAACATGTGGGCCTTCCTTGGGTATTTTCAGTGACACCGCGTAAAAGAGACATTCACCAAAACTCATGGAATTCCATTAGTGTAAGCCCTATATCTAGAAGGTAATTATGTTTAGGTCCTTTTTCATGTTTAGTTGACGGTAAAAATTGACACTTATCGACCGTCAACACCCATTGGGAAAACATTGAAATAATTAGCCTCGATTCTATTTATTAATAAAAGAAGCTGGATATAAACTATCCATTATCTAAAAAAATGTCCAACGGTTCCTCCTCACTAGTTCACTACCCCATGCTGGCTCCTTCCATCCCCACCCGAGCTGACACTCGTTAGTATTTGTCTCCAACTGAGCTTGCTTGGCCAACTAGCTCCTCTCCCCTAGCCAAGCGCTTCCTTCTGCTTAGGTCCATCCCTTGCCACGCTGGCCTCCCAGGTAGCGTGCCTTGATTCCCTTTTAATCCACGCTTATAGCACTACAATTTTGTCTTTCTACAATCCATAGGAATTGCATGTTTGTCCTCAAAGGAGATAGAGCATTACTAAAGGAGATAGAGCCCATATTGCCTCAATATTTGAAGTTATTAGTGATTTGACTTCTTGTGATATCCCTTTGAGGAATATCCCTGATTGTCTCTTCCTGCAACAAGGCAATAGAACTAACAATATCCAAATTTCTAGGCCTATGAACTTGACAGCTCTAATATCATCCCTTAATCCATCTATGAATCTATTTGTAATGCTATGTAGTCACCAAAACTATAATGTACCTAACATGAAACAAAAAACTGTCTAAGCAACACTAATTATAGTGATCACTTTCAAAACTATCATAAATAATTTTTCAAAGATTAGTCTAGGAAAGCTCTTTCGTATGAAACTCTACTAAAAATGAAATGCAAGGAAGCTAGCTCATTTTTGGAACTCAATATGAGGTACCACATGATTTAGTCAAGATTGACCAACATCAGACACATAAGAACTATTAAGTGTGATACAGGAACTAGTGAGATAGTTTTGGGATTCCTTGCACTTGTGACTACGGTAGGAATGATGGTGGCACCCCATTTCGTAGGCCTTGTTGCTCCTTTTTTTGCGACATCATGATCAATGTTTTGACCACTTGGCCCTAAAGCCGATCTTGTGTTGATTGATCAATGCTTGCATCCCCTTGAGGAATGCGGTTAGGTCTTTGATTTGGTCCTCCATCGCCATCAACCTATTCTGCTACCTCGTCTCATACTGCAATCAAAGAAGGTACACCAGCTCACCTATGGATGGTAACCTCACCGAGAATCTACTACTCTGTTACTAGTTTGTTAGGAAACACACAAAATTGGTAATATGCTACTATGGAGTTTAACACAAAAACTTCAAGGATTAGAACAGAATAGAGGGATTCGTGAGCAAGAAGCTCCCCACCGTCTCTTCCCAATGCAACCGACCACTCTATTCTATCCTTTTGTAGATGTGATCTCCATGAAGCTGTCTCCCTCTACTATACTCATGCGCGCACATGGCTAGTGCCTTACCCAACTAGGCCTGGAGAACTTGCGGTTGGGCCTCGACACTTGTTTGGCCTTTCAGCATTGCTTGGCTTAGTTGGTGCCATGTTTCCTTCTTCGTCGGAGCTCCCAACTTCAATAGCGGGCTTATATTGGCTGGACACCTAACAAGCCCTTCCTGTTTAGGCATGATTGCATACCTCCCTCATACTCCATGTCATTGCGACGTCGACAAAGAGTGTACTACTAAGTAAGGGTGTTAGTGTGCTAGCAAGCTACAAGTTCCAATCTAACTCTGCTCATGGAAAAGAACACATGATTACTTCTTACTTTGGAATAATCATCAAAACATTATAAATCTACCATAGAGGTGGAATTTTAAGTAGAACTATTTAGTTATTTCAATCACATAGTGTCACAAGTAGATCAAAATTACTTTTAGAGAAAAATCTTATTCTAGTTAATGGACATGAACCTGTTGATCAAAGTATTAACTAGTGCTTTTGGCTATTGTTATATGTCTCATGCCCATTGTCGAGCATAAGTCCTATGGCTGTACAATCCTAATATTGGGCAGGATAGTGCATCTACAATTGGTATTGGTCATAATTAAAATGCCAAATCCTTTCCCCATGAGTAATACGAAGCTAGCAATTGGTGACGAGAGAAGCCAATATTGTAGAATAGTGCAGAGGAGAATAACAAAGCGACAACCATTGAGTGTCATGGCAAAGTGGTTCTGCTAGGATAGGATGTATGACATGCATGGAATATTAAAGAAGAGAGGGAACAAAGGGGTGTGGCCACACGGGGATAAGATGGAAATTAGAGGGACGAGTAGACGAATATGCGATCAATAGTTCACCTTAACAAAAAAAAAATATTTCATATATTGGGGCATATATATAGTTGTGAAAAAGGAAATACAACTTCTTTTGCCTCGTACCTCTTTCATATTCCCTATTCTTAGCATTCCGTAGGTAGTCCATGCCGCCGCCGACGAGATTTCATTCATATTGCTAGTCTCAAATGCATAGGCCTCTCTTGCTCGACCATGCTCGCGCCCCACTCTTGCCACACTCGACCATGCTCCTATGATTACCCCACACTCACATGAGCTAAACAGATGAAAAGGTATGGTATTTGCTCTATAACTTTTGTTAGGTAGGTTTTAGAACTTGGGTGAAGTTTTGCACTCTTAATAATGACATTAAGATCCTCCTTATTTGCATATCACTTGAGACTAGAGGGGGTCCAACTTTTGTTGATGTTCCATCATGCCTAGGAAATAGACATGACCTAGTTATGATGATAATTACACTAGAGAGAGATGTGCAAGATGACCTCTCCAAAAGCGGTGAGCATGATGGATCCCAACAACACTACTAGGATGATGATAATCACAATTCTAGTCAGAGAGAGCATGATTAATCACTATTCATCTCGAGATAGAGGACATGGTAGGCTTGGCATTCACTATGATGCTAAATCTAGGGACTAGGGAGGAAGAGAATCGTCCTAATCTAGAGAGGAAGAGGATAGTCCTAAGCTTTTGGAGGATAATAGTTGTCATTCTATACACATGTTGTTTAGGCAAGATGGAGTGTCCAATAGGGTTCATAATTTTTTCCATATAAAAGCAATTGATTATAATGTATTTGAGCATTTCATGTGAATAACAAGAGAGGAATAAAGAGATGATCAAATATTAGCTTCCTTCTTAACCCCTTTAATACACTTAGATATTGAAGCTAATGTGCCCCTTTTTCTAAACTTGAGACCTCGTTATGGACATAGCTAATCTAGTGAGACCCCATAGAGGTGGATCTTACTAACCTAAAAAAAGTGGACCAATACATGTGGAAATTGGTTGTGAAAACCCACTGATTGAATTAGTGAAACTAATATTTTTAAATGGATGCTATCATATAATAAGGCTTGTGATGGAAAAATGTGATGGAAACAAAACCCATCATATAGGTTTGGTAGGTAGACAAATGAAGACAAAGATGAAGATGAAAACACTAACTCTTGTACAAATTTATGTTGTGTAGCTTTCATATAGAAAGAGAGATAGAAGAACACTTCACACCCCTTGGGTTGGGTGGATTTCATATATAGTCACTAAGACTTTATTACAATTACAATTAGATCCCTATATATACATATCTAACACGTATAAGGAAAAAAGGTTGGGGGATGGGAAATAAGGCTCGAGAAGGGGACAAAAACGTGAAACAATACAAGGTTGATCTTGGTCATCCCTACAGGTGCCAAGATTGATGTACCTGATGATGATGCTACACGTCTTGTTGAGATAGTGAAAGATGTTGCCAATCTTCACAATGCCCTAGGATTATCTCTTTGAAATCTTTTCATTTGATGATGAACACTTGTTAATTTCTACGATGGTTTAGACAATGCCCTAAGATAAACACTTCTCTAATTACTAGTTTGTTCATTCTAGCATGGTTTTAAAAAATATCAAATAATTCATTCTAAATTACATGACATAATATGTTCTTATTTTAATTTTAATTCTAGTTCATATAAATGGAGCAAACATAGTGAAGTCACACAAACCCAAGCTCTTATGCAAATTATGAAGATGACATTGATACTAGTTCAAGTTAAATGGAGTTCAAGAACAATGAAATGATACTAAGAAAATAAAGTCAAATAGAGTTGCATACACCTATTGTAAACCCATGTGCAACAATGAAGTCAACAAATCTTATCAAAGTATATGCCTAAAATGGTTATTGCATGCAATTACTTTTTATTTTAAATTTAAGGTTATCTTAAACACCACAATTTATGACTCTTATAAATTTATCAAGAAATGTTACTTTAACTATTTTTATCTTAAATTTAAAATTGGATTAATCACCATAATTTATTAGACTTATAAATTTGCATAATCGTCACTAAGTAACGTAGTAATGAAGCGATGATATGTTAGTGAAGCCTATGACATAAGATATGTCCTAGTAATGATATTACTAATCAATGGTTGTCCACCCCTAATCCAAGTCTAGATGACTTTATTAAACAAGCACATATCCATGGTGTATGTGAAAGACGTCGAGTACAATGTAAACTCGGAAGTTGACAGAGAACATGGTAATTTGAAGGAGACAATCAATTGTTTCAAAAATAAAATTTAGTCATTTGATCAAGAATGTTGACTCTATTATTGGTAATCATTGCACCTACTTTTTTATACTACAAAGGAAGTGTGGTGGTGTCTATGGTGACGGCATTTTTAACCTAGAATGCTGAAGATTATGCCCCAAGGTAAGGTATGGTTTCCAACTCAAGGATCACATATCAATTTCCAAATTTAAATACCACCATTATATACTAACAATCACATGTTTAGTGGCCCACACTGTTAGAAATAGAGAGACAATTGAATTGATAATGTTGAGGCCCAAAGGAGCGGCAATATATAGAGTGCATGAGGGATTCAAAGAGGAAACCTTAAACTAAAGCTAATACTCTTACTATTATACCTTAGCAACCATGTTATGAATAAAGAGAGTCAATTGAATTGATGATATTGAGGCCTAAAGGGGAATATATATAGAATACATGAGGTACTCAAAGGGGGAACCCTAAATTTAGTCAATTTAGAGAGAGACAACTGAATTGATGATGTTGAGGTCCAAAGGGGGACAATATTATATAGAGTACATGAGGGACTCAGAGAGGAAACCATGAACTAGGAGATTACACTAATACCCTTACTATACCTTTACACCCCTCTCAAATGCAACGTGAATGCAATGTCGTTGCATTTGGAGAGTTGACACCACACACTAGACATGAAAATTAAAAAAATACTAATTACATCCAAAATCCAAAATAAAAAGATGTCATCAAATTGTGCAATTCTTGAACAATGTCAATGTAGAAATGATCTTCTCCACAAGAGGGTATTGCCTTCACAACACATACTTCAGTAAATACCTTGAATCTTCACAATACAATACATCAACTCTTCCTATATGAACCTTTCTTTGGAGATTTGAACTCGATGAGAATAGAGATGTGTCAAATCAAGCAAAAGAAGAACAAATAGACCACTGCTACAAAACAGCAAGCGGTGGAATAGAATGATGATGACGACAAATATAAGTCAATTGATCATAAAGTGTAGCAAAATGACTATGAAAGAGACCAAGTGGGCATAGTCGCATCAATGATGATGTTGATTAACTAAATCGACGGGACTCAACTAAATAAAGAAAACAAAAAAAAGGTTTGGCTGATTTGACAAAATTTATGGACACACATGGCATGGACGGGTTGTCATGTGTAGAATAGGATTTGGATGGACTCGAATGCAATGGAACTAAAAATAGGCCTTAATGTAGAGCAGCAAGCATCAGGATGATATCAATCAGCAATAGCATAGGATTCTACGATATGATGTTCAGTTCAACCTGCTACTCACGAATAGAACATCATAAGAAGTAGAAGTGAAGTCCCATGACTTGATAACATCGGTCTTGTTTCTTGAAACAGAGGAGCCGTCCTGCCTGAAATAGAGCAGTTCTAGGTGGACACACGCTCATCACTTATCGGTAGAAATAGAAGAGTAGTTCTAGGCAGATACTCGCTTACGCTTACCGGCAGACAGGGCCAATGGATGGGCGGACGGGACCTGTGGCCGTTGAAGAAGGAAGCTGATGAGGACATGACTTGTAGATATGACCATTGATTATAAAATGAGCTCGTTCCAACATTTGTATAATGAATTTTTGGTACAACTCACTTGGTTCCACATGTACATAATGGTGCGCCCGCTGCATGTCAACCCTAGGTTCTTCTTAAATAGCTGCAAGTCACACCATTAGAATTTGAGTTTTGTTTTACATTATTTCGTCAAGAACAGTTTTGTCGTTCATCGGTTTATAAAACCCCACATTTATGAGCTTAATCTTATATCCGCAATTGTCACTTCAATTGAGTTGCATTTTACCTTGTTCTTTTGCTTGTGTTCTTCGATTCTCGGCAGGCATTATCCTTCGTGATAAGGTCAATTGGATTGTGTCATGGTTAATAACCGGAGGAGACATGGTGCTAAGATTGTGGGGTTCAGATCTTTGTGATCTAAAGCCAGATTTGTGTGTCGCTCTCGACCAAATCATTGTTTATCTTGAACCTGAAAGAAGATCGGGAACCCCATCCCCATTAGAAGCTGCGGACAAGCAGGTGTCAAAGGGGCAGCGGATGGATGGTCGGCGGCTGAATAGGACAGGGAGGCCCATGATACTGCGTAGGGCAGATCCCGAGCGGCGCTGAAGGCGGCCATGCAGACGGACGAGCCTGAAAGAAGTCATTCGTGTGTGGCCCATGCGAGATGACCGATAAAGACCTAACAATCATACGAAGACACATCCGCTGATGCGCACGGGAAGAACCACGGGCCAGTGCAACATGCCCGTGCAGAGTACGACACGCGCTGACAACGCGAAAAGAGGCGAGTCCACAAGAATCCCACACAATAGCCAGGCAGATCCACGACGGGCCGAACGAAGGCCACGTGTGGCCACACGCGCAGACGGCGCGTGCACTCCCCATCACATGACAGTGGCGCCTGAAACTCGAGGATGATGGCCCAGCGCGG
Source organism: Themeda triandra (assembly GCA_018135685.1). Lineage (NCBI taxonomy): Eukaryota > Viridiplantae > Streptophyta > Magnoliopsida > Poales > Poaceae > Themeda > Themeda triandra. The sequence goes on from JAENPR010000491.1 coordinate 318,172, forward strand.
AGAAGGATGTTGGCGATTTGGATCTGGATGTGATGAACGACGGCTGCTGCTGCTGCATGACTACTCGACGCGATGAGAGAAAAAATGAATATCTATGAGGCTGCCCCCAGGAACACTGATCCATCTTCCCGGGACAGCGCAGCGAATTGATCAAAAACCTAACGCTTTGACGCCATGTTACGAATGAAGAAAGAGAACTGAATTGATGATATTAAGGCCTAGAGGAGGACAATATATAGTACATGAAGGACTTTAGATAGGAAACCCTAAACTAGGAGATTACACTAATACCTTAATAGACACCACTGGGGCAAGAGACCGTCGAAGAGAATGTAGATTATTAGACAAAAAGAAAGAAACAAAAAGTTTTGGGTCCCATGTATCAATGTAATATGAATGAATTTGATAAGTGAGAACTTAGATGTAGGACCTGCTGTTAAAGTTGAGAATTGAAATCAAAACTTAGAAAACAGAGGGCCCTGCACAAACAAGCATGAGGCCTAATTTAGGAGGTACTACTTGAGTTGCCATGATACTCTTGTTTGTATTTTTATTGTGTTTTGTGTTTCATTAATGGGTCTGTTTGGAACAACTTGTAAGCTGATTATGGCTAAACGACTTTTCTTTTTACATCGCTTTCATTCCCTATATTTACGTTTATGTAGCTTCGTAGGAATAAGCCGTATTTCCCACAATTGTGCCAAACATGGTCATTATACCAGTGTAGGGTAATTACCAGATGGTGTGGATTGCCACCATGCGCTTTTGTTTTGTAAGTACGTATATTGAGTCATTGCACAGGGCTGAAACTATGTTTTACAGGAAAAGGCTCACCCTTCTCTGAAAAACAGGGGACTGAGAGAGGATTGCGTCAATGGACATTGGACAATGAGGCTAATAATTAAGTGATTAATAAAGCTGAAGAGGAAATTTGGATGTTACTTTTGGCGCTGGTTGCACGCGTAGTGGCCACAGGCCAGACGACACGACGGAGGCGACGAGAGCAAGAGCATGCCACTTTCCTTGCACAAGTGCACTACCACAGATAAATGATGCCATTTTGCCACACAAGGGCCAAGGCGGCCGGAGCCCCCAAGAAAGTGAGGTTGAAACCGAGAGGGCCAGCCGGCCATGTCCGACTCATCGTTGCCGCCTCTGCCGGAGCAGGAGTTGATGCTGCCGACTTACCCGTCCTCGTCCTCGGACGACGACGACGATGTCGACGACGTCGTCGTGGACGACGACCTCGTCATCGCAATCGCAGCCCCTCACCAAATCTACGGCGAGGAGGAAGGGCATCGTCGTCCTCGTTGGTCGTCGCAACGTCCCATCGTGGCCATGCCACCGGCCCCCGCGTTGTTCGCGCCCTGGGTCGTCCTCCGCGGCAGCGGCGGCGAGGCGCCGGCGCCAGCGGCGTCCATCGAAGCCCTGCCGACTGTGGAAGTGTCGGAGCCCGGCGCGGTGTGCGCCATCTGCAAGGAGGACTTTCCCCTCGCGGCCGCCGCGCGGAGGCTCCCGTGCGGCCACCTGTATCACTCATCGTGCATCGTGCCGTGGCTCGAGGTGCACAACTCCTGCCCCATCTGCCGCTGCCGCCTCCTCCGTTGAAAACACCGAGCTTGCAGGGGAGGTGGAACCGGCGTGGGAGCAGGACACGCCACCGATTGTGCCGTTCGCTGGCACTGGTCTGCAGCTCCCAGAGCAAGCTGTTCGTGGGGAAGGAGAAGAGACGATTGTGCCGTCCGTTTGAATCTGAATGTCTGATATATTTCTGCAATCTTTCGATGTTCTGTTGTTAGCTATATACATCTTGTATTTTGTTGGGCAAATGAGTTGTGCTTTAATCATCGCCGATCAAATGTATGCGAGGAAACAATGAAGCAATGCTTTCGTCGACCCTTCCTACTATGGTCACTGACCGGTGTTGTCTAAAACTTGCTTTGACGTTAATGAGAAAATGAAGTGGGAATTTGCTCTGGCCATGGTATTATTGTTAGCAATGGTAATGTTGATGCTTTTTGTCCACCCTTCACCGCCGGTGTTATATGGGCATGAACCACTGCTTGACCTTCTGTCCTGTCATCGACGGGAGGTTTTCTCCGACACCAATGACATACACCTAAGAGACACGGTGCAGCGCCACCATTTGGCCTCCATTTAGTCGTAACCACGAACATGAATTCGAAGGATTTCACCTTGCTTGATAATCAATGGTCATCACAATATCTAACTTCATCTTTCATCATCTATCTTAGTCTTCGATCAATTTCATGGAAAATAATGTCAAAAGCTAGCACCTATATATGTATGTGGTCGGCACAAAGGAACAAATGTGCTAGTACACTGTGATTAAGAATTCCACATTCACGTTGCCCAGAGCTTCTGAAGCTCGTTGTTGACCACAATTAAGAATCCAATGCTCTTGGAGCAAGCAATACATTGTGTAATTGTTAATACATCGCCAACAATGTGGCTAAACGAACATTTCTACAAATAGCACCAGTAAAAACTAGAGGAACTTTTGAGCTTACACCAATGATGCTTAGGAGGGCGAGTGGGCGACGAATATGTGGTGACATGAGCGTGCGTCTGTCAGCATAATGGGCAGAATGATTATCTCCATGTAAGATTACTACACCTCTTAATATGTTTTTTTATGAGAATAAGAGGGGGAGGGGAGGGGGGGGGGGGGGGGCGCTACTATGAATTTTATTCAAAGAATTTTGAAAGTAATAAAACTTACAGAGCAGAAAGGGGGCTAAGCAAGGGAGATTAAACAAGATTGTTTAACCATTGACTGATAAAGGAAAAGTAACTTTGTTTGCACGGTTAAGAAAAGTGCAAACTCTGACTTGAAGAATCTCTTTGCTTGAGCCAATGAAGGCTGAACCTGGTTGAAGATACAGTCGTTACTAGACTCCAGCACATGATAAGAATAACTTTCATGAAGAAGGAAACCCGAAGTTGTTCCTTGATCAGTTCTAGATTTTGGAAGGTACCAAGATGAATAATATGTTTGGACCTGAACTCAGTTCAAGCAACTGATAGCAAAAGGGCAGAAGAAAAACAAATGAGCCAAGGATTCTTCAGTGGGTCCAATGCAAAGAATGCAATTGTAGTCTTTCAGTTCCAAGTTTTTTCTTCTTATTAGAAGATCTCTGGTGCTGATCGTCTTTTAGGAGAAGTCAACCAGACTTTGAGCTTGTTCTGACAGGAGTTCTTCCATGGACAGCAGAAGCTTGGGTGTACCAATCTCTGCCAACTTAACTGCTTATAGGCCTTTGATACTGAAAAGTTGGATGAGTTCCAGATGTAGGTCCAGGTCCAGCTATCAGTTTGGTCATTCAGGTTTAATATTTGAAGATTTTGCTCAAGCTGCTGGAAGTTAGAACTGCTGATATGCCTGTTCTGAGAGAGGGAGATGAAAATGGCTCAAGAGTTAGAACAAAGTTTCCCTGTTGCAACAAAAGTTGTACGGGACTTGGCAAAGGAGAAGTGCTACTCTGTTCTTCCACTGATCAAGCCATAAGTAACAGGATTTTCTACCTCTTAATTTGTCGCGAATGAATATCTAGTGTTGAGTATATTAGGATACTTCTATGCCGGATGTCTATGGTAGATTTAGGACTGATTGTAATCCCAGCCTCCACGATATCTATCTTATCTAGGATAGGCCCTCCAAATGTACTCTGTATAGCCATTAACCAGCCTAGAGGCTCGAGCAATATATCCATGTACATTAAACTGAATTAGTCTTCCCACATCTAGTATGCAGATAGTGCTGATATGGATGCAAGTATTTGTGGTTCATTTCACATTTGAACTTGGATGCAAAAAGAACACCCTTATAAACAATAGACTTTTCTGGATAGAATTTTAAAATGAATAATTCCTGTCTATTCATATTTGAACTTGGATGCAAAACCTTTATAGACAATAGACTTTTCTGGTCAGAAGTTAAAATTAACAATTCCTGCTTATTCAAACTAGCTCTTAAGGAGAAACACCTCAATGCGCCAACAAGCACTTGTTCTTTTGATTCCAAGGGACTGAAAATGACATTTCAGGACAGAACAGAGCAGTAAAGATGAAAATAAAGGTCAGGTGAGAACTGAGCATGCGACTGCTTACTGACCAGGCTTGTTTGTTTTGGGAGAAGACAGTAGCTGGTGAACACAAACGACTTGACTACAACGAAATTAGCCAATCGACGTGTCAGGAATGCCATTGACAAGGACTGTCGCATAACTCCATGTCCTCATTTCCATACTCATGTCATAACCCTATTAGGGGGCGCGGTAGCTGCCAGGTCAAAGTCTTTCCTGTCCATCTCCATGTGCTCCACTCTTGCCTACGCATGCAGGCAGTGAGGCAAGCACAACCCATTTTATTTATTACAGCCCAAGTTGGTTGTTAATTAATTACTTACTTATGCTGCCATTTCCATATATAAGTACAGCCGATTTGTAGTAACCTTGTCCTTAATCCTCCCTTTATTCCTTCTCTGGAACCTGCATATACCACAAGGGATTATATTGAAGGCAACTGCAGTTTAGAGAACACAAGCTTCACTCCATAATTTCTTCAGACTCCAGCCTTCTTCAGATATACCAGATCGAGCTAGAATGAAATTAGCAGAGATGAAGCACTACCATTACCACCATGACAACAACCAGTCAGTGATGAAGGAGATCGCCAGGGAGCAGTCTCTGGTGACACAGCTGCGAGCCATCGTCCTCCCTGTGCTGCAGCAGGCAGACGAACGCTACGAGCTTGTTGCCCAGATGTTCCAGAGCATACTGGATTGCTCCAGCAAGGCCATGGCCGAGCTGCAGCGGCATCATCAGTCTGATGATGATGTTCGACCAGATGATGTGCTGGTTGATGACAAGAAGAGAGTGAAGAGGTCTATCTCTGATGCCTGCATAAGGAAGGAGGAGGATGTTGTTAAACCACATCAGCAGCAGCTTAAGAGAAGGTATGCATGCATTTTCCAATACCAATTATTGATGAGTAAAAGTGTAAAACTACTGCTTTTTTTGTGTGTTTATAGTGCTTCTGTATATGTATTATGTGAGCATGGAATTAAGCTTTCCATTGATTTTGATTCTTTAATTTGCCAATATATTAAATTTATTTTGAGCAGGAGATTTGATGAGTCGATGTCACTTGAAACGCCCGTTCCACACTATGACGGGCGGCAGTGGAGGAAATACGGGCAGAAGCAAATCAACAAATCAAGACACCCAAGGTAAAAAAATTTCTTCTTAATTGAAGGGACATCTAGCTCTCCTTGTTGGTGTGCTTCTGAGACTCATTGATTTCTTTCTCTTTTAACACACCCGGGGATGTATGAATTAATTAGCAAGGTTCATCAGAAAGAGATAAATCAACACAAATTCATATGCATGTGACTAATAATATCAAGGCAGACCAGATCTTGCACTCTTATTATGCGCTCACTCATTACTAGAGCTAGCAGCGAACGAAGTTCATCAGCTATGCAAGAAAGAAAAAACGATAATCACTAAATAATGTGCATGTGCAGAAACCTAATTGCTGCAAATCTATAATAGGCTGTAACTAAATCGATATACATATATGCAGAAATTACTACAGATGTGTCTATAGGCAGGAACAGGGCTGTAAAGCAACAAAGACGGTGCAACAGCAAGATGATGACAGCACAGGCACTGATCATCCCGTGATGTTCACAGTCATCTACCACGGCCAGCATACTTGCAAGGATAACAATGGCATCAACTCTGGCACCGATGGCTCTGAACCAAACAGCCAATCCAGCATATCAACAATTTGTACAGATCCCTATGGCCCTGAGACGTCCCTAGATGGCAATAAGCCACTCGACAAATCTGCCAACTTGATCAGAAGGAACAGCATGTATGAGCCATTCGACATGACTGTGTGTGAACCTTTGGATTTGGACAGTTGGGAGTTGGATGCATTCTTAAGGTTTGGAGCATGATAATTCACACATATATATCGATGATAAGCTGATATGGTATGAATGAAGAGAGATAATAAATAGAGTATAATAATATACACATATGGGGAGAGAGAGAGTCTACTACAGCCTCCAGCTGTATAGTATGGGTGCAATTTTCAACTTGTAAAAGAAAAAAGAGACTCGAATGTGATGCCCCATAATTGGTATATCTATCGAATGAAATAGTGATCTATCTACATGATATGAAATAAATCTTAGGAACAGTGTGGGAAGCAAACAAAGAGATAATAAAAAGAAAAAGAGAAATAGGGCTGAAAAGTGAAGTACTGGAGAATGATGTGGTTGGGGTGGGGAGCGGCAAAGGGTGGCGCCGTGGTGGCAAGGAATGGGGAGGAAGGCCAAAAAAAAACTGAAAAGTATATTGGTAATGTATGGGAGTAGGTTAAACAGACTCAATTTGTCTGAACTTGTTCGAATCATATACCAGTCTGAAGGTATTGGATTCTCACAATGCAATAATATATCTCCTTGTGATAGCTGGAATATCAATATAGCCTTAATATGTAAATCATGTGTTCGATCAGAGTCATGCATTGCAATAGGAAGCAACTATACACATATTTCCGTAAACTAACCCCTCGCAAAAAAAAAAAAAAAAGGTAAACTAACCACAAGATGATCACTGAAGTATTTATAAACTGGTATGTTGACCCACAGCCGCCACTAGTTTGTCCTGTATGCTCTCAATGCACGTGCATACCAAACACCTGACGGGATCCTAGCAAGACAATGACTCTGTAAACTACATCAACTAGCATATGCATATGTCTAGCTATCCTGCGAATGGGAAGTAGTAAACTTAGGTATATGCTACTTGTGTTTTAGTTAAGCTCTAACATGTCATTGAGATTAAGGAGTTATTCATTTGTAATGGCACACGTTATTTTCTAAATAAACAGCACAAAGGCTAATGGACAAAGTCATTCTGAAACTTGAGCTGTGACCATTAAAGAAAGGAGCATTGTGGGCATCATCCTTGTCCAAAATACAGTTAAATGTACTAACTGCGAATCTGCAAGCAAAAGAATAACCATGCATGCATATGTCACACTTTGACACAAATATGAGATACAATAACAAAATCCAATGATCTATAAGTTGGAATGTTTTGTTTTGTTTTTTTTTTTTTTTTTTTTTTTTTTTTTTTTTTTTTTGCGGAAGATTATATTTCATTTCTAGTTAATACTCACTCCATCCTGAAATATAAAGTACTCAAGGAACTCTAGAATATATTATGGGAAAGCAAAAGACATGTGACTCTCCCTTAAAAGTAGGGAGATATTATGCTTACCATATTTGAGCCTGGTGGTTCAGTGGTTGGGTTGACAATGAACACTAATGGCAACTAGGTAACATGTGATTGGAGTTGTAGAGTTAATTCACCTATAATTTGAGATATATTTTGAATGCTTGGTTAAGTTATATTTTAGGGTGGAGTTAGTTTATAAAATTGTGTAAAATTTACATGTGCTTGATTACCTGCGGGTAGGTAAGCAAGCTAATAAATATAAAAATCACCTATTAGGGCTTATCCTAGAATCCTACAAAAGCCTTCCTCCCTCAAGGTTGGGCCAGGAAAGGATGACCTCCAACTGTCCTTCCTGCTGTGCTACTACAATCCTTGGAAACACATTACAAAGTTTTTCTTCTGCTCCATAAGCGCCCCATGCTGATAGTGCCATAGTGGACCAAGTGGCCTCAGGTTTTTGGCGCCAACTGTTACCTATGTAGTCAAGCTCATCTACCCCTTCTTGTACCAGCTAAGTTGATGCTATAAGCTATACCTTAAGTGAAGAGTTGGAAATGTTTCAGCGTTTAATTTTGAGATTTGAGTATCAAAGTAGGCTGCATCGGCAGTAAGTTCTATGGCAGGCTGGTAGCAGTTTTTTTTTTTTTTTTTTTTGTGTGTATGGGTGTGCACGCGCACCAACTGTGGCGCATGTGAGAAAGAACTGTTGAACGCTATTCTTTTTAACTAGCAACTCCCTTATCTCTTGTCGCAATCAATTGGTACGTCTGGCTTACACGTATGGCATTCATGTGGTGCTCAGGAATCCTGAAGGGTTCACCACTTATCACTTAGTTTTGTTCGCTTGTTTTGGTTGACAATGATGCATATGGTGGTCAACAAAGGCTATGGTTAGTCTGAGTGGAACTATCAGTACATGTTCATATTATGAAGTATCTGAGATCTTTGAACACATAACATGCAATTTTCATGGTTCTCAACATGCTTTTGAGAATCACTTAATGTTTAATTTAATTATTCAACAGGTTTCATGTGTACCAGCAATACTTTTCTCATGCATGTATGAGGATTAGATTAACATAAATTGAATTTCATGTAATGATTTGTCTACACAAAGATTAAAGTTTGAATCAACGATAAATGGTGATTACCTACTTCATCATAGCACACCTGTTATGTAAAAGATGAAATTAACTAGCTAGTTTATTTTGCATTCATTTCCAAATAACTAGGTGTCATTTACCATTATTAGAGTCCAACCAAGCATGTCCCTGTCCCATGGCCAGTGTAGTTACAGCAACGTTGCTCCCTATAACAGCCACATGTTTCGTTTCATGAATGTCTGCGCCATGTGAGGGACGTAGACATTGCTGTCAATCCTGCATGATTAGCCAAAAGTCTTTGGTTGTCAAGACTGTCGACCACAGGAGTAAAAACTAACAACAAAAATCTAATGGACGATTTTCAAGCTAAACAGAAATACATTTAAAAACATCAGATAACTTATGGAGACAACACTTATCTTACAAATGAATTTTTATGCATCTATTATATTCTATACATGAATAAACCAGTTGTGTTTTTTATGCATTAATCCACCTTAATATAGATATGTCAATCCATATCATCCGGTAAACAATTAAGTTAATACTGATTTGTCTTCCTCCAAATTTAAAACACTAGTACCACTAGCGTGGCTTTTCGTAATCATCATCTAACCATATAGTAACATAACTATGTAGTACTTTTGAATGACAATTATGTAACAAATCAAGATCTTGTATATTTATGCATCAGCCTAAGAAAACCAGGAACGCAAATGACAACTTCAGTTGTACCATACTACTGTTGGATAGGCGTTGGTGGAGCCATGTGTAAGCCATATATAGTAGGCCATGGCCTCGCCTTGGAAAATTTTTTCCTAAGGGAGTTGCACATTAGAGAAAAGTTTAATACTATTAGCCCCCTCCTGAATTCCTTTCACGCTCTGCCACTGTGGATAGGGACAGTGCTCTCCCAAGTCTTTTTCTAGTGAGAAAATTTGAAAAATGGTCCATTCCCTCCACCGTGCATGCTCATACCGTGTGCTGCTACTTGCTTGTATAAATAGATGCCTAAAGCTGCATATACCTAGCACCTTTAGCTCCAAAGTCCAACTATTATAGCCACATAGAAAGCATCAAATGAACATCCTTGAATCTTCCACTCATAGTGGGTGCCAAGTGGTGATCAACGAGATTGAACACCAAAGGTCTCTCGTGATGGACCTACATGACCTTATCCTACCAATACTTGATCCCTATAGTAACCAGGAGAAGCTTGCGCAGCAACTCTTTCAAGATATATTCAGTTCCTCAAGAAAGGTTATCTCCTTTCTCGAACTTGGTGATAACAATAAGAAACAGGCCAATCTTATCAAATATAGAAGAAAAGGTGGCAAGAATAACGTGGAGAGTCACAGGTTGGGGGAGGAACCTAAAGAAATTGGAAATAAGAGAAGGTATGTAGCAAAAGGAGCATATATATATGTTTACTTATATATCATTTACTGTGGCTTAAAATAATTACCCCTTCTCTTAGGAAGAATGCACAACACACAGGTTCAGTTGTGACACAAGCACCACACTTTGATGGATATCAATGGAGGAAGTATGGACAGAAATGGATCTCCAAAGCAAAGCATTCTAGGTATGTAATAAAACATATGTGTTGATGTACTTCATATATATAATATTTTCTATAATGAATTCAGATTCTCATGTGTGTGGATGATTAGCTTTGTGAACATATACAATAGCTCAATATTGCAGTCATACATATTCTCATCATGTAGATGAATACTATTTTGCATATTTTGCCTTTTGTGTATAACAAAATAATAATAATGATGCCATGTAAATCAGGAGCTACTATAGATGTGCCAATAATAAAGACCAAGGGTGTCTTGCAACTAAGACAGTGCAACAGAAGGAATCAGATGGAAGAGCTGGAACAGTAAGGTTGTTCGATGTTGACTATTACGGTCAGCACATTTGCAAGAAGGATGACATAATCCATCCATATGTTGTTGAGACGACACATTATAGTGCACCAATTGCCAACCATAACCAAAGCAGTAGCAGCTTAACATCTGTTCATAATGATGTCCTTGGAATTCAGGATGAAAGCTTTGAAAACTTTTTCATGGTGCCAAGCACGCCAGAATATTTGATAGATTTCGCAGATATTGAAATGGCAGGGGCACTTGAGGTTACCTCTATGATGATCCCTGAAGATATATGGGCGTAATGAAGAGATGATGAGAAGGAACTCCTTTGAAGGTGTACATCAATCCGCTCACATGCAGATAGCCATTGCTGCTTCATGAGTTGTGACAAGAAAGGGACACAAGTATGTTACCTGTAGAGTATAATATGTTTGATAAGCAAAGAAAATGGATGTGAAGAAAGTAAATAGTGGACAGAAATTATGTCTTAAAAGTTGTAAATGCTGTCCTACATGCTAGAATATTGATGTGCTAATATTAGACTTTCCTTTGAGTTGTAGTTGTAACCATCCCATTCCCAGACTAGTGATAAGGGGGAAAATATGGATGTGCAGAAAGTAAATAGTGGACAGAAATTATGTCTTAAAAGTTGTAAATGCTATCCCACATGCTAGATTGTGTTCAAAACTTTTGCAGAGACCAGAATATAAATTCCTTTTTCTAAAAAAAAAAATCCCACAGGCTAGAATGTTCATGTACTAATATCTAAACTTTCCTTTGTTGTAACTGTACCATCCCATTCCCAGCCTCTGTAAAACACATCCTACAAAGTCTTCATAACAGGTAAAGTGTCCTGGAATAGTAGCTTATGCTAACTTGTTAACGTTTGATGGTGAGCACTAGAAACATTGGAAATAGTAATAATTAGCATGACACATGGCTTTGCTACATCCTCCATAAAAGATTAACAATACAGGCTGCAGTTCTAGCTATTCTAACATTCAATTAATTAATTAATTAATTAATTATATTGTCCCATGCCTTGTTGACTTGATCCAGTATATGTGACTGTAGTTGAACTGAATTAACTCTAGAAAAACACAGAAATAAGTAAACATTTGACTGAACATAATTGGTGGACCGGAGGAAAGAGAAACATCCTGGTCGATTTGGACGCTACTTAAAATTGAGTGGTTCTGCTATGTGTTAAAATCGAGTGGTTCTGCTCTGTGTTAAAATTGGGTGGTTCTGCTCTGTGGCCACAAGTATATCCTACGAAGTACTACGAACTAGAGGCCCTAGGGCCTAGGTAGGTAGGTTGGCCATTGGCCTCACTGGAAGGTGACGAGAGGTTCACACTTCACACCACACTCGAGTATGTGCTCCTGTTGCTATGCCGGCGGAATGCGGCATTTTTGTTCGCCTCTGCTATGGGCTATGGCGGTGTGTGGAACGGAGAAAACGATGACCAACCGTCAGTACTGGTTTTGGAGGAAAGCTCAGGGCCCCAGGATTTTGACACTTTGACAAGAAAACCAAAAGGAGGACATGGAGAGGGGTGACCTGACCTGGGGCGTTTGGTGGAGCTGCTGCTGCTGCCCCACCACGGTGATCGCCGACGCCGAAGAAGGAAGCACCGGCCGCCGTCGCCGGAGCTGAAAATCCCTGTCATTATTTGCGGGGAGAGAGATACATAGCTGGGCTGAAAAGTTTATCGGGCAGGCGTAAATGAGGCCCATTATAGCCTAAGCCCAACAAACGAGGTTTGTTGTTACTCCAGTTTTTTGTCGATCGATTCATCACTGACGCAAACGTGAAGCTTCATTGTAAATTTTGCTACTAATGACTATATTATTAGTTGTATTTTTCTTGTGCTGAGTCTCTTAACAGCTGAAAACATAGAAGAATATGGTCTTGTTTCTCGTTCCACATTCCTACGGTGCAAAAACCTTCTAAAAGTTTCATGGCTACTTTTAGCTTAACCGTACTCTATATGTGCCATGATATGATATTGACATGTATGACCAAGCTACTAGCTTAGCTTTTGTCGCCGCAGTGATGTATGCTCTCCTCCACAAGTCTGCTCAACGGCATTTTCATGACATTGACGGCTGTTTGGTACTAATAATTAATCCCCATCCATCTCTTTCCACATCAACAAACCCATAAATCCATGGCTAATTACGTTGAATTTTTCTGATAAAATTTTAGTCTTGGATTCTAAAGTATACCAAGGAAATATGTAATTTTCTTCCAAATTTGTACATATATTCATATTTAACTCTTTCTTAACTTAAATATCTCATTTACAATGCATATTTTTCAAATTGTAATTCTTTAGTTTTATCATAAGTCAGATTTCTTCTAACTTTAGATAAGTTTATAGAAAGGTGCACTAACATTTATAAACATCTTTCGCAAACATTTATAAACATCAAATTAATTATACTAACTTTTCATAAAGTATATTCTAATAGTGATGCTTTTATGGACCTGTAGAGATGTTATTTTGTTATTAACACATTTTAGAATTTTTCTCTAAATGGGGGGAAAGTACTTGTAACAAAAGTAAAGTGCACTGTAATGTGTGGACTAGTTAGGTTTATTATGGTGGAACCCAAATGGCTCAAGTCCTAGATGACACATATGCTCGTATTTTTCTGTATTTATTTTAGAATTTAATACTATTGTTCCCGGCTTTATAGGGGTGAATGTTGCATTGAGACTTGCAAAAAAGAATGTACTTTGATTATATCTCTTACAAAATAATCTTCACTACAAGTCGTTCTATCTGCACATGCAACTGTCTCCACATGCAAGATATCTACATCATCTCACACTAACTATCCACATCATCTCTCACTAATAGTCATGCCATCCACTAATTTTTATTATTTTAATGCAAGCTATCCACATCATCACCACTAAGTGCAATTACTATTTAATTCTGTTACTTTTGTTCTATGCCTTGCCTAGTTTTGATAAAGAATTGATGTAAGAATACATGCATACAATGATTTTATTTCTAGGAAAGTTCCATAGCAACGTGTTAGGTATCGTTCTAGTTTAGGAAACGAGTAATTAATATATACATACACACTTTGCAGTAGTGCACTAAGTTAGAAGAGTAAATTGCACTGTAGGTACCTAAACTATTGGGTGGGTAACAGATGGGTACTCAAACTAAAAATTGTAACAGCTAGGTACTGGATCTTTTGTTCTTGCTCATCTATGGTACTCTCATGGCCACACAAGCGTCAGCTGCTGACGTGGACAGGCCACCTGGATTGACGACTTTGCCATTTTATGGAAACCACCCCGCTAAAACTGCTCCCTAACCTCGCAGCACCTCTCCTGCCCACGCATGACAATCCCACACCAGAGCACGCAAAAAAAAAAAAATCCCCACCTCTGACGACGCAAGAGATGGAGGAGGATGACCACCATCACCGCAGCACCAGCAACTACACCGACCTGGGCGAGAGGTGCTTCGGCCGGATCGGCAGGAACGCCAACGAGGTCACCACCATCCTGTCGCAGACGGGCGGCACTGTGGCGTACCTCGTGTTCATCGGCCAGAACGTGTCGTCCGTGCTCGCCGCCGAGGGCGAGCACGGGCTGACGCCAGCCACCGAGGTCCTCGCGCTGCAGCTCCCCGTGCAGGCGGCGCTGTCGCTGGTGCGCTCGCTGTCGTTGCTCGGGCAGTTCAGCATCCAAGCCGACGCGTGCACCATGCTGGCCATGGCCACCATGGTGAAGCAGGACCTCCAGCTCCTGGCTGTGCGCGGCGAGCAGCCGTTCCGGGGCCGGGACGCCGTCGTGGGGCTCTGGGGCATTGCATTCGCCGCCGGATCCGCCGTCTTCTACTTCGAGGGCTTCTGCATGACCCTGGTGCTCGAGGCGTGAGGCCTCCATGGCTGACCGGAGCAGGTTTCGCTCCGTGCTCCTCCAGGCCATCGTCGGCGTCACCGCCGTGTAAGTCTGTAGCGCGCCGTCGACTGGGACATCCTCCTATTTGGCCTCGCGTTCGCCGCGCACGGCCTGTACGATGCCATCATGTCGCGGCACGCGCTCGCAGGGGAGTTTCTCGCGCTCGCCGGCAGAGCAGCCCACGCGACCAAATTCGTCCCAACTGCTTCACCGTTTTCCAATTCCTTGTGCACATAGCTTCATCCGGTTGCTAGCTAGCCCCTGGACATGATCTCATCGCAAACCATCAAGGATAAGCCACGAATTTTGAGTTCTCGATGACGCTATCGCCATAGCCGCTGGAGTAGAGCGCCTACTCAATCTCCCTCTGTAAATTGCCTCCACCCTCACAGCTTCCTCCCTCGAACTCGCAGAAACATACCACAAGTGCCACACTGCTCCTTGGCTCGAGTCCCTGGCCAACCGGCCATTTTCCCGAGCTCGCCGGAGGCGGCATCACCTTCACCGCCGCCGACCTCCTCTGGACCGCTACTGCCATGACCACCATCGGGCAGTTCGCCTAGTTCCTTTCTTCGTCTTCTGTCGTTCGCTAGAGGTCCTCGCTCACCAAAGCGTCATCCCGGCCAAGCTCCGGCGAGGCACCGCGGCTGTCTCTGCCCTCTAGACACGAAGGGCAGCTGGGCAGGCAACTCAGGATTGGGAGAGGGGGGTTTTTATAAAAACGCCAAAGGGCCCAGCACGCATTGTCCAGGATGGCATCTCCACGTCAGCTGCTGGCGCCTGCGTGGTCACATTAGTACCTTTGGACATCAAAAAGTGTAGTTCGAGTACCTAGATGTTACATTTTTTAGTTTGAGTACTCATCTGTTACCCACCCAATAGTTTAGATACGTACAGTGCAATTTACTCAAGTTAGAAATTGAGTAATTAACAATACACACCACATATATAGCTATCGATAGATATATTGACTTGGTCCAGTTTAATTGTGTGGTTGAACTGATTCTCTGAAGAAAAAGGCACGAAAAAAAAAATAAAACACCTGATTGAATAACTGGTGAACGGGAGGATCGGAAATGCTACATGACTCTTGACCGATTTCAAAGGTAGCAAAAAATGGCCGGCCTTTGAGTGGTTGGTAATGGTTTTCTTCTTTCCCTATCGACGAAAATGGGACGCTTTTGTTGGCATCTGCTATGGGTGTGTGGAAGGAAGAAAACCATGACCAACCATTCAAGCGAAATCCGCGAACATCCATTTGAAAAGTTTCCCAATGTAGAGAGGCGTGACTCTAGATGCCTGACCATCTTTCAAAGATGCATCTGATGATGGCGAGGTACAGTGGCGGAGCCAGAAACGGGCCAAGGGGGGGCTAAATTATAGAGGGCAGAAAAATTTTGCTCGACCAACACTGTACACTAAGAGAATTTGCTCGTTTTAGTCTAGCCTTTATGCTCTAGAAATCAGGGGAAAAATACAATTAAAAA
The DNA here is from genome assembly GCA_018135685.1 of Themeda triandra. NCBI lineage: Eukaryota > Viridiplantae > Streptophyta > Magnoliopsida > Poales > Poaceae > Themeda > Themeda triandra. Next base: position 333,852 of record JAENPR010000491.1, read on the forward strand.
CGAATCCTCATTCGCACAAAATTAAGGCATGGGAGCTGGGGGTTCTCACCGTGGAACTACCGTGGAGAATCGAGATTGGAGAGTGGCCGAGGCGCCGAGCTGCTGCTGCTGCTGTGCGGTGCGCCGGCGAGGCCAGGAGGTCGCCGGAGGCCGGAGGGAGGAGGCTGGCCAGGCAGCCAGCGCTGGCCGGGACGGGCCAGGACGGGAGCGTGGCCGCACGGCGGCGCGAGGGCTCGCCGGGCCGGCGAGAAGCGAGAGCAGGGGACGCCTTCGTCGCGGGGTGCGCGCGGCTCTCACCTCGGCGGCTCGGCCGACGAGAGGCGAGAGCGAGAGGGGCGCCGCCGACGCCGGGAGGAGGGACGGACGCCGGGATGGGAGCGCGGAGCGCCGAGCGTGACGGGAGGGACGGGCGCCGGGCGGTGACGGCGCACACGCGGGAAAAAGCGGGGGCTAGGGTTGAGAGTTCATGGGCTCGGGGGCTACTCTTTGGGCTGATTTCGTATTTTTGACGACCTGCTCCCTTGCAACTTGGGCCACGCCCGGGCTACAGCCCGGGCAGCCCGGGTGCCATGTCCGCCACTGGCGAGGTATATGGCGGTACTACAAGACCATGACAGTGGTAGTAGGGGTGAAGAAAAACGTGGCATGTCATAGCCACTCATGTCACCTGAGACGATACCTTCAAAATATAATCCTCATTGCCTGTTTTATATTCTAATATTCTTGTATATAAAAATAGTGGTTTCAGAGATTCAACTTTGGTGAACCTTATTCCTTATTCACATCTCTTTAATACGATTGTTGCATCAAACCGAGGCCAACCAGCGTGGCCATGTCACGGGCTTTTCTCGGCCGTCGAGATCGGTGAAGATCATGCGAGCCCCGATCATTTTGCAAAAAGAACCCTCAAACTTTAGTGAAATCAACCTGCATTCCAACCTCCTCTCTTAGTTTTTTTGCAAAAAAAAAAGAAAAAAAGAAAACCTTTAACTTTATCAAAATCAACCCGCAATCCTCATATTTTAATGGGCAAGCTTGTTACCGCTTTCGTGGGCTTAGTGGGCTGAATTCGGTCCGATGCCGGTTTCCCTATCTATTAATCTTTTTCTTTTATGAATAAATTTGTTAAAGCATTAAAATTGCATAGTAAATCACAAAAAATCGTCGAACTGAAAATCAATTTGTTTCAGAATCCTCATGAATAGATCTATGCAGTGGATCCAAAATAAAACATGTTTAGTAACGAAAATGAGGTGCTTTTGTTGGCATCTGCTATGGGTGTGTGGAAGGAAGAAAACCATGACCGACCGTTCAAGGGAAATCCGCCAGAATCCATTTGAAAGTTTCCAGATGGAGAAAGGCATGGCTCTAGATGTGGGGCCATCTTTCAAAGATGTGTTTGATGATGGCGAATACGACGGTACTACAGGACTTCAAATCTAGTCACAATCTTTTGTTTTTGATCTTACTAGCTACTATTAAGGTAGAAGAATGGTAGAAGTATATATAGATATTTTTAGTACGATTAGAAACATAAGGTTTAGAGTTTAGATTCCAGATAGACTTAGATTTCTACTTATGTTTCAAAGTCCTCATAGACATATGTATCGATTATGCTGATTATATAATAAATATTAGGTAAAGATGTCGACAGTTGATCTAAAGATTTATAAACCATTCTAATTACTTTCCACACTCTTCATTAGTGAGTGATGAGTTTTATTAGTCTCAGAGTTAGTTAGCTTAGCCTCAATGGGAGTGTCATTTCAATTTCATTTTGCGTTAAATAGGTTGTCATGTAGGCATTTTTTATGACATGACAGTGTATTTAAGAAGAGAGACAAAAATGAGTGTTATCTAGATGACACTCTCTTGGCACAATTACCAACTATTTTTGAGTCATGAAATTAAATGTCTATAAAACTCTAGAGTAAAAACTTTGCATTGAGTGAGGGTGTTTCATCCAAGTTTCATTTCATTCAATATGACATGGCAGTATTGGAAACAATAAAGTGAAACCCCTCCACTGGCTTTACATCATATGTAGCACAACGAAAGGTTCCATTGTTGCATCGTATATCTATATCTCGCATGTGGTGGATGCGGATATGGCAAAAGCATTTTCAGTAAGGGACAATATCTTGTTCACTCAACTGAGTGGCTGCAACACAGTGGAGATTGATTGCTTAGAGTTGTGAACACGATGAATGAAGAAGGCTTCTCAACCACAACGGCGGACCCTATCTATGATGAATGTTGTCAATACTAGATGGAATTTTCTGCTATATCTATTTTCCATTGTAATAGGGAAAGAAATTCATGGTCATGAATTAGAAAGGCAAATTTTGTTAGAAAATAATTCTTATGTATGAGTAGATGACCCCCCCCCCTAAGTCTATCATGCAATTGTTTGTAAGTGATTTAACTATAGTATCGAATGAATAAAGTTTGCCTGTTTTTACTAAAAAGAAATGTAGCGCTACTGTCTCTCCATTGAGACGTCGAATATGGATGAAATAAAAAAGAAACTTTGCCATCGTGGCTAACCCTTCCGAAAGAATCTCTATTGCCTACTTCCTCCATTTCAATTATAAGTCATTTCAAGAATTAGAGAGTCAAAGTATTTAAGTTTGACCAAAATTTTAAAAGAACTGTAAAGATTTGTGACATCAAGGAGATATTACAATAAAAATATAGTTAATAAAAAATTTAATGAAACTTAATTTATATCATAAATATTATTATTTTATCATATAATTTTTTTTAAAGTTGAGATACTTTAACTCTTCAAAATTCTTAAAATAACTTATAATTTAGAACGGAGGGAGTACTTTATTACTTTCACATATGAAAATAATGGCCCAAGATTCAAGTCGAATGAGAAACCAGAGTAGCAGACGACGACAGTGGTAGTAGGGGTGAAGAAAAAATTGACATATCGTGGCTGGGCATTTGTGTTACCTGAAACCTTCCAAATAGAATCTTCATTGTCTATTTTATCCCAATAATCTCATATAAAATAGTGATTTAGAGATCCAATTTCGGTGAACCTTGTCCACATATCTTTGTGAAAGAAGATTGTTTTGAAAGTAATGAGATTCCGAAACTATTAGCAAAGATGGCATGCGATTAAATTATAAAATAGTGATTTAGAGATCCAATTTCTTCTAAATGATTTAGAAAGATTGTAGCATATTTTAATCGCAACTCTTGGAATCTCAATCCGATATTCAAGATCAGCATAGTATAAGGCCTTATTCTTATTTTCTAGATACCGGAAACCTATAGAATTGTAGGAGTAGCTGAGAAACTACTTTTACCATAATTTTTGTTAGATAAAAATTATAGCCAACCAAATAGTCACAAAGTGGTTTATACCGGCAGGTCAACTAACCGTGCATTTCCACCAAACCGCACAAGACGACAGAGACCAACCCACACGGAGAGAGACACGTGGCCGCCGGCGAGCGGGCCACGCGCCCTTCCAGAGCTTTCCACCACACTCTCCAGCTCCACTCCACTTCACTCCACCTCCACCTCCACTCCCTACTTGACACCCCGCACCTGCACCGGCGTACGGCAGCCCGCCGCAGCCAGCAAGCACGAGCAGCGTCCGCCGCAGCAAGCGTGCACGCAACAGACGACGACGCTCCAGCGCCAGCCAGCAACAGCTCCGGCCACCTTCCACCCATGGCGTCCGCGCTTTACGCCCCCGCCCCCGCCTCCGCCGTCAAGGCCGCGGCCCTCGCCATCCCACCGGTGCATCCGCCGTCCGCCGTGGCAGTTGTGGCGCCGCGGCGTGCGCCGGTGCCGGTGGCGGCCGCTCTGGGCAGGCGCGGGCGCGGGCGTGGCGCGGCGCTGGTGGCGTCCGCCGCGCTGGACGACGTGCGGCCAGGCCCGGCCATCGACGAGAACCCCGAGGGCATCCTGTCCGGGGAGTGGCCCGGCGCCTTCTCCTCGCCAGCTACGCCGACCTCCGCGCCTACCTCGAGTCCCAGATCGTCACCTCCGACAAGGTACGCACGCTCACTCCGATCTTCTCTGGGGCGCAACCCGATCTCGGATTCGGTATGAATTGGTTGTTCGTTCTTGGCTGGGTGGCAGATGAGCCCGGCGGCGAAGCTCGGGGACGTGATGTCGCGCCCCGTGCAGGTGGCCGCGCCGGGGCAGCGGCTCGCGGAGGTCGACGCCTTGTTCCAGAAGTACTCCGGCCTGCCCGTGGTCGACGAGGACGGCAGGTGCGTCGGCGTGATCTCCAAGAAGGACAAGACCAAGGCGCCCAACGGGGTGGGTTCATTGACTCTTCCTTCTCCTTGTTGCCTGTCAATTTCTTATGCCTGTTGATTGCTTAATTGGAAAATGTTCCTATATGTAGAGTTATCATTTATCAAATTATGAATTATGAAAAACGGGGATGGATAACGATACCAATCACTAATTGGAGGACCACAATGTCTGGATCTGAGCTCCTGATCTAGTTTCCACTCGGTTTGTTATTAAAAAAAAACTACTCAGTTACTGTTAGTATCTCAACTAACTTGGATGCTAGAGCTACTGTGCTACCTGTTGAGAGTTCCTGGGCTGAACCACAAACATGAACATGGAACCCAAAGTAATCCTTGGGGTTATGATCAAAGCCAAGATCAAGGGTTGTGGCATGTCTGATGTTTGCTGTGTGACTGTCAGACATGCTAATGTGAGCAACATACAGAAAAGATAAACAAGTGGTCCAATCCTAAACTTTTGAGCTTAGTAAAAATTCTGGTCTCTAGAAAATTTAACTTAAATGGGCATATTATGATTGTTCCTCCAACAAGAGATTTGCAATGATTCGGTTAGTGGTATGATATTATATTGTACAAATTAGTTTACCTGCTTTAAAAGTTGCCCTGTCCTGAAACATTTAAAGTATTTTCTGAAAAGCATAGATATAAAGGTAATTTAGATGTTAGCCTGTTTGCAGTCAGATGTTCAGAATCCAATTGAATTTTCTTTCTTATCAGAAATTTCTTTTTCTTAGTTTATCTGATGTATTTTGGTCTGAAGAGAGGCTTGGTACTGAGTCAGTACATCACATATTGCAACTTGCACCTAAACAAGACATGAGAATTCCTCCCATTTAGATTAGGTTCTTTTTGTGGGGTTTAGCGCACTTGTTCTATGACTGGTATCTTTAATACTGTTACATTTATAAACAGCTCAGCCCCAGGCCTGTATGGCTCTAGTGGTTGAGACGCATTTCCTAGTGGGATAAATAATATTTCTTTAATGAAACCTGTGCTCAGAGCATGTTAAAGAAGATGTAGCCATTTCCGATATCTTTGGTTTGCAAACTACAGTATGAACTAAATTTTCAAGCTTGTTGCCGAGATGCAGATGGAGTCAACTGTAGGTGAAGTCATGTCATCTCCTGCGATAACCCTGACACCCGAGAAGACGGTCTTGGGTAACCTTTACTCCCCTCTACCCTAGTAACACTTGAAGCCGTTACAACAACTAGCTAACATGCTGCTGCTGGATATGTGAGCAGAGGCTGCAGCACTAATGCTCAAGGAGAAGGTTCACAGGATACCCGTTGTCGATGAACAGCAGCAAGTGATCGGTATGGTTTTATTTCCAGATTGCTTACTTTTTTTTTCAACTAGGAGTACATCAATAAAGTCTGTATCTAAATAGAGCAACTAAACTTTTCAGCAGTGCAGTTGTGCTTACCTGCCCTGGAGAATACTGTTTTACTTTGTTATAAGAGCTCTGTTTTGGGTTTGCACTTGTTAAACTTTTTAAAACACGCCTTTGACCAATTAACTGCAAACTGTGAGTCTGTGACAATAAGGTTTCACTAGAGCAATCAAAATGCAATACAATGCTAGTGGTCTAGTTAACGGTGGAGCTAAACATAGTTGATCTGCATTCAGGAACCTGTTATCCAGATGTTTTTTTTTCTTTCCTTTTTTGCTGAAAATAAACCTAGTTGAAATTACCCACCCTGCTCCTGACACCCCTGGTTTTACTCCCTGCGAATTTTCTGATGATACATTCGCGGTACATAAACTAAGTACTAGGTTCTTACTCTGATTATTTATTCTGCAAACGATGCCCTCATACCTTTCATGATGGTAACAGGAATTGTGACTCGCTCGGACGTATTCCAGGCACTTGAGGCCAACAACAACAAAGCATGAGAATGACTGAATGAGGGTCCCCTGTTAGGCTTGTTCTCGCCAGATGTTGCCCGTTGTAAATATCAGTCGACCTAGTCAGTACTCAGTACCCCGCCCCGCGCTTTGCGAGAATAACGGTGGGCATTCCATGCCTGCCTGTGTGGTGTGTATCATGGTTTTTGTTGATTGAGATGTAAAAAGTCATAAACCTGAAGATGCTTGTCTGTTCATATACTGAGGAGAAAGTTTGGAAATGGATAGTTTTTGACAAATCCCAATGCCCAGCTCGGTTAGCGCAAAAGGAAACACCAGGATACTGATTATTATTTTCAAAGTTTGTCGTTTGCAAAGAACATTGTAACTGATAGAAATGGTTTTGGCATGTATCATGTATGAGATCCATAAAGATTGGATTGGGGAATGCAGGCTCAATCCAATCATAAGCCTGCCCACGAGTGCCAACTCCGTCCAGCAGCCCAGGTGAGGCCCAAGCCCAACAAGATGGTTGATGCCCATCTGGAGGCGGCCATAGTCGACGACTGCATTTCCGCCTCCTATCCCGCCTCGTTCCCCAACTCCGGCCAGCCGCCAGCCACTGATCGTGATCGGTCTCCCCTGCCGACCAACTCCGGCTGCCGACGTGAGCGGGGCCCGATGGCGTATTGCGTGCGCGCGCGCGCGCCGCTTCTTGCTTTCCCCTTCCATTCCGACGGATGGCTTTCGAGGTGCCTGCACCCGGCAACCGGTAATTCGGACATGTTTTACTGCATAATTTAGCAACTTTTCCATATTTCCATATGCAAGCATGTTCTTTGTTTCTGTTGTCTATCGTTTATTCTTATTCACCGCAGACGCAAAGCTTCATTGTCAAATTGCCACTCACCTCTAGTTGCAGGTGTTTTTCCTGTTCTTTCAAAAAAGTTGCAGGTGTTTTTGTTCTTGAGTCCTAATCTAGTGCAGTGGCCGGCCTGTACATGTACCCAACACCGTTTCATTCGATTTAGCACGTTTGTCGATCGTTCCTTCTTCTCACCGACAACACCCAAGTCACTCCTATTGCAGCCACACCACAAGTCTGCAAATATAATATTGTTGGACTGCTGCAGCAGCCTGCAGGATACATTAGATTAGATTATTACTAGCACCAGCAAACTTTGTGAACGATGCCGTGTCCCTAACTATAATTAAGCTGCTTGACACTGCTCCTTGTACAAACTAATTAACTAGGAATCCTGAACGAATTCAACACCTGAGCTGAGCTGACAGCGAAATTGTCTTCCCATCAGACACTACTTGACTCCTTCCTACACATGGGGGTGGTGGTATATATTATCATTATCCATCAAAGTAACAATATTATTCGAGTGCGGCGTTCATCGCCTTTGAGCACAAATTCTTTTCCTTACGCGGAGTCAGACACAAGATACCATTTGCTTAAAAAGAAGGGTTAAAATTCAGTGTGCGCGGTTAGAATTAGAACCCGCGATATTATTACATGGCATCCAATCGTGATGTTTCCGGCGCTGATATAATGGTACCCGATTACCAGGGGGAGGAATGGTATAATATATTCCTTGGTTTTATTTTATTATTTTAGCTTTAATGTGCTGTCAAAAAGATCAGATAAGAAAGATTAGCTACACAGATCCATCAACTGTCAAAAGATAGCACTGTCCAACTTCAATCCCAGGTAGTACCTCACCTCTCAATTGATCTTAGCTTCCAGGAACCATCCCACCGCCCTAGTACCATATGTTACAGAAAATTGTTTACATATATAAGCAGCAAGATTCGTCGCAAACAGTGCAGCAGCACATGGGAGCACCTTGTACCAGCATCAATTTGCAGATATAGTGGATCAACTAGGTTGATATCGTCTTTGTTTTATGTCCCCCATTAATCTCTAGTTATATAACCAAGGATGCTCGGTCCTTCCAGAGCATCCCTCCCTTTGTTTATGACCCTTTTAGCAGCCAGGACCAGGAGGTTGTAGACCAGAGTCTGTGTTGGGGTGAGGGCTGGTGCTTTAGCTTTTTGTCAGGTAACACATCAGTAGCCTCAGGTTTGGCTGTTCGATCTTTGCAAAGGGCAGCTATGTAACAGAAAACTAACCCGAGCCATGGAACTGGCTTTGTATTCGGACTGTTCTATCTTTTGCTAGTTTTGCCATTCAACCTTCATTTAGTACCCATTCCTGAAAAATGGCTCGAAACATTACTTATGTAAACAGTTGGCCGTTTACCCAATTTAGATGCAAAGGGTAATTTAATAACTTCTGAAGGCTTAGTGTAGAGTGGAGAATTATATTCCAAGAGTTCTCTCTTCCCTCAGTTTCCAAATATATGTGACACTTCTGACGAAACCATGCATATTCAGGGAACATTCGTTTTTTTAAGGAGTGTCTTCCGTTCCTTTGAACAGGCAGTATTTTTTGTTTTCTGAAGGAGGAAGTATTTGGGATTTAGAATTTGCCCATTTGTACCTCCCCTCAGTCTTGATTGAGACTAGGTATGTACTACCGCATTACAGACAATGGCTTGGTATTAATGCAAGAGACCCTCCTTCATAGCATAAGAGAAGAAAGGAAATAAAGTGTAGTTGAGTGAGCTGTTTGTCTGTGTATTATATTGGATGTGTTTGTAGCAAATAAACTAGACTTAACAGTTTGAACCTGGTGACCAGAAAGTCAACTTGGTCGGCTAATTCTGCAAAAAATAATCTGCGAGATGATGCGGGGATGTGGGTTTCCAATCTGTTTTAAATGGCACAACGAAATTGTCTTCTTCTCAACTGGAACGTGCGGGGATTGAACGACGGCGCCAGGCAAGACACAGTAAATGAACTTGTGAGAGACACGGGCGCCACCATTGTTTGCCTCCAGGAGACAAAGCTGCAATTACTGGACCAACGTGCGGTGACACGGACCGTAGGCCCAAAATTCGCCAATTCATTTGCTGCTCTACCAGCAGAGCAAACCAGAGGCGGCATCCTTCTCGCAGTCCATGAAGATTTCTTTGATTTATCAAACATACAGCTATCCACAAACGCGATCACTGCGACGATTGTCATGAGGGCGGATGGGACACAATGGCAAATCATAGTGGTCTATGGGCCGCAAAGGGACGATGACAAAATCCAGTTCCTTCAGGAACTAAGAAGCATTCCCCCTCCCGACCACGACAGGCGGCTCATCTTAGGCGACTTCAACCTTATCTATCAAGCGGAAGACAAAAATAACTCAAACCTCAATCGGCGTTTAATGAGCTCCTTCAAGGCGGCTATAGATGATCTGCGGCTGAAGGAGATTAAGTTAAATGGACGTCGTTTTACCTGGAGTAATGAGCAGCCCAACCCAACACTAACAAGGATCGATAGACTCCTGTGCACCCCAGAGTGGGAATTGTTATTTCCAACATGCTTTCTCCACTCCTTGCCATCGCTCATGTCGGATCATACGCCGCTCTTGCTGCAAGGAGAACTTGACCACTACTGTAACTCGTCCTTCCGTTTTGAGAATTTTTGGACCAGCATGCGTGGCTTCCAGGAAGTGGTTCAGGAGGCTTGGAGTAGGCCGGTTAATACCGAGCTGCCCATCAAACGTCTACACATCAAGCTGTCCAGAACAGCCAAAAGCATCAAGAAGTGGCGTAAGGAAAATATAGGGGACACCAAGCTACAACTGGCCATAATCAAAGAAGTCATTCTGCAACTGGAAGCGGCACAGGAGTCCAGAGCTCTCACAAGCCAAGAGGTCGACCTTCGACGTCGCCTCAAAATTCGCTGCACCGGCCTAGCTGCTATTGAAAAATCCAGAATCAGGCAAAGATCAAGGCTCACCTATATCCGCTGTGGAGATGCCAACACCAAACTTTTCCACATGAAGGCAAATGCACGCCGTAGGAAAAATTATATACATTGCTTGCACAAAGATGAAGGGTTGGCATTCGCACATGAGGAGAAAGAAAAAGTGATTGCAGACTATTTCAAAAATCATTTGGGCAAATCGACCGCAAGAGCCAGGACCCGGACCGGGAGTCTCTTGGATACACGCCGCGAAACCTTGAGGAGCTAGAAGTGCCCTTCACGGAGGAAGAAATTCGGGATACGATCAAAAGTATGCCATCGGACAAAGCCCCAGCCCGGACGGTTTCACGGAGCCTTTTTCAAAGCTTGCTGGGAAACTATCAAAGAGGACGTCATGGCCGCCATAAACAAACTATTTGAAATGAACTCGCAGGGTTTTGAGCTGATGAACTCCGCAAATATCATTCTGCTTCCAAAAAAAGAAGAGGCATTAAGGATCACGGACTACAGGCCTATCAGCCTCATCCACAGCTTTGCAAAACTCTTTGCTAAGCTTCTAGCAAACAGGCTTGCCCCTCTTCTCAACTCCTTGGTCTCAAATTGTCAGAGTGCATTTATTAAGAAGAGAAGCATCCACGACAACTTTTTATACGTGCAGACTACGGTTCAGAAATTACACAAATTAAAGATGCCAACCCTTTTCTTGAAGCTTGACATCCACAAAGCCTTCGACACAATTAATTGGAGCTACTTGTTGGAGGTGCTCCAGGCCTTGGGTTTCGGACCACGATGGCGGGAATGGGTGTCCATACTCTTTCGCACGGCCACTTCGAAGGTGCTACTTAATGGTCAACATGGACCTACTTTTGATCATGCTAGAGGGGTACGACAAGGCGACCCTCTATCGCCCATGCTCTTTATCCTTGCTATTGACCCTTTGCAACGTCTCCTCGACTTGGCGACCCAACAAGGGATGCTCTCCCCTCTACCCCCGGCTGCAGCCAGATGGAGAACCTCCTTATATGCGGATGATGCGGCCATTTTCATAAACCCGCAAAAGGAAGATCTTGAGGCAATCAAGACTATCCTCCAGGCGTTTGGAAATTTCTCAGGTCTCCACATAAATCTAGAAAAAAGCTCCATTCACCCAATCAGATGCGAGGAGATTGACTTGGATCACGTGCTCTCCTCCTTTGCTGGGGTTAGAGGCACGTTCCCTTGCCGTTATCTTGGCTTGCAGCTTCACACGCGTACACTTCGAAAGATCCACGTGCAGCCCCTCATTGAACGCATTGGCCAAAGGCTCCCCGGTTGGAAAGGAAAATGGCTCAACAGAGCTGGCCGTTTAACTTTAGTCTCTTCGGTCCTCTCTTCCATGCCAACTTACCACCTCACAGTGTTCCCACTCGCGGCTTGGGCAAGGAAAAAAATTGATAAAATAAGGAGATCATTTCTATGGAAAGGGGAAGAAAACGCAAACGGGGGGCACTGCTTGGTCAATTGGCCATCGGTATCAAGACCCAAAGATCTCGGCGGATTGGGGATACCTGACTTGGAGAAATTTGGAAGAGCCCTTCGTCTGCGCTGGCTGTGGCATGATTGGGTAGATGAATCCAAACCTTGGGCAGGGGCGGAGTTACCTTGCAACGATCTCGATCGGCTACTCTTCAATGCATCAACAAAGGTCACAATTGGAGATGGAGAAAAGGCACGCTTCTGGCACAATAGTTGGCTTGATGGGGAGGCCCCAAAATACCTAGCGCCCAATCTATTTGAGCTAGTCAAAAGAAAAAACAGATCAGTCAAACTGGAACTTCAAGACAACAGGTGGATTAAATCGCTAAGGGGCCGGATAACCACCGCTGTCCAAGTGGAGGAATTTGTTTCCTTATGGATTAGAATCCAAAATATCCACCTCACACAGGGCGTTAGAGACTCCATTGTCTGGAGATGGACAGCTGATGGCATCTACTCCACCAGATCAGCCTATAGGATCCAATTCACAGGGTCCTATGGAAGCTTCCGGAGTGACCTCATATGGAAAGCTCATGCGAGAGAATAAGTGCAAAGTGTTCGCTGGATCTTGGTGAGAGAAAAAAATCCTCACCGAGATAACCTTCGAAGAGAGGGTGGCCCCATCATGACCACTGCGCTTTATGCAATGGACCACCGGAGACTGGACTGCACTTGTCGCTTCTTTGCCCATTCGCCAAAGCAGTTTGGAGTCTCATTCTATCCTGGGAACAGTTTGACGCCTTGATTGATCCCGCCATCTCGGGGAAACTGTTCACGTAATCTCATGGTGGGACGAGGCTGAACTCAAGGTAACCAAGGGGGAAAGAAAACGTTTCAATGGAATGGTGATCTACACAATCTGGAACCTTTGGAAGGAGAGGAATAGAAGAATATTCAATAATGCGTACGAATCGGCAATGCAAGTGGCTTCAAGAGTCAAAGAGGACATTGAGCAAAGGAAGAGGGCATTAACCTGGAGGGGTGATCAATAAAGAAAACTTATAGTATCCCTTTATTTTTTTTTTTTGTGGGGGTCATACCCCCTACACTTGTACATAAACCTCTATTCCTCTCTTAATTGAAAGGCGAGCTCCTGCCATTGCGTTCAAAAAAAAAAAATGATGCGGCTACTTCTATAGCCACTATCTCAATGACTAAAATATTATCATGGTGTAATACTTTTTGAAGTACAAAGTGTTTATATTTATATTGATCTGTGTTAATCAACAACGTAATATCACATTTAGTGCACGAAGTTAAACTGCTAGATGATGAAATAGTAAAAAAGAGAAAATTTTCAGGTTTCATAAGAAAGAGATATCATTTTTGTAATTACATAAGAAACATAGGCACACTAAGGACTTTGCACATTAGTATATCACCGCTAGTTTGGTTTCCAATGTCAAAACAGAGTTTATTCACACACAAAAAGGAAGTAACAATAATAAACTCATTATATGTATTTATAATAAGAAGCAAAATCCATAAACGGGTGATAATTATAAACTAGCTACAAGTTACACTAAAAGGGAAGCCCTACTCAAAAGTGAAAAATCGCTCACTGCTTCACTAGCAGCAGTGTATTTAAGTTTTGGAAGAGCATTGAAGCATCTTACAACCAGCCAATTGATTTAAATTTTATCATTATTCCAAGTTGGAAAGAAATATTTAAAGCATGTCATTTTCAACATATTCTAGGGCATTTGTTTTCTGCCCATAAGGTCATTAGCAATTTAGCATGATAACTAATACTACTTAATCAGGAGATGCTGACAGGGTTATTTATCTTCATTTTTTTATGCTTCTCTCTTGCCTCTTGGGACTGCATTGAAAATGACTAGTTGGTGAAAGTTTGTTCAAAGGGATGTACTATTATAAGTTCTTTATTTCCTCCCTATGCTAGCCTGTGCCGGTGGGAATTGAACCCACCAAACCCAAGATTTTGTAATAAAGTTGTGTCTCCTTTTTATTTAACAAGTAATATAAGACCAATGAGAGTCTTGAGAAATGTAAAGAAATGCAGAGTCAGGGCTTTGAGCAAGCTGTCCTCCTGCACATGGGTTCTGCTGATAAGTTAGTCAGATGTGGTGGGCTCTTCTCCGTTATTGCCTACAGATACTAACATTATTCCTGAAACTGTTTGACTGACACCTAGGGATAAAATAAAAAGGAATACATAGAAACTCTTATTTCTTATAGGTTTCATGATATTTTCTCAATGTGCTTGCTCAATTTTGTTGCATAGATGATGAACAAAGCGTGACATGTACTATTCTGTATTTTGCTTTCAAGGATATTAGTTCTTGTAAATTTTAATTGGTTGCAATAATCCAATAAACAGGACGTGGCTTTGTTCAAGAGGATGACAAAATAAAATATGCATTGCGGTGCTGTGACGTGTGCTAGTGTTGAGCAATGCTCCTGCTTCGAGCACCGTCGTTGTTTAATTCTATAAATAAAGGTGGTCAGCTCTTCCAAGTCCCAGGCGCAAGCTGCTGAGTTCCATTCCACCAAGAAACGCCTCCTGCTCTCCTCCCTCCTTCGTTCGTCCAGCCAGCTGCCTCTCTGCTCTCTCCTCGCCATGGCTCTCGAGTCTGTTCCTACTTATCTCAGCGACATGGGATCCCACTCCCATCAGGCTGCCAGAGCCCAGCAGCAAAGAATCAGGTACGCTTAGTTCTGCTGCAAATTTTGTTTGGCTTCATAAGTTCCACTCTTGATGCCCTTATCTTCAATTTCTGTTCTGTAAAAATATCGACAGGAAAGAGGAGCGCATCTGGACATCAGACACATATGCACCCTATGATGACGGGCACCAGTGGAGGAAGTACGGCGAGAAGAAGCTCTCCAACTCCAACTTCCCAAGGTTCATACTACCGCTTGGCTTCTTCATCCCCTTGCCATAGAGTTCTATTCTCCAAATAATTTTTTTTTCACTCCATGCATACACCCACTTTGTGTGCAAAGAACCTCTCTTACTAATTGACAGTTTGGTTATTACTAGCTCTGTAATGAATATGTTGGAAGGACTTGTTACTGGGTGAACTGAGGGTGGTTACCTCAAATCATTGGAGTTAATTTAGGAACAAGTTTCGCATGCCGTGTTTTACTTGGAAGAACTAGTTTTTAATACCTTTGTTCTATAATGGCTTCCAGTAGTATAATAAGTTAGGATGAACTATACATATTCCCTATCTCTATTCTCTAATACTGCAATTTTCTTCTTAAATGAAGCGTGTTACAGCAGTTTTGCGGGAAAAGAAATCTTGACCAATCCATTACGTGTTTATTTACCTCTTGATAGAGGATATATCAAATTGTGTGTTTGTCTACTAGTCACTCCTAAGAAAGTAGACAAGGTTTCTTGTCATTACAGTTTTTGCATAATCCTCTATCTGCCACTCTTAGTGGCACAGGTGGTCGCAAATAAAGAACTGAAAAATTTTAGGATGGCAAATGAGGAATTGCCCTTTTATGTTACCAAATATAGGTTGGTTGATTGAAAGAAACAAATTGTTTTATGTAACGATTACTGGATACTGGACTAGGAAAATAACTTTCACAGTAGCGATCGTTCTTTAATTATTGTTTGACAACTCAACTAGACAAATATAAACATGTGAAGTGTTACTTCCTATATGAATATATTAGTATAAGGTCCACATGCCACCTTTATTACCTGCCATTTGCAACTTGTTCAAATAATCAAATCTTATGCTTCACTAGCAACTAAAAGTTCCATCATTTGCTTCGTGCTGTTGTTCTCGAATTGAATTTTCAACTACTACTAGTGTGAATGCCGACAGTCTCCGCTACCCTTTCTTTTAACTTTCCTCGAGAGTGATTGGAGTGCGGTGTCTTGTTAGCCCATTAAGAGCATGTTGACAGATCAGAACTTTTGTTCATTTTACTAAAAGATGGTGGAGGTAGAAGATGTCTCAAAGGTGTTTATCAATGCTGTTCTGCCTAATTTAGGAAGACTAAGTGTTAACTGTTAATAGATTGGGAAAGGACATGACTAATATCATTAGTGGAAGACTCGGATGTACTTATAATAAAAAAATCAAGAAATGGAAAGTGTTTATATAGACTATTTTGGTTAGTAAGGATAAGTTATCATATTGTAAGCACTAAGCAGATGGTAAAAGTATTTAGGATGGCCTCGGCATTTTTGGCCAGTAATTCACCTCTTTCCCTTCTTTTTTTTCTCAAGCGCGCCCACCCTTGGACGCGTTTTTCAATTCACCTCTTTCCCTTCGAAGTGAGATTTCAGTACAGGTCATCCTGTTTTCAGGTTCTACTACAGATGCACCTACAAGAACGACCTGAAGTGCCCGGCTACAAAGCAAGTCCAACAGAAGGACACAAGCGACCCATCATTGTTCTCTGTCACTTACTTCAACCATCACACCTGCAGTAGCATCTCAAATCATGTAGGAAGCACGAGGGACACTGCCGCACAATCGGCCTCGAGTAAAGCGGTGTCGATCTGCTTCAGCCCGTATTCTTTCAGAGATGAGCCACAGTCACCGATTACACATTCTTTCAGAGGCAGACAACAGCCAGAGATGGGAGCCTATGCAAGCCAGTTTCAGTGGACCGCCACATCACCCTCTCCTACCAGTAACAGACCGGTCAAGATGGAGGTTGACAGTTTTTCAGGAGCAAGAGCTTCATCAAGCAGCATGGGTTCTCTGCCGAGGACATTGCTACCGATCGGCCAGTCCAGATGCATCGAGTACTTCCATTTCTTGTGATGCTTTCTCTTGGTGGGTGGCCCGTAAGTTCGCCGTGGTCGGTGGACGCTCGGTGTGTGTGTTTTATTTTTTTTTTCCCCGAGCGCCATGTGAAGTTTATATGTGGCGTTGGAGGCAGCTAACATTCCTGTGCCGTCCTGGGCACAGGGACCCAACCTACAGGTGCCAATAGAGATGTTCGTGCCCTGTTTCTTTACTGTCAGATTGAAGCCACATTTTTGTGCTTGAATATGATGTGAAAGAATGGCATTGGAGTTTCTTTTATCTGGTAGACTTTTTTTTTTTGCATCATTGCATTAAGTAGAAGAGAGTTTTATAAAAAATTTTCTGGGGTGGATACAAATAATCAACACTGCCCGCACTAACCATTCTAGTGAACCCATATTTTCGTGTTTGAATATGACGTGAGGAATGGCACTGGAGTTTCTTTTATCTGGTAGACTCTGGTAGACTTGTTCGAAATTCCTGACATAAGGTTTAATCTGCCTGGTCATTCTGCTAGCTCTACTATTGAAATAGTAGCGAATCTGAACATACTATATACTGCGCTATTATAGTTCAATGTTGAAGTGGAGCTTGCGAGTTGAGACTAGCTTCAATGAACTTAACTGGCTCGATGGTCACCTGAGTTCTCCTTATAATAGCGAGTTAATACATGTGAAGAATGTGGATTGAACTTTTTCTACCAAAGTACTCCACTAGTGCATTATAGAATTATAGTAAAATTCGATGTTATCTTCTTTAGACGGATGAAAATAAATGCCAACACAGGCCAACCAACCTATTGAAATCTAATGGTTCAGAACTTAAAAAACACTACTCATTTCTGTCACCAATGTACTTCAAACATCCTTGTAGCGCCCCTCTACGGGCCGTGCGATGCAAGAGATTCTATCTTTTTTTTCGCACGAAAAGCACCCTCTCCTCCCATCCATGCCGCCGCCGCCGCAAGAACAAGCCCCCACTCCTCTCACCCGCGGCACCGGCGACCGGTGGCCATGAGCTCGAAGCCTTGCACGTTCCTGGTTCCCTGTGACAACAGCAATCCCATCGCGAATACGGCGACGCCGCCGCGAAGGCCATGGCCCTGAAGCAAGCCCTGGGCCTCATTTCCTGGGTTAAGAGATACAACCTGGATGGTGATGCTGTGGAAACAATTCTTAGACTATAAATACAAAACTGAAAAACCTAACATTTTCTATAGTTCTACTGTTGGGGCTTCACAGTTCTTTAAAGGTATGATTTGGGCTGCTTCAGCAGCTAAGATGGGGTATAGATGGAAGTTAGGAAATGGAAGAAAATGCAAATTTTGGGAGGATGTTTGGGTAAGTACCTCAAGCTTAGCTATCCAGTATGGGGAGGTGTATATTTTAGTTAGTGAAAAAGCTAGCACAGTTGCTGAGTTGTGGGATGGCTCTAACTTGAAATGTACCTTTAGGAGATGTGTAGATGAGAGATTATACAATCTGTGGTTAGAGATAGTACAAATTGCTTCTACTGTAGAGTTCTCTGATGAAAATGATGAGCTGGTCTGGCAGTTTAGTTCAAATGGAATATATTCCTCCCAATTCCTGTACAGAGTCATTAATTTCAAATTAGAAGAGACGTGGAGGATAAGACTTGCTTGTTCTGTACTGAACATGAGTCCATTTCTCACTTATTTTTTGATTGTGCTGTTGCCAAATTGCTTTGGATTGATATGTCTGAGGTGTTTGGATTACAAGTTGGTGTAGACTTCATTTCGTAGGAACAAAATGGCTTAGTAAGAAAAAATATATCTTGTGATCAATGTTTTTAGTGTTGCAGCCCTATGGGGGTTATGAAAAATGAGAAACTCATTGTGTTTTCAGGGGAGCCTGTGGAGAAATGGTCAGTGCTGCTACTGTGGGTAGTAGGCATGCTGGAGAATTGGGTTTCTCTATGTCCCAAGGAAAAACTGGTGGAGTACCAAAGGTGCTTGACCAAGCTGAATACCCTGGCATCAAGTCCACCGAGGCTGCCTGGCTTGATCAGGTGAACAATGATGCCGATCGCTAGCTGTACCAAGCAGCTGGCGACTGGGTGAAATTGGTTCCAGATGAAGTGCTCAGCAAACTCACTGAGAACTGGGAGAAAGCGAAGGAGGAAGGCAAGTGGATCGACTTCACAGCGATGAAGGTGGCTTGGAACATGTAATAGGGGTAGATGGTGTTTTGGTGTCATCCTGGTAGTTGGTAGAACTCTCTCTCGAGTGGTTGCGTGGGTGAAACTTGAAGCTTATGAGCTGTCGATGTCGAACTTCAATGTTTGGTCTTTTATCAATAAAGGCCGGGTTAACCCCCTTAAACTCTAAAAAAAGCCCTGGCCCTCATCATCAGCGGCGACACCTCCCACTTCCGTGACCTCCCCGCCATCATCCTCCGCAACGTCCTCCCCTGCGCGGACGAGGACCTCCAGGTCCAGAAGCTCGTCCTCCTGTACCAGTGTACCTCGAGACCCTCTACAAGGGCGACGACGTCTTCTACCCCCAGACGCGAGCCTCGTCCGCGACTACCTCCGCCGGAACCTGCAGGCCGAATGTTTGGATAGACACCCTCACGTGTGCGCCCCCCAACAGTTACCATCCGATTCGTCATGAGATTCGTGCAGCTGATCGACACCCGATTTATTAAGCGTTATCATTACTGCCTCATTTACATTGCATTACGGAGTCCGTTTCGGCTCGCCCCTGACCTCGCGATGCCTGAGGCCGCCGCCGCCAGCCCGGCCATGAAGCCGGTAGCCCTCGAGGACCTCTTCCCCTCGCTCCACCGCTGCATCGAGAGGGGCGCCGCCGAGCGCGGCTACGCCCGGCGCGGAACCGAGGAATGCCGCCTCCGCTGCGCGCTGCTCCGCCGTCGAGATGCGAGCGCCAACGCGGGTTCCGCCGGGCGCCGCTCCGCGGCCACGGGCAGGAGCACCGCCACGGCTTCACCGGGCGCCGGTGGGAGTGCAGCCGAGCGCGGCTACGTCGGGCACGGACTGGAGCCACACCGCCTCCGCCACCGCGACGCGAGCGCAGCGGGCTGCGCCCGCCGCGGCTCCAAGGCCACGGCCGGGAGCGCCGCCACGGCTTCGCCGGGCCGCCGGGCGCGGACGGGAGGGATTCCGCCTCTGCCGCGCGCAGCTCCCCGCCGCGACGCGAGCGTGCAGCTCCGACGGCCATGGGCACCTGCTCTGCCGCCGCGACCCTAGCACGAGGGCTCTAACACGCGCCATGACGCCAGATTGCTGTGGGCGCTTGCTCCTCCGAGACGACACGAGCGCAAGCACGGGGACCTAGATGCAGGCCGTTCCAGCTAGTTAGTGGCTCTCAGATAGCTAGCACACCGGAGCTGGGCCTGGTGCATAGGAGAAGGTGCACTGCTATGGAGAATGGGGGTGGTTGGTGTGCAACCGGGAGTCGGTGCCATTGTTCAAAGAAAAGGTTGTAATTCATGGTTATAGCTGAAACTAGCATTATGGTTTTTAATTTGTTTCTGAAAATCACCTTCTTGTATGTAATTGCAGGAAGCTAAGGATAAGGATGTCCATCAAAGTCCCTGCAGTAAGCAACAAGGTTGCAGACATCCAAGCTGATGAGTTCTCATGGAGGAAGTATGGGCAGAAGCCAATTAAGGGATACCCACATCCTAGGTACTGAATACTTATCCATCTATGACCCTTTTATTATTTTTGTGTGAACTTAAAGTGTTTCTTACTAGAGGATTATGCTGCCCATATTGAATAATATCTTCTTATATCGATTTGTTGGTACTTGCTAATTTATAGTGTAGTCATACCCATTGACTTGATGCTATTTTAGTATTTCTCCTTTTCATATTATGGAATGCATGATCTCGCATGGAAGCACCCACCACAATGGATTACTGATATGAAAAATCTGAACAAGTGCCCTTCCTACTAATTAGATGCTGATTATAGCATTTGGATGTTTGGCTCCTAGTCAAATTATTATGTTTTGTTTGCTAGTTTGCAATAATTAAGCATACTGGTTACTGAGCATACATGTGGTTTGAAAGAAACCTGTTCTAATTATGGTAGCACACCTGTTGCAATCCAAGGGAGGTTACAACTGGCAACCCTATTGCAACATAGATCACTCTCCTGTACCTTTTTCAAATATGCAGATTACAAATACTCACAAGCTCACCACTTTGCAGGGGTTAATAAGTGTAGCAGCGTGAGAGGGTGCCCTGCGAGGAAGTTTGTCGAGAGGTGCGTGGAGGACCCCTTGATGCTGATTGTTACCGATGAAGGTGACCGCAACCACAACCTGGTTCTAGCCCAGGCTGATCTTTCAGGCTATCAATTCAAGATCGCTTCAATAGTCACCCTCCTTCCCTAGAGGAAGGACAGCAGCAACAAGAAGATGAGCCTAGCCTAGTGTCTGTATATATGTTATGCTTCTAACAGTTGGGGGGAGAAACAGAGTCGGTTAGCTAGCTCTTTCAGAAGTGAGTGGCAGCAATTGTTGAATAAGTATAATCTTGAGGACAACGGGTTGATGTCAAACATATTTGATTTGATGAGGGATTTGATGAAATTATGTAAATGTGGCACTACCTGGTACTCTCGTTTGATGAAAATATGTAAATGGATGATATTATACAGAAATTATTATCAGGCTGAGCCTGTACACGGATCGGATTGGTCTTGCAATGTAGCACTTCAATTTTACATCAGTAAAATTATTCAGTAGTCCAATCACCAAATTGCAGGATCCCTCTAGACTACATAAGATCAATTGTTTATTACAATATAGTAACAACTAACATATATAAATAGGATCCCTATTTTACTCTAGTTGCTCTTATTATTTCTTCAATGCATTTCCAACTTGCATCATATCAGCTTAAGGACGTTTCTTGCCTCCCTTCAGGTTCTCCTCATTTGTTTTCTCTTTTATCTGTTCTCATGCCTTCACTTGAACATGATGTGGTTCGACTATTAGCATGTGTAATATGCATGAGGTCTACAATCATTCTTGTGTTCAATGGGCTATCTCGTCCTGAGTTCGTACACGGCCCTCTTGAGTGGTTGCCCCTCCACTGAGCTAGGTTCTTTGTTTTCCTTCTCGCTTCTCTGCCATGACTGAGATTTGTTATATTGACTGAGATTAGGGTTGAAGGCGTCCCCTGAGTATCAGAAGTGTTGGCTGGTATTAGTATTGAAACCGTTGCTAAGATGTATTACGTTGACTGAGATTAGGGTTCAAGGCGTCCCCTGAGTATCAGAAGTGTTTGTTGATATTAGTATTGAAACCGTTGATAGAGTTTTATTACGTTGATTGTCCTTTATTACGTTGACTAAGATTAGGGTTGACATCAGAAGCGTTTGCTGATATTAGTACTAAAAGCGTTGTCTGAGATTTATTACGTTGACAGCTGAGTATCAGAAGCGTTGGTTGATATGAGTATTGAAATCATTGACTGAGATTAGGGTTGAAGGCGTCCCTTGAGTATCAGAAGCGTTGGCTGATATTAGTGTTGGACCCGTTCACTGAGATGTATTACGTTGACTGAGATTAGAGTTGAAGGCGTCCCCTGAGTATCAGAAGCGTTGGCTGATATTAGTATATAAATCGTTGACTGAGATGTGTTATGTTGACTGAGATTTGTTACATTGACTGAGATTAGGGTTGAAAGCATCCCTTGAGTATCAGAAGCGTTGGCTAATATTAGTATTGAAGACCGTTGACTCGAGATGTATTATGTTGATTTGGGATTTAATACGTTGACCGAGATTAGGGTTGAAGGCGTCCACTGAGTATCGAAGCGTTGGCTCATATTAGTATTGAAACCGTTGATCGAGATGTATTACGTTGA
Organism: Themeda triandra; assembly: GCA_018135685.1. NCBI lineage: Eukaryota > Viridiplantae > Streptophyta > Magnoliopsida > Poales > Poaceae > Themeda > Themeda triandra. The sequence goes on from JAENPR010000491.1 coordinate 355,935, forward strand.
TGAGATTTAATACGTTGATCGAGATTAGGGTTAAAGGCGTCCACTAAGTATCGAAGCATTGGTTAATATTAGTATTGAAACTGTTGACTCGAGATGTATTATGTTGATGGGATTTAATACGTTGACCGAGATTAGGGTTGAAGGCGTCCATTGATTATCGAAGCGTTGGCTCATATTAGTATTGAAACCGTTGACTGAAATGTATTACGTTGACTGAAATTTAATACGTTGACCGAGATTAGGGTTAAAGGCGTCCCCTAAGTATCGAAGCGTTGGTTGATATTAGTATTGAAAGCGTTGATCGAGATGTATTACGTTGATAGAGATTTATTACGTTGATAGAGATTAGGGTACAAGGCGTCTCTTGAGTATCACAAGCGTTAAGCGATATTAGTATTGAAATCGTTGACTGAGATGTATTACATTGATCGAGATTTATTACGTTGATCGAGATTAGGGTTGAAAGCATCCCATAAGTATTAGAAGCGTTGGCTGATATTAGTATTGAAACCGTTGATGATTGTATGTCAAACTTGGTTTCAATGGTCGCAGAAGTTGGGGCATGTTTGTCTCTGATCTGAGCAGGCTTGTGTTTAAATTGTCCTGTATATTCCTTGTTCTTTCTGTGTGTGATGTGTGTGTGGGGGTGGGTGGGGGGTGGGGGTCATTGCACTGGTTCTTTGGTTACTAAAGTTACCATTATGTGTGCCTCTTTTGTTGTTCCCATGTTTTGTTGATTTGTTTGCTCCTCTGTTAATGATTTTCTAATGTACAGCTTATAAGGATGGGAGTTGACCTCAGCACTCAAAAACTGATAAGCTATCTGAGAAATGAATGGAGCCTACAGTTGGGCCTATGTTGACCTGTTCCCAACAAGAAAAGTACGTACCTATATGTCTAAGTAATCTGTGGTTTATCTTCTTTGATTCTTTTAGTTGCAATGCCTCAAGCATATATCCTTGTTTAGTCTGTTCCTCTGAGTTCCTTCCCTCCGTCATTAATGTACAGTCTATTGCTATGTGTCAAGGCATCTGTTACTAAAGGATGAAAATCTAGGTTTCTTATTTGCCGTATCTTTGAGGTGGAACGTTCTTGAAATTTATGCTGATGATCCAATGTCTACACAATCGGTCTTTCATGCTCCGAATGACAGCTGCTGCTAGCTTCCTTGCATGCAGACTACTCCCTGCAAATTTGCTGCTAGCTAGTACATACTGATTTTTCAAACTTGCTGCTGCATGGTGGCATGAGGCAGTGCCCGACACCATCTATTTTTATTTTAATTCCATATATGATTGATTCTTGCCACCTATGGTGCTGCTATACATGTGCGTCTTTTTTTATTTAAGGAATATTGGTTCTCTCCTGTTGTTGATTTATGCTGCGGCTGGGACAACAAGGATCGTTGATCGGGATCGTCGTCTCGCTCTCCGCTCGCAGCGATTCCAGCTCCGTCGTCTACGAGGCCGCGGACGCCCTCTTGTCCCTTTGCTCTGATGATCCAGTGGCGCTGTGCGCCGTAGCCAATGCATACGTGAAGCTGCTGTTTTCGCCGCCGCTGATTGACGACGCGGACGTGAAGCGCATTGTCCTGGAGCGCCTGCAAGAGCTGGGCAGCAAACTAGGCACAATATTTCGTCAAAACAATTGGCAGCTAGCTCCTGTCCCAATCCCATTATGATGATCGAGGAGAGTAATCACTAATCAGTAATGGGCGCGCTGAGCTGATGCATATAGTATTGAGTCTGACACAAAGCTGACGCTGGCAATCCATGCCTTTGGCATCGGCAGTGAGGTCAGTCTGATCGTAAAGACCCTTCCTGTGCCTGTTAACAACAAACTGTCAAATCTGGTTCTGGCAAGTACTTGATTAGTAGTTTCTTTCAGTAAGACTAGAAGATATGAATACTATTATTATTGCTCACTGTATTCTTTTATTCCTTGGGTTGTATTTGGATTCTCTTTGATTGGTGGTGAGGTGGGAGGGCTATATTTAATAACTTATCATGCATTTGCTGTCCTAACTACTAGAGTTTAGTTATAAAAAAAAAACTACTAGAGTTTAGTTCAGCTCTTTGCAGGTTCACCAGTAGTGGTTAGTGCAACAAGGAGTAGCAAAACTATCTTCAAAATTTACCAGGGCGTACCCTGCTCTATGCAGGGTCTGGCTAAGGGTGTTAGTAGCAAGCCTTTCCCTCGTCAAAATTTACCATATCTTACAAATCTGGACAGTGAAAAGGAGGCTTGTATTTGCAGGGAACAATGTTATCAGACCATGCCATTATCTCTTTTTCCATTTTATGGTAGGCAAACTGTTCTAGATGTATAACCAAGCTTAATCCTATGTACGAACACTGAAGTATTATGTTGTACACTTGTGGTCCTTGCACCTCTCTTTCATCTGTTATGAACAATAATGTTCAGCTAAATGAAGTGCTATTTTTGAAGAATATAATCTGGATTGAGTCATTTTGATTTCTGCTGTGTGTGTTTGTTTGCTGAATGAAATTAGCGAGGGAACAATTTAGCCACTGTCTATATGCACCCCACTGGCCAGTTCTATGAATGAAATGCATTTGTCAGTATCTTAACAAATTAGATTATGCACTTCCCTTTGGACCAAACAAATCAAATCTAGCAAAAAATCGAGTTATCTTTCATTGACATCGTCTTCCAAAACGTGATATGCAAATTACACTTTCTATCTCAGTGGTTTTGAGGGTTTTTGTTTCAGGAATCCATCCCTATATACATGCATTATTACACCTAATATTGTGCCACCTCAAAGTCAACTGGACAGTTGAGCACAGTAAAAATAATACTCTGTGTACATTGACCGGGTACCACTAACAAATTGGTTTCCCTCAGGATTTTGTTCATATCCGACTGATATCTCGACCCAAATCAAAATTGCTTCACGTTTACTAATTCTGTTTGAAATTCAAATGACTGAGAAAGATATGAGACCAGCTATGGATGGAACGGTGCAGTTCACATTATGGTTTATGAACATGGTACCTTTAGATGAAAATAATACCTGCAATTGACACAGAATATCTCCTTTTCAATACTTTGTCCTTTGTTTGAGTAGACATGTATATAGCAATTTTCTTTGTGCGCACAATTGTACTTCAACAAGATGCACCTGTTAATCAAGAAGAGACTCAGCAAATTAATGATAATTCTAGTGAACAAGTTGATGCTACAGGGCATGAAAATTTACAGGCTTCCTCTCACTGGGAATTCAGCTGATGATGCACAACAAGCTTCTATTCATGATGTCTTTGATCCTAAAACTACTATCAAAGAGATGGATAAGGTCGAAGGACCTTCTTCTGGCAAGGTGGTCACACTAAAAGGAAATACCATCGGTTAGATGGACTAAAGCTTGTAAAAGTAAGAAAAAAGGGGGTTTGGGGATTAAAGATGTTAATCTCATGAATCTAAGTCTTTTATGCAAATGGTGGTGGAAGCTTGAGAAAGAAAAAGGTCTGGCAGGATATTGTCGACACAAATACTTAAGAAATGAGTCCATTGCTACTGTGAAACACAGGCAAAGTGACTCCCCAATATGGTCTGATCTGCTTTAAGTAAGAAATATCTATCTTCAGGGGAGGAAGATAGTGGTGAATAATGGTGAATATACTAGGCTGTGGTGGGATAGGTGGCTGGGGGATGAGCCTTTGGCAATACTCTTCCCAGATCTCTTCAAGTTATGTGAACAAAAGGAGTGACCGTAGCACAGCTGAAATTGAGTGAAGTAGAGATTACTTTCAGCAAATGGCTTACCCCTGAACTGGAGGAACAGTGGGGAATGATCCTTCGGGATGTAGAAAGGTTGCAGTTGAATGAAAATGCTGATTGTGTGCAATGGAAATTTGGGGAAAAGAAAGTCTTTACTGTCAAATCCACATATAATGCTTTAACCAAACTTGATAATGGCCCTTCCTTTACTCACATTTGGAAAGGAAAAATTCCAGCTAAGATTAAAATTTTCCTCTGGTTGGTGGCTAATAGGGCCATTCTCACTAAAGAAAACATGGTGAAAAGGCAATGGAAAGGGGATGCTAGCTGTGTTGTTGATCATCTACTTTTCACTTGTTCTACTGCCAAAACTGTCTGGGCAACGGTGGCCATTAGCATTGGAGCGACAATATCCCCGCTGTTTTGAGCAGTGTTGGCCTTGGTGCAAAAAAATGGCTTCCTAATGCTAGTCAATTTTATGCTATTGGTGTTGCGGCTGTGTGTTGGTCGATCTGGAAAATGCGGAATAATATTTGTTTCGAAAGATTGAAAATGAAAAACCCCTTGTCTATTGTGAGTCATGCTTGTGCCCTAATGAAGCATTGGGCGGGTCTACGAAACCGAAGACAAGAAGACAAGAAGACGCTGCTGCAGGGTATTGATGTGATGATCAAGATTGCTGTGGGTTTGATGGCGACAAAAGACCCAGCCCTGGCGCAACTGCTGATCGGGGGGCAGCTGAAGACGATGAAGACGCTGCAACAGACGGTCCATTGGGAGGCCATGAAGCTGCGGACCACCTCTGAAGGATCTCAACAATGCCTGTCGTTGGGAGGATAGTAATAAGTCGATGAACTATGTTTTGCCTCAAGTTAAACTCTGTTGTCAGGTTTAGCGCTGCCTTTCTGCCTGCGTGCAAGGGAGCCTTGTTCTGGGTTGTAATCTTCTCTTCGCCACGTTTCTGGGTGCGCCCTTTTCTTTTCCTCTGAAACTATCTTAAACTCTTGATGTATTTCCGTTATGAAGGTAATGGAAATGGGGGATCTCCCCTTAATAAAAAAAAAGAACTTGGGAGAATCTTGACTCGCCGTCGCCATCGCCATCGCCCTGATTCGCCGTGCATGCTGCGGCTGGGACAACAAGGACGGCCAAGCCGCCAAGGGAAATCGTTGGGCGGGATCGTCGTCTTCCTCTCCGCCCGCAGCGATTCCAGCTCCGTCGTCTACGAGGCCGCGGACGCCCTCTTGTCCCTCTGCTCCGATGATCCAGTGGCGCTGTGCGCCGTGGTCAATGCCTACTTTAAGCTGCTGTTTTCGCCGCCGCTGATTGAGGATACGGACGTGAAGCGCATTGTCGTGGAGCGCCTGCAAGAGCTGGGCAGCAAGCTAAGCACGATTGTTTCGTCAGGACAATTGGCACAAAGCTGACGCTGGCAAGCCACGCCTGATTACCTGCTAGTGGTGTGGTGCATCCCCTCCTCATGGACTTGCTTGGCATCGGCAGTGAGGTCAGTCTGTGCTTTGATATGCCAGATCGTAAAGATCAATGGAGCGCTTTCTGTGCCTGTTAACAATGAACTATCGAATCTGCTTCTGGCATATGTTCTACTCGATTACTAGTTTCTTCAGTGTACTGTACTTTCAGAAGACTAGAAGATATGAATATTACTATTACTCACTGCATTCCTTTGTTCCTTGGGTAGTATTTGGACTCTCTTTGGTTGGGAAAAGGCGCAATAAGAGATGATGGGTTTTGAGTGAAATAGAACTGGTACAGGAGTGTGTATTTGAGTATGCATCGAGCCTTTAGGTTCTCCATTCCTTTCCTCCGCTGTGCTCAATCCTTGAAGGCGTCTCTCGTGCGCTGTCCTCTATCCCGATTCACACCTCTGTCACCCTTTGCCTGTCTCCTTGGGCCATCGACATGATTGATAGGCTGTGACGTGCCTTTGTCTGGGCGGGCACGGACAAGGTCACTGGAGGTCGGTGTAAGGTTCTATAATTTCCACAACAAATGTAATAACAAAAAAAAAGTTGCATGCCGTGACACAGATTGAGGCCTTGCGTTGCGTGAAGTGGATCTCCCGCCTTGGCACCACAGAACACTCTATGTTGAGAACAAACTTGAGATGCAGCGGAAACAATATGATTGTGTACACCTTTTTTAGGATGGATGGAAACAATACTGAAGTTAACCCGTAGGCGATAAGCCATTAAAATGTCAGCTTTACACAGAGCCGACAAAAAAGAGGTATACACGGATATGGAATGCATTGTAAAAAAAAAGTAACAATCAATATTACACGGATATGGAATGCATTGTAACAAGAAATGAACACAACTGCATAGCTTTTATTGATACGGGGAGCAATCAGGAGAAGAGAAATATCATGGCGACAGAAGTCCACAGCGATCAGTAAACAATCTCTGATGAGAAAACAAAAGGAAAGAAAAAAGTTGCAAACACAAATCGAAGTTCGAACAAACTAGCCTCCATCAGCGCGACTCAAACTATGTGGGCGATGGGAATCCCAGAATTGGATGTAGACATGCCGGTGTCGAGGCGGTATGGTGATGAAGCGCCGCGACTGCGGATCCCGGAAGGCGATGAAGTCGTGGAATTGTCATTGTCGGCGTCAAAAGTCCGTGGAGCAACGTTGTTGTTTGCTTCCTGGTTCGGAAGCTCCTCCCTCTGCAACCTCTCCGTGAAGGTCTCCATCCCCATGTAGAACATCAAGAGCCAAACATAGGAGAGGAACTCCCCGCCTGAGCCCAGAGCCTTGGCGTGGAGGTGTCCTCTGCATCTACCGGCAGAGAAGCGAGCATCTCCACCCAGACGCGCCGGATCACTTTCCACATGTTGTCATCATCACCCATATTCAGTAACCCTTGGGCAAGATCCCGAGGCTTGGACGGATATACTACCAGTAGACCGGGGTGAAGGTAGGCAGGGATGGAAATGAGGGGAGAGTGCGACAGGGCGATAGGGCGAGGCCCCCCGCTGACGCCTTCTCCGGCGCCGGCGCCGGGGACCCTGCCGCCGATGAGCCCCATCCGGGGTCACGGGACGCCACCCAGGAGGAGGGGGCGCGCACGAGTCGACGTGGCGCCGTCCCCACGTGAGGGTGAGCGGCCCCGAGAGCCGACAAAGGAGTCCCGCGTGGCGACGCCATGGAAGGGGTCCCGCGGGGCACGTGGAAGGCTCTCGACCACGGGTGGTTGGAAGGAGGAAGACGACGAATCAGGGGCAATAAGGGAATTCTACGGCCAGCTGTGGCTCATACCTGGGGACCCTGTTTCCGCCGCCGATCCATCCAAGGCTAGGGTTAGACATGGGGAGGAAAAAGTGAGAGATCTGGTGTGGATTCGGCGAGATTTGTGGGAGAAGGAGTTTGGAGTTGAGGATTGCTATCCTGCGAAAGAGAAGGATCGGTGGGGGAGGAAGCCAACCAAATTCAGTTTCGCGGAGGAGATTTGGGGGAGGTGTGGGAGAGATACCTATGCATCCAAGGTCAAGGGAGGTATGGCGAATCGGGGAAGAGGAGGGCGAGGTCCGAGCCGGCCGAGAAGCCCTGGTGAGGAGTGGGATCCTTGGGCTGGGGTCGGCGGAGGATGGCCGCCGGACCCGTTCTACCCAGCGCCGATGCCGCCGCCGCAAGGGCCTTATGGGTACTACCCGCCGCCGCCACCACCCCAGCAGATGTACCCGCCGCCGCCATTTCCACAGGAGCAGCAGTACGCGCCGCGCCCTGGTGGAAGGCCACGGGGGATCCAGCCGGGGTACAAGGGGAAGCAGCCCCAAGCTCAAGCTCAACACCAGACTCTGTCTCAAGTTCTTCCCCAGGCAAAGCAAGGTGAGGGGAGTTCTCAGGTGAATCAGCGGGGTGATGGAGAGAAGAAGGTAGCTGAGGAAAAATCTGGTGAAGATAAGGCTGGTCATATTGTATGCTACAGCTGTGGAGGACAGGGTCACTTTAGTACTGGCTGTCCAAATCCGAGAGTTTGCTTTGTGTGCTTCAAGAAGGAACATCAAGCTGATAAGTGCAACAGATGGAAAGAGCCAATTAGACCTGCTGAGTTCTTGGGAAGTTCCTGCAGAGGTTTGGGGTTTTTCCATGTTGATGTGGAGGAGAGATACAACAGATTCAAGCTGTGGAAGGGTTTTGATAACTGCTGCATATTTGCTGTGGAGAAGGGGAATATTGATCAAGAGGGGATTATCAGTCACTTGAAGAAGGTTTTTGATCCTAACTGGGTGTGGCAACTGAAACCGCTAGAGAGCAATAAGTATCTGGTGAGGTTCCCTCCAGATAAGAAGGTGGAGAGCTTCATTTTTGATGAAGGGACATACTTCTATCTGAATAATGGGACTGTCATGGCTTCTTTGAAAATCTGGAATGGTAATATTACACCCATTGGGAAGCTAGAGGAGGTTTGGGTGAAGGTGAGAGGAATTCCACCAAAATGGTGTGACTGGGAGACCCTTGTGCAAGTGGCTTCAGCTCTTGGAAAGCTAGTGGAGGTGGATTGGCAGTCAATGTTCAGCAGCTCCTTTGCTGTGGTGAGGATCAGAGTCAAATGCAGAAATCCAGTGAAAATTCCAAAGAAAAGGATCATGGAAGTGGGAGATGAGATCTTCTTGATACATTTCAAGACAGAAGGGGTAGTACAAGAAGATGGGGAAGGCAATGATGGTGGTGGAGAGGATGAAGACGGAGCTGATTTTGATCTAGATGATGAGGGGCTGTATGAAGAAGAAGAAGGAGGAGAGAAGAAAGATGAGGATAACCAGAATCTGGAGGATACAAAAGATGCATCAAATGATCAAGATGGAGGATCTGCATCTAAAAGTCAGAAAAATATGTCAACACCAAGAAACAGCAAAACTGTTAGAAGCCTCTCAAAAATTTTTGAGGAGGATGCAACTTTGACTTATGACCATGAGTTTGAAAAATCAGTGTGCATGAATCTGTTGAGATCCATAGAGATTGAAGGGCAAAATACAGAAGGGGATGAGGAAATGGATAGTAGTTCTGAGGAAGAAGATGAGCTGATCTGCTTACCTGAAGATTGGGTTTACAATGTCTCTGGAATAGAGGTTCAAGATGTAGGAGAGAGTTTGAGCAACTGTAATCTGAATGCTGAGGTAGAATCAAATGAATCACAATCCAAGGAGGATTTTGTCTGTGTTGAAGAAGCAGAAATGGTCAACAAAGGCTCACAGCCCCAAGACACAGTGGAGATGGACAAAGAGGAAGTGATAGATGATGTGGAGAAAAATGAGAAAGTTGTGGAGGAAAAGATAGAAGATAAAGAAGAAAAGAAAGCTACAATCAAGAAGAGGAACCAGAAGTGGGGGCCAATGATACCAGAAAGAAAAAGCAAGAGGCAACCACTGGGAAGAGGGACTGTTATGGAAATGGCTCAACAATTGAAAAAGAAAGCTAACCTGGAGGTTACTGAAGGTAACAAATCCAGAACTTCTTTTAGTAGTGTTTCCTTATCTGCTATTGCTGATTCTGTTGGAATCAATATAGATAGTTAGGTAGTGACACATGTGGTACTAGAGCTATTTTAGAGTTAGAGGAAAGTAGAAAAAAGACCTTTAAGGATGTTTGCTTAGCTAATATTAGGAAAAAAGAATCTGAATCTGGAGAGATGACTCCAACTAAAGATAGTAATGGTGAAGTTGGGAATGAAAAAGTAGAGCATAGAAGTAGAGTGAATGTAGACAGTCCTACTGGTCAGGCAGCAGAGCCTGCACAAGTAAGTAGACAAGTAGACCCAGTTAGGTCCATTTTGAGCAGGGGAGTGACTCCTGGGCAAACAAACATAGGACAAAGTAGGCAGTATGGCACTGCTGGAGACAAGGAAGAAGCTCCTTGGTCCACAGCAAAAGATAGGAAAGGTAGAAAAAAAGGAAAAGCTAAATGATAAGTCTCTTTTGGAATGTTAGAGGTTTGAATATGATAGGTAGGCAGCCTTCTTTGTAGCTAGTAGGATTAGAGGGACTCATGCTGATATTGTGGGAATTATAGAAACTAAGAAAGAGTCCTTTACGCCAATTACCTGAAATCTTTGACTTTTAATATACCTTTTAATTGGTTTTATTTGCCTCGCTAAGGGTTCTGGGCATTGGGGGATCTGGTAGGCTGCAATAAAGATAAATATAGTGCTTATGTTTGTGATACTCTAGAATATTCTATTAGTGTGATTATAACTGACATTAGAACTAGTTTCTGCTGGAAACTAGTGGTTGTTTATGGATCTCCATATGAAAGTGGTAAGGCAGATTTTATTTTGGAACTAGATAAAGTTTTGTGTGGGTGGTCGGGTCCCGCTATGATTGGGGAGATTTTAATTTGGTTAGGTTTATGCGGGATAAGAGTAATTCTGTTATTAATTTTAAGTGGGCCACCGCATTCAATGAATGGATTGACAAGTGGGCCTTGACCGAGTTGAATCTGGTAATATTCATTTTACTTGGACAAACAAACAAGAACATCCAAAGTGTTGTCCAAGATAGATAGAGTTTTTATCAACATAGAGTGGGAACAAGCTTTTCCCCTAGTTAGAGTAAAGGGACTAGATAGATATCCAAGTGATCATAATTCAATAGTAGTTGATGCAGGAGATAACTCATATTATGGAAAGAAGATGTTTAGATTTGAAAAGTGGTGGATTCATAAGGAGAGCTTTAAAGATGTAGTAGATAAGGTCTCGGGCACTTCCTTGTAATGCTACCAATAGTCTAGAGGTGTGGCGAGTTTAGAATAAGAGCTTTAAGGAGGTTTACTAGAGGATGGGCAGCTAATGAAGTTGCAGATATGAATAGGAAAAAGGTAGGATTATCTTTGGAATATAGGGACTTAGAAAATGAAATGGAAAATAGAAATTTGTCTGATAGTGAGCTGGTGAGATTTAGGCAAGTGTCTAAGGAATTAGATAAAATATGGGCTCTGGAGGAGATAAAAGCTAGACAAAGATCTAGAGACAGAAATATCCTAGAAGGTGATAGGAATACTGCATACTTTCATGCAGTGGCTAATCATAGGAGTAGAAAGAAGAGGATTGAGGTTCTAGAACACCCCAATGGTCAACTGGTGGTTGATCAAAAAGGGATGAGGGAGATAGCAGTAGATTTTTATAAGAACCTCTTTGCTAAAGAGGATAGACCTAATATTAGACTAGCTGTAGATTTCTGGGAGCAGAGTGATTTGGTGACAGCAGAAGAAAATGATTTACTAACTGCTCCCTTTACTGAGGAAGAAATTAAGGCTGTAGTTTTTAGTTGTTATGTGGATGGGGCTCCTGGCCCAGATGGCATCTCTTTTATTTTTTACAGAAGTACTGGGAGGTGATCAAGAAGGATTTGATTAACATGTTTAATGATTTTCATAGTGGGAAGCTAGATTTGTATAGACTTAACTTTGCAATGATCACTCTCATTCCTAAGGAGGAAGGAGCTATCAATATGAAGAAGTTTAGACCAATTAGCTTGATAAATTGTAGTTTTAAAATTTTTTCAAAAGCATTAACACTTAGACTAGGGAGAGTGATGGATAGACTAATCTTAGCAAACCGAGTGCATTCATACGGGGGAGGTACATTTTAGAGAGTGTGGTTGTGGCTCATGAGCTGGTACATGAAGTGCATAAAAGTAAAGAGCCAGGATGTGTAATTAAGTTAGATTATGAAAAGGCTTATGATAGAGTCAATTGGGATTTTTCTGTTTGAGATACTTAAGTCAAGAGGGTTTAGCCCAATTTGGATAGAATGGATCAGCAAAGTCATTAAGCAAGGCTCGTGGGAGTGTTGGTTAATGGTGAGGAAAGCAAGTATTTTAAAACTGGTAAAGGGTTGAGACAAGGAGACCCCTTGTCCCCTTTGTTGTTTAATCTTGTGGTAGATATTCTTACTAGAATGTTAAGTAAAGGTGCAAAAGAAGGGCTGATTAGAGGGCTAGGCTCAAATTTTAGAGAGGAGGGTGTTATATCTCTGCAATATGCAGATGATACAATTTTATTTTCAGATTGTAACATAGAGCACCTCAGTAACCTAAAGGGCATACTGATGTGGTTTGAACAAATCTCGGGTATGAGGGTAAATTTTCATAAAAGTGAGATAGTGGCTATGAATTTAGAAGAGGAACAAGCTCGGGAAATTGCTCGTTGTTTACTTGCCCTTTAGGAGATTTCCCCCTAAAGTATCTAGGTGTACCTTTGCATTATGAAAAATTAAAAAGGGAGGACATACAACCATTGGTGGATAAAATGCTAGGTAGAATAGCAGGTTGGAGAGGTAAGCTGCTGTCTCATGCAGGTAGACTAACTCTGATTAAGGCCTGTTTAACTAGTATCCCTATTTACCTTATGTCCTTTATCAAGTTCCCTAAATGGGCTATTAGAGTTTTAAATACCCACCTAGCTAATTGTCTGTGGAATGACAGTAATGATCACCATAAGATTCACCTTGTTAATTGGGATAGTGTTTCTATGCTTAAGGAGTTTGGGGGTTTGGGTATCCCTAACTTGAGGGACCTTAATATGTGTTTACTAGCTTCATGGATTAAGAGATATAATGTAGATAAGGATAAATTGTGGAGACAATACATAGATTACAAGTATGATACAAGCAACCCAAACATCTTCTCGTAGTTACGTAAGAGGTGCATCCCAATTTTTCAAAGGTATCATGTGGGCTGCTACTGCAGCCAAGGTTGGTTATAGGTGGAAAGTAGGTGATGGGAAGAAAATAAAGTTCTGGGAAGACAACTGGTTAGGTACTTCAAGTCTAGCTATACAGTTCTGGGAAATTTATGTGCTAATTCATGAGCAAACTGGTACCATAGCTGAGCTTTGGGATGGGGTTAATCTAAAGTGTACTTTTAGGAGGGGGGTTGATCAGAGATTGTTTGACATGTGGGAAGAAGTGGTCCAATTAGCTTCTACTATTGTTTTTTCTGAAGAGGAAGATTCTCTTATATGGCAGTTTAATTCAAATGGGGTTTACTCTACTCAGTCCTTGTATAGAATGATAAATGATAGAGGTGTTTCACCACCTATTCATGTGTCTGCCTTGTGGAGGGTTAAAGTCCCTCCAAGAATACATTTTTTTTATGGTTGTTATCCAGGAATAGAAATTTAACTAGAGATAATGTTAACATTAGAAAGAAACTAGATGACCTGACTTGTGTTTTCTGTTACGAGTTAGAAAATGGGTCTCACTTATTCTTTGATTGTGCTGTAGCTAAACAGATGTGGGAAGACATGTCTGAAGTCTTAGATAGAGATGTAGGGAAAGATTTTTTTATCTATTGGTCAATTGTGGCTTAGTGAGAAAAAATTCTTAGTGTGTAATTGTTTCTGTGCTGCTGCCCTGTGGGGGCTGTGGAAACTGAGAAATAGTGTTTGTTTTCAGGGTGTGATTTGGATAGATGGGAAAAGCCTCGCTATACAAAGCATTGCGACTATGTTGCATGCTTGGATGATCTTGTGCCCCCAAGAGAGAAGACCAGAGTATCAAGCCAAGCTGACGAAGCTGAAGGAGATTGCTGCAAGACCACTGAGGATATGTGGCTGAACAAGTTGTTTGATGAGTGGGACAGATGGATGTTCCAGAAGGCGTTTGACAAGAATGTGGGTGAGCTGCCTGAAGAGGTCAGATCAAAGCTGGAAGCTGGTGAAGTCTCAAGCGGTGGCAACAAGTCATGGTTCAGTCTGGTCTGAGCTGGTTTTGGCTCGAGCCCAAGGTGGCTGGACAAAAACATGTAATAGGATAGTCTCAAAAGAAGTGTTTTTACCTTCTGCAGTTTCAGTTTAAGTCGCTGGAAGTCTAGAGCTTTGAGGCCGCTGGCCAGTAGGTCTAGAAATAAGTTTTGGTGAGTAGAACTGAGAACTCATGGACAGGTGTGTCCCACCTGGTGCTGTAAACGCTGTTTTGGTCCTTGCTGAATGCAATGACAGGGGTGTAAAAGCCCTAAAATTCTAAAAAAAAAAAGATCCCAGGCTTGGTTGATGAAGTTTTCTTTGTTTGACCTGTCGCGCTTCTCCATTGTATTGATTAATGCCTTCATAACCCCATTGTCTTCCACCTGCTGGCAGCAACAGCAGCAGCTCTGTGGATTCAGATTGATGCCCCTGAGAATATCCTTGAGCTCATCATAAGCTTTAGTGAAGAGATTGCGCCTAGTCCCAGGCAATAGCATCTCAGGATTAACAAACAATAGGTACATCATGTAGTTTGATATCTGCCTGCATTGGACAGCTTCATTATTATCCGGAGGAGTCCTCCAGAAGAAGCAGATATCTGTGGCGATGTGCCAGAGAAGGACACTCTTATCGAACGGCCCCTTTATGCTCCAGCCCAGATCGTCTTCATAGCTCTCAAGAGCCCACTGGCCCCTGTTGTCATTGAACTTGCGGTAGCTAACAGGGTCACGTATTTTCTCCTTCCATCCAGCTTTGAGGTACTGAAGAACCAATTTCACAATAATGGTAGCGGACGAGCACGACTTCATGCACCAGTGTTGGTCGAGAAAGTCCTTGCACCCAGAGTTCCTCGCAATCCACATCATGTTGCTGTGATTTTTGTTGCGGACAAAGTATTCTGTGAGGTTATATTGAGCGACCATTTCTGGCCACTGATCCTCATTTGTATCCTTCGTGAATCCCAAAATTATTTCAGAATACATTTCTAGCACAGCGGTACAACAGAATAGGGAATATGTGATCTTGACATCAATACCACTATGAGCTTCTCTGTGACTACGGTGGAAGAGACCGACGGCGGCCCACATCAGATATACACGTGTGGCCGCTACAAAATAGGCAAATAAGAGGTCGATCACTGCCTCACCCCTCACGGAGATAATTCCTCCTTTCTCCTTGCCGAATTCTCGGAATATAGCAAAGAATGAAACTTTCACTTTGGTGTAAAGAAGTAAGAAGGCATTAGCTTGCCCTTGTCGCACGGAGCCATATGCCTTTTCCACTCCCTCTTCGCTAAGCGTCCAAAAACATCTGAATATACTAAGCCGAAGAGGATACGGAGATGACAGGTCTATAAATAGTTTACATGCCTCACCGTGCAGTATCTTGTTTATCAGATTCAATTCCCTTCGTTTGACTTGTCGATGGTCTTGGGATGAACTGGCATGATCGCTATCCTGCACAGGAGCCCTTGGATGGACCTCCGCCGGTGCCTCACCATCATCGTTTTGTTTTCGAACAAAATCCATTGCTCCTTTCACGTACCGCTCAAAAGTAAACGTATCCATCTCACCTTCATTTTGTTTTCCTGTCCATTTACCAAGGGCAGAAACATATTTACTTTATGATACTATATATAAGACAACGAGAATACGGGGATGAAATGATCGCCTACCATGCAGAGCATCCCTTTGTCTTCGGCTTCCTCTTGTACAGTCTTGGGTTGAAGCGATATCGCCGCTACCTTGTTGTTGTTGTGGAACAGGAATAGGATTGTCTCCGTCCTCCACACAAGTCGTTGCTCCTTGTCCTTGCGCCTCACCTTCATCATCTTTCTCTCGGACATAAGCCTTTGCTCGTCGTTGCACGTACTCCTCGAGGCGTTTCATGTTTTTCTTGGCCTGCTCTGTTATGCTCTGAGCAGAAGGTGAGCTGACGAGGCTTTTAATGCTCGCCCTCTTGAGAGCCCACGGCTTGGCGAAGCATTTGATGACCCCAGGGATGAACAGAAGGATTGCTGCCTTCAGCAGCCTGTTGTCACCGCCTCGCCATGACTTGCAGAAGACGTAGATGGCGACGGTGACCTGAGACACTGCAGTAAGCAAGTGACGGCTCCACAGCTCATTGTCTTCGATGTTGTAGGCAGTGATGCCGTCATGCCCACCAAGGTGAATGAGGAGGATGGGAGCCCACACCACCTCCAGCCTACTGCTGCTACCTCCACCACCACCTTGATCCTCCTTGTGGCGATTGAAGAGCGTCGCCAGAGCGTATATCGCGATGGCATCGCCGCCAAGGTATGCCAACCACATTAGGAATCTGATGCCTGGAATGGCCCGGTTACGCAAAAAGGTAAAGATGCAGAGAAGGAATTGGATGACAAGGCTGGTGAGGACGAGGACTCGCATCTGCTTCTCCTCCCACCAGTGCACTGCACTCGTGAGACCCATCTCTCTCTCGTCTCTTATCACACAAAACACACGGGGACGCCGAGGGAGCGATTGAGAGGTGATTCAGTACAGTGCATACAGAGTCGCCCTCTAATCCTACTGGCATATATTGGCAGTATGAAGGGATTAGCGATACATGTGCGGCGGCATTGTCATGTGCAGCCTTCGATTTCTAATCTGCAGAAACTGCAGGATTGCACATGACCAATCGTTTTCCCCGAGACAAGATATTATTAGGCACCAAGTGGCACCTTATTATCTAAATATTTTCCATGACTTTGCTCAAATTAGTTACGTGGTCTTCTCTTAAAGGTATACTCTATGTTACGCACAGCAGGACCCAGCTAACTGGAGTAGGTACTAGGCATAAACAACACTCAATTTGGTTTCGTAAACAAATGTAAGTTGGTCTAGTGTTGAAGATTTGTGGGTGGCCTGCTCTGGTCTCTATGGCTCATAAGTCAACTGTGATTATAGGCCTGGCTGATGGAGCGAGAACAACTGGAAGGCATTTAGTTGGCTACATTAGTATCCATCTTAATCCAAAACTGTTGGTGTGAATTAGAGTGAAAGTTCAATCCACTTCAACAGATCTAGACACAGATCTAGATTGAGGTGAATACAAATGAAACCAAGTAAGCCCAAAGAAAAACATGCCACGACTTCAATGATCTCACGACATCACGGCTAGCTGAACAGATCCCACAGATGCTAGCTGCTTCGATTCGGATCTTTGGCTCTGCCTCTGCTCACACATCGAGCAGGAAACCTACTCACTGCTGTTCTCTTCTATACGTTTCTCTCTTTCCCGCAGTTTATACGTCTTATTTTCCAATTAATACACTTCCTAATTAATGGTATTGCGAAGAAATTGGATATGAGCACGCGCAATTCCCAGTTAAATTAATGTGTTATTTGAAAATGTTCTCCACGATCATGGCTTCGTCCATACTGCCCCCAGATGTAAGCTTTTGTAAACTACCCTTTTCTATAGCGCAAAGACATATAGGGCAATTAATTTTGGTGTGGAGGCCAATTAGTGAGGCGATTTTTTCTCTTTTTGGTCTAAGGACCATGGTGTTAGGCACCTAGAGTGCCATGTGTACATAAAACTCTTTTCTTAACTTAATTGAGCGGCAGAGTTCCTACCATTTCCATAAAAAACTACCTTTTTCTATAGTTACATCAACAAGATGCCATTTTATATTCTACTCCTATCCGTGATCCACTTGTGTGAGCACAACGAAGCAGCTTAACTAACGCGCGTGCCTCCACACAGACACCGGTGATTATTATTAGAGCATCTCCAACAGTTGGCCATTTTTTCTTTGCCATTTGTTGGAGAATGCCAAGTCTCAAAACCATTTGCCAAAGGGAAAAAAAGGTGATCTCCAACAGTTGGCCATTTTTGACTTGCCATTTTCCAAAATTGTAGACCCACCAAGATTTGTCCGGGATATTCTTTCTTTTGCCGCGCTCTTCCCGCGATTCGTCTCCTCTTTGCGCGCGCGGGAAACTGCTTTGGCTCCGTCGCCGCCAAGTCCAGGTAGTCCATTGCGGCGCTCCATCACGGCATCCATCCATCGCGGCGCTCCGTCGCGGCATCCATCCATCGCGCCGCTCCGTCGCGGCATCCATCCATCGCGGCGCAACGTCCAGGTCCAGGTAGTCCAGGTAGTTTATCGCTGCGCTCCGTCGCCGCCAAGTCCAGGTAGTCCATCGCGGCATCGAGTCCATCGCGGCATCCATTGAAGGAATCCATCGCGGCTCCATCTGATCGAGTCCATCGCGGCATCCATCGAAGGCATCCATTGCGCCTCCATCTGCTCGACGCCATCGCTGCTCCATCGCGGACGGAAGGTCGCCAAACCAGCGCTCGACCCACGGGAACTAGATCGCGGCCTCGTCGTCGTTCAACCGATGGATTCCAGATTGGCAAACATCGATGCAAGTCGTCGTTCACTCCTGTCAAAGGTTAATTTGTGTTTCGTACATGAATATGTTGCCATAGATCATATTTATTTTGTTCGATGTTCTTAGTTGCACAATTGTTCTCAGCTGCGGCAGAGGAGGGCCTCCAGATCACGTCGCCGAAGACAGTTGGATGATGAGTCTTCAGACGATGACGATTTCTTCATGTTCACAGCTGCTCAAATTGTGCAAATGTTATAAAAAAAAGGAAGACATGGTGGTTCGGTCCCTGGTCATATTGTCATCCATCGCGATAGAGAAGCCGGGCACCGGAGGATGTATCAAGACTATTTGGCTGACAATCCGATGTACAATTCAGTTTTATTTCGTCGAAGGTTGGTTTCCTTCCCCCTCAGATTAATTCGTATTAACTGTCTAATTTTTATACGAGGTGTTGATCTTTTGTTTCTATTTTACAGATTCAGGATGAGCAAGCCTTTTTTCGTACGCATCATGAATGCTATTGAAGCACACGATGATTACTTTGTGCAAAAAAAGAATTGTGCAGGTGTTCTTGGATTGAGTTGCTTCCAAAAAGTCACAGCCGCTCTGCGTATGCTCACTTATGGGGTTGCTGCTGATGCTACGGATGAGTATATTCGCATTGGTGAAAGCACTGCCCTTGAGAGCCTCCGTAGGTTCGTTGCTGCTGTTGTACGGATATTTGAGGCACAATACCTCAGGCATCCGAATGAGGAAAGAGGATTCTCTGGCATGTTGGGCTCCATTGATTGTATGCATTGGGCATGGAAGAATTGTCCAGTTGAATCGCAGGGGCAGTTCAAGGGCCATGCCAACCAGGCTACTGTCATTTTAGAAGCTGTTGCGTCTCAAGATCTTTGGTGTTGGCATGCTTTTTTGGGATGCCTGGTTCACATAATGATATCAATGTCCTTCACCGGTCTCCACTATTCGACAACCTTGCGGAAGGTAAAACTCCAGAGGTGAACTATACCATCAATGGTCATGACTACAACATGGGTTATTTACTTGCCGATGGTATATACCCCTCATGGGCTACTTTAGTCAAGACCATCTCTGCTCCTATGGGGAACAAGCGAAAATATTTTGCCACAGCACAAGAAGCAGCGAGGAAGGATGTCGAAAGGTTTTTTGGGGTTTTGCAGGCTAGGTTTCCCATTGTTCGACAACCAGGTCGCGTTTGGGACCAAGAGACGCTTGCATTCATTATGAGGGCTTGTGTGATCATGCACAATATGATTATTGAAGATGAGAGAGTTCTCGACCCCGATGAGCGGTTCGATGGTGTTGGTGCAAATGTGCAACCTCGTCATGGCATGCCTACTAGATCATTATCTGAATTTATTGAAGCGCATAAAAAAATACGAGACAAGCCAACTCACTTTCAGTTGAAAGAAGACCTCATCGAGCACCTATGGAACCATCATCCAGATTTGTATCATATGGAAGGAGCATCATGATTTATTTAGGTGTTGTTATTTTTTTTTCCAAAGTGTGTAATGAATTGTGAAGAACAATATTTAGTTTTATAAAGTTCAATTCAGTTTCATTTGTGGTGTGTAATAAGTTTGCTTCAGCCACTTTTGCTTCATTATCTAGTCTCTGCTTAGCGACTTTTGCTTTATTTTCCAGTCTCTGCTTCTCTACTTGTGCTTCATTTTCCAGTCGCTGCTTCTCAAGCTCAATGAGTACCTTGTCAGCCTCCTTGTCAGCCTCCTTGTCAGCCTCCCTTGCCTTGTCTCTTTCCCTGTCACGTGCCTCTTTCTTCTCCCACATCTTGTTGAAAGCTGCAATGGCAACTTCATCTCCTCCCCACCTAGCTTGTTTTGCCTGCTTCTGACCCAGTGGCCTCTTTCTTGGTACAACACCTGGGTCTGCAACCTCTAGAACTTCTTCATTGTTGCTGGCTTGTGTAGTGCTGATCGGCGTTGAATCCTTGGTAGTTTTCTGTTTTTTCTTCAATGGTTGCTGCGCCTGAGACATCTCAACCAGCCTGAGCTTCCACTTCTCTTGATCCTTTAGAACATCATAACAATGCATGAGAGTGAAGGACTTGTTTTCCTCATCTATTCCCTTGAAAGCCGTTAATGCTTGACTAATCTGCACAAGTGAAATATTTGGTCACATATAAGGCAAATATTGCAAGACAAATAATAGAACGAACAAAGAGAACTAACCATGTCTTGGATAGTAGCTCCACTAGCATTCCTACGCACAATTTTGTCGTACACGCAGCAAAACTTGTGAACATCTGTCTGAATACTCTTCCACCTATGCATAACAGAAGTCTCTGTCCTAGGAATTGTAGATTTCTTGTTTTCATCAAAGTATTCCTTAATTCTACCCCAAAATTTTGTGCCTTTTTGATTGGCCCTGTTAATGGGATCTTTGCTAGTATTCAACCAAGCTGAACATATAGTTTCGTCTTCATCTTGATCAAATTTTTTTGACCTATGTGACAAAGTCTTTTTAGCACTACGGCTAGCATCAACTTCAGATGAATGCACTTCCACAACTTCTTCATCATTTGCAACGGGAATATCATGACTGCCTTGCTGCGTGCCCGGCGTTAGCGGCATGACCAATTCGTCCAAGCTAGCAACAACATTAAGATCAATTCCTGTTTGTTCACCGAAAACACTATCGATTTGAGCCACCGAATACATAGTTGGGTCATCCATTGAACAAATCTACATGAGACAAACAAGAACGCAGCTATAAACTTAAATCCAATTTGGCCACCATCCCATACCCAAAATCATACAAGATCAATTGCCAAGGACATAGGGCCTTGTATCTATCAATCGACATGTACATGTATCTATCAACCGGCAAATCAATGACAAGAAGTACCTCAACCGTAGCTGCGTCGAAGATGGAACCCTAGCCTCGCATTGCTGCGAGACAAGGAGGAGGCGATCGATCTTGAAGGAGTGGAGGCGGCGATGCAAGAAGGAGAGGAGGCGGCGCGATGGATCTATCGTAGCCAAGGGTTCCTCCGCGGCGGCGATGCAAGAACGATCGGAGGCGGCGCGGGGAAAGAAAAGGAGTCCGCGCGGGGGGGGGGAAGGAAACGGAGCCGCGCACGGAAAGGAAAGGAGGAGCGCGCGCGTGGACATCAAGTCCGGGATTCACAAGATTCTAAAATTGCCAAGCCAAAGAGCCTATGCAAAAATGCCAAGTTTGGCAAAATGCATAAGTCAAATGGCCAACTGTTGGAGAGCAATTTTTATGGTTTTTGGCAAAATTCTAAAATGCATAACCCAAATGGCCAACTGTTGGAGATGCTCTTACAAGATGGAGCATCTCCAACTTAGGGCTTCCACAGCGGTAATAGTCAGCAGCTAGCGATTTACCATCCATGTCATCGTGTGGGTCTTGTAACTTAACATTTTTAATTACTTGATCTTTGGAACTGCTACTCTCTCTCACCCGTATATTGGGCACGGATGGGAGCGTCGTCTTGTTTTCGTGCGAGACTAGCGACGACGTACTAACTAGCAAGAACGCTTTTTCCATTTCTCTTGCCTCCACGTCGGATCTAGCTAGCGAAATCACCCCTTGTTGGGGACGCCCTTAGGGCGTCCGCAACGGTGGTCAAAATCGCAAGCCGACTAGGCTTGGGAGCAGGCTCGGACCGACGTGGCCGCGTATCCCCGAGAAAAATGTTGTCGGTTGGCGATTTGGTCGTCGCTACCGCGGAGCCGGCCAAGGTGCATGCATATTATTATTTTATTCTAACGGCCTATCGATG
The DNA here is from genome assembly GCA_018135685.1 of Themeda triandra. Classification (NCBI taxonomy): domain Eukaryota; kingdom Viridiplantae; phylum Streptophyta; class Magnoliopsida; order Poales; family Poaceae; genus Themeda; species Themeda triandra. The sequence continues at coordinate 377,545 of JAENPR010000491.1, forward strand.
CATGTGGCGGCGAAGAAAGTTCAATTGATTAATTTTAGCTTGTGGGCCTAAGCTATTAATAGCTCCACCTCGGTGTCGATTTCGACAGTCCCATTGCGGACGCCCTTAGGCACATCCAAAAAGAAAAGAGTTAAATGCAAATTGCCCCTCAAACCATAGGCCCTTTAAAAATATATTAGCGGTATCGATCCGCTTCAACCCGCATTCTTCTAGAGCCGAGGCACGGTTTTCGAGAGGTAGTCAACAACTAGAGATGAGTGCCTATGCAAGCCGATTTCGGTGGACCGGCACATCACCGTCCCTTACCAAGTAACAATCCAGTTAACATGAAGGTTGACAAGTTTTTCGGGAGCAAGAGCTTCGTCAAGCGGCATGGGTTCTCCGCCGAGGACATTGCTACCGATCGGTTAGTCCGGATGCATTGAGTACTTCTATTTCTTGTTTTTTATGATCGAAGAATATAGCACGTTTTTCATTAAGCGAGTGAATTACATGACCAGCTACGAGAGAACCGGAAAATCGAAACATAAACGTTAACCAAAAGGAAAGCAATAGAGAGCATGAGCGACCGAGAGACCCCACCCTCCCCACCCCCCCACCACGGCGACCCCGGCGCGCCGTCGGCCACCACCATAGCCGCCCCGGCACCAGCCACGTCCACACCCAGCCACCCCGCCCAAGCCCCCAAAGTGCTCGATCTATCCCCTCCCACCGCCCGCAGCCCAACCGGATCCGGAGGAAGCGGAGGATGTGGAGCTCCTAGATTGGGACGAAGAAGACACGATGGTGGCCCGGCCGGCGGCATGGAGGCCGTGGTTTACGGAGACCGCATCCCTAGCACTCGGCCAAGATGTAGGAGTGCCAGCTACCCGGGGAGACCCAGATCGAGCTACAGAACAGAGCGCCTTAACTCCGCCATCGGGCTCGTCGCCCATGGAGGAGGCGCGCTCCGGACCGGCTTCTTCACCGCCCCCGACGTCCACCTCGGGGCCGATGCGACGGGCCTCTGCCGGAGACCTCCAAGGGAAAGCTGCCCGCCTCCGAGCTCCCGGATGGTAGGCCTGGCACGGTGCGTGCTGAGGAGCAGCATGCGTCGCACAGGCTCATTAACTCCTCCGGCTCAACGTCGGCAATGGCGGGCACGTGCGATAGAGACAACACCAAGGTAACCAAGCAGATTTCCGGGAAGCGCTTCATTGCCTCTGAGTTGCATCGGCCCGAGGCGCCGGATTCCCCGATTCGCGGATCTGCAGCAGAGTATCCAAGCTACCGCGAGGCTCTTCGCGCTCGCCCTCCACCTGCTCTAGTAAATGCGTGCGCAGCACACCACCCAGCACCGCGTAGAACTCAGTGGAGACCGCTTCCCCTGGGAGAGAGCTCCAGTACGCCGGCGGGCTATAAATTCTCGTTCGCCGGCCGCTGCTTTTGCTGCCTTGCAAAAGATCATAAGTTTGCCCAGTGTCGAGACCCCTCAAGTGTTTAGCATGCTCCTGCTCCGGGCATCTTGCTTGGAACTGTCCTGTGAAGCGCTTGGGGCTGCACCGACCACCCATTAGATCCAGAGTCATCTTTCCTAGCTCCTCCGTCCACTCCCGCATCAACTTCCCCGAGAAGACTACACCACCCATCCATAATCGTCTTGCTTTTCCGACCCCCGTGCGGACGGGGGAGGTGCAAACGTACGAGCGAGGAACCGGTGGGTGAAGGTGAGGGCGTTGGGCCCTCGGCAAGCGCGGAGAAAGTGATGGCGTGGTACCCGGTATGCGGAAGAATCGGCCGGCCCATGGCGGCCGCGGCGGTGATCTTCTCCCCCACCATGACGACCGAGGCCGAGAAGCGCGTTCCGGGGCGGTGATGCCGGGTCGCCGTGGACCGGCCGTCGCACGTCAACATCGGCATTGGCGACGTGTCGGGGTCATGGCGGGCTGTGTGCGCATGCCACCGCAGAGATGCGCACGACTCGCCACCACCCGAGAGGACTTCATGATCGTGCCAAAGATCCCCACCGCCGCACTCTTGCGCTTCGGGTGGGAGGTGCGTCGGAACGTCTTCTTCAACGTTCTCCCCGGCACCAAAGATACCCACGCCGGGGAGGAGACGTGGTGGTACCACGTGAGGATGGCCATCGAGAACCCGCCCTTGCCATGCCGGAACCCGGAGGACCCGGCAGACCATGCTTGGAGATGTGTGCGTCTTCGACAAGATTGATCGCACCACCTATCGCCAGCAGGCCTCTAATACTTTGTACTGCTGGGCGTGGATGTGGTTTCCCGATCAGCTGCCACAGGCCAAGACGGTCACCGTTTTCCCCTCGGGTGCCGGGCGCACGCCTCTGGCGATCCAGGGACAGCGGCCGAGTGAGACGGCGCCGCCACCGAAGGGGAAGACGTACAACCTCCTCATTCACCTTGAGGTGGTGGAGGACTGGACGCCGCCACGCGTCCGCACCCCAAGCTCTGACCAGAGCGGGGCCTTCTCCCAGGTCTCCTCGGAGCCGGAGGAGTTCCCCCGCATCCTCAACCTTGACGACTGGACGCCTGGCGTGCCGGATGGGAGGTGCCCGCACGCGTCTGCACCGTGTCGCCCCCCGGTGCGGGGCAACCGGAGTGATGCTGATGATGAAGACGGCGACGATGGGCACCAGCAGCCGCCTCGGGCATTCTTCACGCGTGGCAAGCAGGCCATCAACCTGCTTCGTCGTACGGAACGCTCTGCCTCCAAGGGGAGCAGCTCGAGGCAGCGCACGTGATCCCCGCCGGCGGGCAGGCGCCGGGGAGCCTGCGGAGGAGGACAGGGGCAGGCAAGTGTCCTGGGAGCCATGCGGGTCCCCACGGGCGCGCGATCCAGCACGTCGTGATGATGCAGACTGGGATCATCGCCGCTCGCGGTCGCTGGGAGGCCGTGCTGTGATGGGTGCGGTGGCTGAGAAGATGGTGGAGGTTGCTGAGTTGCAGGGAGCTGTCGTTGATGTGGGAAGGTAGGACTTGGTCAGCGATGGCTTGTGTATGGGGATGGAGGCGCTCCTCACGGACAAGGCCACCCCTAGCACTGGTGCCACCGCTGACCTGGGGTCCGCGCTACTGATGGGGACGCTGGATGTGGCGACGGGTGCGCCTTCCCCCCGGAACTGCACCCGGGCCCGATGCTAGGTGAGGCTGTTGACATGTGTAACAGGTTGATGGACAGGCCGCTATGCTTCTCCCCGCCACCGCCACTGGATGAGGAGCTTTAGGCCTCCCCAACCTACACTCCAGTGTCGGGACAGTGGGACAAGATCGCCGCGCTCAATGAGGAAGCGGCAGCGCTGGGTTTTGCAAATGTCATTCACTTTGGCCCAGGGCACAACTCATGCAGGAGGTTGGCGGCTAGCAGAGGGAGGCGGCTGTTGGCGTTTCTTAGCGTAAGCAGCCAAATCCGCAAGCGCACGGAAATCACCATTATAGCACTTCACCCGGTGAGTAATCGGGTATCGTATTTCTTTCACGAAGAACGGCTTGTGAGTTATTTCTAAACAGAGGTTGCCCAGAGATGGAGTAGGATAGCTTAGGTAATGAGGTTTTCTAGGGTAATGGGCCTAAGAGGTGGCTAAACTTATTGGTATACTTCTTACTTCGGGCACCGGATCGCACCTGGTCTGCCAAGTGATGCCGGCCTGTTGCTCTACGCCGTAGCCGGACGTGGGGGATTACAAGGGACGGACAGGGCTGTCACCACCTACCGCCTACCACCTCAACCGTGGACTACGAGGCAAACGAAGGTAGGTCCTAGCCTAGACACCATGTCTATGCCTGTTGCTACAACTCTAGCGGTGATCAGGATCTCCCGTCTCTATCAGGGGTCCTCTTACTAGAGCTTCCGCCACGGGGACAGACGACGAACCCGCAAGAAGATAACAAGCAAGAATAACTTACTCAAAGGTATTACCGAAAGATAAACATGATGTCTTACTTCAAGTAGCAAGACGCCGTAGAGGTACAAGCGAGGAGGGAGCCGACAAGTCCGGCACTCCGCCCCGTGGAAGACTAGCTTCCCGAGAGCTCTCTTGGAGAGATGCTCTACTCTTGCTCCTCTCTCACTCCTTACTTCTATTCTAGCTAGGCTAGGTAGAGTGGCTCTACTCTCTCTATTGTACACTTGTAGAGTGGAGGTGTGGTAAAGAGTGAGAACTAAAATGAATAATGAAGTTGTTTTTGAAGGAGGAGGCTTGCCCATGCTTATATAGGAGTGGGATGGTCGGTTTCCGCAGGGCAAATGTCGAAAATACCCCCGAACCGACCATCAGAGGTGGCAAACGAACCGACCAACCAAAGCTGGGCCCGGGCCGCGCTCAAACGGGCGCGCGCCTGGTTGGGCCCCGCTGGCCTTCAACTTTGGTCGGTTGCCTCCTTGTTGGGCCTCTGGTCGGCCCATCGGTGTGTTTCGGTTGCCTTGGCCTCGAATTTGGATTTCTCCTCTTTTTCTCTTGTTTGCTTGGACCAAAAAATAAAAGGTGTTTTTACACAAGTGTTTTTCTTCATGTCTTGGTCCATTTTGGGTATATTTCAGTACACCCGCAAAACAAGGAATCTCGCACTACACCGTGGAAATAGTTAGAGTAGAGCTCTATTCTAGGTGAAAATTAGTGTTGCCTAGACTAAAGTTGGCGGGGTTAGAAACGAGTTAAGCACCGCCAACAACTCCCCCACACTTAGCTCTTTGCTCATCCTCGAGTAAAGGATGAAGAACTAGGTGGTTGTATTCTCCCAAGAGTTGACCTGCATACAGATTATTTCGAGCTTTTCCTGCATTTGTGAACATTCATGGTGGCTACCAAGTTATCTTACTGCTATTGAAGGAGAAATAGCTTGAAATCAAATCAACTCACACTACCCATGCTTTTGAGACTTGAGGTTTTTAGTATTTTCGCAAAGATAGCCTTAGCTCCTCATGTGATACTCTCAAGTCACTCTTTTTTCCGGTGGCTAGTCCTATTCAGGTGTTCTTGATCATCCTACCACTACAGGCTGATATGTGGAGTTTTGGGTATGGATGATGAACAGAGTTTTTAATGTCAAGCCAGCTGGATGTCATGAAGAGAAGGCCATATCCCTAGATGATGCAAGTGCAAGTGCAAGTGTAGAAAATATTTGTGGACTCCTAATCATGCTTCCTCTCTTATTGAAGAGAACACTGTAAGAAGGTATGGACTTTGAAGAACAGATCTAAAACTTGCCTTAACTCTTCTTTTTTTCCTTCTTTTCTTTTCTCCCCCTTTTTTTTTATCTCAAGACCTTGGAGAACAAGAACTCTTCCTTATTTGCTAACTAAGCTTCTTTTTGCAGGATTTTTTCCAATAATAGTCCATACCTTTCTTGAATGAATGATGGAGAGAGATGCATGATTTATTGACAGGAGTATTTTTGGTGGAAGAGGGAGAAAGCGTGGAATATATGTGCTCAATTCTCAGTGTAAGAAATGAGCGTTTTTGGTGGAAAGTTGGGTGCATATGGTGCGCGACTTTCAATGTGAGAGTCGGCATATTTATTTGGTGGGCGAAAGCTGTGCGCGGCTCTCAGTGTGAGAGTCGGCGTGTTTATTTGGTGGGTGAATGCAATGATCTTGGGGATAAGGCCATCTCTAGCAAGAATCTCAAGACTTGACATCGCTAAAAGTGGCTAAAACAGGTTTTGCATAAGTGAAAGCGTAGAAATTTGGCTATGGTAGGACATAGCACTTATCACACGCGGAGCAGTTGCTAAAAAAGGTTTTGAATTTTTTTTTGCATAAAAATACCCAAGTCCATTACACGGGTTGGTAAGTCTCATATCATTCTACTATATCTCACCTACCAATAACTTAGATAAAACATGGGGTCCCTATTGCACAGGTTGTTCACACAATCAAGATAGCAAGGAATAAAAAGTATGTAACTCGTTCTCGATTGGTGAAAATAGGAGATGGAGTTTGCAACATTTTTAGCTTTATTTATTTTATTTTCAGCAATAAAGAGAATTAGCGGGGAGTGAGAGGGCGCGCAAACTTTTATTTTTTTGTCGTGTCGAAAAAAATCTTTGCGCGTCAAGGAGCAAGGTGCCTCCCCCACACTTGTTTTTGTACTGTCTTTTTCTTAAAATGCACACAAAAATAAGTGGAGACAAGACACAAAATATATATATAACAAATATTTCATTGATAATCAAAACTTGATACAATAGGCACACTTAGGGAATTTTAAAATTTGAAAAGGAAATGATTGCAAGGGAAAAACGCGTGTGTGCCTAGCTGCTTGCGGGGGCTCTACTGCGGTGGGTTGCGCGCATATTTGTTCTGGAGCGCGCGCACTACCCTATCAAGCTTAGTGGAGAAACTGCGGCGCAAGTCCCTCACTTCCTTGACTAAGTCAAGGTGCCTGAGGTCCCTAGTTCCTATCTCAGATTCCATCTCAGCCGCGATGTCGTAGAGCCCGTTTAGGCGACTATTGAGGAAAGCTAAAGTGGGAATTCTCGGCTAAGGTTCGCCACTTTTGTCCTCAGCAGGAGCTTTTCCAAGATTCTTCCTAGGGACTCGTGGAGAGGGGCCCGAGGATGCTCCTACTGGCCTAGGGGCGGCCCTTTTTGCGGGGTTTGGTATGACCACTTTTCCACGGCCGCCGTTAGGCAGGTCTACACCTACGCCGATCTTTGAAGGGCTGCTCGCAGTCGTACGGTAGGACGAAGTGCCATTGGAGAGTGGTGCTGATGAAGGCTTGCTTGGCTCTCCCATCTTGGAGAGGTTGGATTTGAGGCGGATTGCCCCCGTGGTCGGCCTTCGTGTAGGTGCGGCCTTCACCTTGGCACCGGGCGGAGGCCTTGATCTTGCCGTCGACCTGATGCTGTCCCCATGGCTGGACCCGCCGCTCCATGGTGCTAGCGTGGCTGTGGGCTCAACAGCCATGGCCTCTCTCTCTAGATCCTCTTGGGTGAAGGAGGGAGCCTCGCTATTGGGAGTGCGAGCGGAATTGTAGAGAGCTAGAATATGGCTCGCCATTGGCGCTCAAAACTCAGCCACCTTGCTGGTTTGGAGAGGGAGAGAGAGGTAGAAGACAATGCTTGTCTTGGTGTGAAGAGAATGAGAGGTGGAGGGTGGTATTTATAGGTGAAAATGAGCCATCCCCGCATCTCTTTCGCATCAGGATCAGAATCACCAGAATCATCAGCATCAGCACAGCACAGGAAGGAGATGGGAGAAAATCGGGCACCAGAGGACGCCGGTCGCGCGCGCGCGCCGAGGCACGAGCGCGCCGGGCCTGGGCGCCGCTCGCAGTTTTCTTCCATCTCTCGGGCGATGTTGTTTGATTTTTGAATTTGCTGGTGATTTTGATTCCTCTGGCGCAAAAATTGGATTTTGATTGAAAATCTAGAAGATTTTTGATATTTTGGACATAAAATTATTTTTGTGTGGGGAAATCCTAGAAAAAATTCAGAGAGAAACTAGAGGTTCCCACACAAAATATACATATAAAAATATATAATAATTTTTTTTTTAGATAAACACAAGAAAGATAGAACAAATGAAAGTCATGCCTTGAATTAAATCAAGGAATTATCCGGCATGACTAAATCTATTCTATCAATTTCTTGGTCTAACCTTGTACGATAAGAAAGCTCAAGGAAAGGTTTCAAGCGGTGACCATTTACCTTTGAGATGTTACCGTTGTCGTCCTGGATCGTGATTGCGCCATGAAACGATGTGTCGACGATGGTATATGGCCCCTTCCACTTGCTTCTAAGCTTTCCTTCACCGAATAATTTTACCTTGGAGTTGAATAGCAGGACCTTGTCGCCCTGCCGAAACTCCTTGGTCTTTATCCCGTTGTCGTGCCACCTCTTCGTTCGCTCTTTGTAGAGCTTGGCACTGTGGTACGCCTTCTCTCGCCATTCCTCAAGCTCAGAGATCTGCCTCTGGCGGTTTCTTCCGGCTAGCTTGAGGTCCATGTTCCAGCTTTTAACTGCCCAGTAGGCTCGATGTTCGAGTTCTACTGGCAAATGACAGCTCTTTCCATACACAAGCTGGAACGGTGACATGCCAATGGGGGTTTTGTAAGTAGTCCTGTATGCCCAGAGTGCATCAGGAAGCTTACTTTTCCATCCTTTCCCCATGTCGTTGACCGTCTTCTGGAGGATATTTTTGATCTGTTTGTTCGAGGTCTCAGCTTGGCCACTGGTTTGTGGGGGTATGGTGTGGCGATGTTGTGCTTGGCCCCCAGCTCTCTCAGGAATGCTCTGAAGGTTCAATCAATGAAATGTGATCCTCCGTCGCTTATCACCATGCGTGGTGTACCAAAGCGAGGGAAGATTATTTCGTGGAACATCCTTCGGGCATGTTTTGCGTCAGCTACTCGGCATGGCATGGCCTCCACCCACTTGGAGACATAGACGACAGCAACAAGGATGTACTCGCAGTCTTGGGACTTCTGGAAGGGTCCCATGAAGTCAATGCCCCACACATCAAATATTTTTATTTGAAGGTTGAAGTGGAGGGGCATTGCGTTGCGAGCTGTGATACCACCCTGGAACTGGCACTTCCGACACCTCTGAATGAATTCTTTGGTGTCAGCATACATCGTCGACCAGAAGAATCCGCACTGCCAGATTTTTGCTTGAGTGCGGAATACTCCGTAATGGCCTCCGTATGGTGCCGAGTGGCAGCTTTCAATGATCTGCATCCCTTCTGCTACCGGTACACATCTCCTTAGTATGCCGTCTGAGCACACTCGGTATAGGTACGGGTCATCCCACAGATGACGACGGCTTTCAACCTCTAGCTTTTTCCTGCTTTCTCAAGGTGGTACATGTCCTGCAACCATGTAATTCACAATGTTTGCATACCAGGGGTTGGAGTCCGTCACTGCCAATAGCATGTCGTTGCGGAGGAAGTCATTGATGGGCAAATCCTACATGTTAGTGACTTGCAATCGCGACAAATGATCTGCTACGGTATTCTCTACTCCTTTCTTATCTTTTATTTCTAGATCGAACTCTTGGAGCAAAAGAATCCGCGGATCAAGCGTGGTTTCGCGTCTTTCTTAGTGAGCAAGAATTTCAAGGCGGCGTGATCTCGTGTAAATGATCACCTTTGCACCCACTAAGTAAGACCAAAACTTGTCGATAGCGAATACTACAGCAAGAAGCTCTTTTCGTTGTGGCATAATTTAGCCGAGCCCCGTCGAGTCTTGCGGCATAAGCTATCGCGTGATGCTTTTTATCTTTGGTTTGGCCCAAAAGCGCACCAACAAAGCATAATCGCTTGCATCACACATGATCTCAAAAGGTAGAGACCAATCGGGAGGTTGGATGATAGGTGCGAGAGATGAGTGCTTGCTTGAGAGTGTTAAATGCTTTCAAGCACTCATCGGTAAACTCAAAAGGAGCATCCTTAGCTAATAGGTTCATGAGGGGTGTAGCGATTTGCGAAAGTCTTTGATAAATCTTCTATAGAACCCCGCATTACCTAAGAAGCTACGAATTCCTTTTACGTTTACCGGGGGAGGTAGTTGCTCGATAACCTCTATCTTAGCCTTATCTACCTCGATTCCCCTCTCAGACACTAAGTGTCCTAGGACAATGCCCTCTCGGACCATGAAATGGCACTTTTCCCAATTAAGTACCAAATCTTTGTCCTGACACCTTTGCAAGACCCGTCTAAGTTGTTCGAGACAATGATCAAAAGTTTTCCCATAGACGGTGAAATCGTCCATGAAAACTTCCATGATTTCTTCGATCATGTCCGAAAAGATAGACATCATGCACCGTTGAAATGACGCAGTGCGTTACACAACCCGAACGACATCCTACGGTATGCGTACGTTCCGTAGGGGCATGTGCAGTCGTTTTGCTTTGATCATCCGGATGGATGAGAATCGATGATATCCCGAATACCCATCAAGGAAGCAAAAGAAGGAGTGTTTCACTAACCGTTCCAACATTTCATCATTGAAGGGGAGCGGAAAGTGATCCTTCTTTGTTGCCTTGTTAAGTTTTCGGTAATCAATGCACATTCGCCATCCGGTGACAGATCGTTGAGGTATGAGTTCGTTTTTAGCGTTCTCAATGACTGTCATTCCTCCCTTTTTGGGAACCACTTGACCGGGCTAACCCAATCACCGTGTGGTACGGGATAAATTATCCGGCGTGAAAAAGTTTCGGGACTTCCTTTTCACGACTTCCCGCATCGCATTGTTCAGCCTACGCTGAGGTTCCCATGAAGGTATGCTAGCTGGCTCTATGGGAATGCGATGGGTACAGAGCATTGGACTTATCCCCTTGAGATCGTCTAGACAATACCCAAAGACTGACTTATGTTTTTCTAGGACGGCTATGAGTTTGGTTGTCTCCTCGTCACAAAGCTGGTCACTTATTATGACAGGAGTTTGTGTGTCGCCGTTTAGGAAAACATATCGTAAGCCTTTGGGTAGGGGCTTAAGCTCAACTATAGGTCTAGGCGGTTTCTCCCCTATAGGGAGGTCAACCTGTCTCCCCGAACTCGTCTTTTTCTTCTACAAAGAATTCGGCATCTTTATCTAAAGATGACTCGGGTGACTCAAACATGTCAACCGCTAGTACCTCAATGGGCATACTAGGGGGAGGTTCGGTCACTGAGTTCCTGGCTCTAGTGACTTGAATTGGGAACGTTTCTCTCCCTAGTTTCATGTTGATCTCCCCTGTTTTTGATGAATTGTCAAAGAGTGTTTCCAGGGGATGCCCAATGAGTATGTCAAATTCCTGGATGTCAAAGACAATGAAGTCCAGGGCCATTTCGACATCTCCATGGTGGAGTGTCACGTTATGTACAATCCCTAGTCCTTCTTGAACGGAATCTGGTGTTCTTAGGGACCGTGTTGTTGGGGTAAATGACTTCATTCCTAGACACGTGGATGCATAGGAATGGGACATTAAATTCGTCCCAACGGTGGGATTATACAAAACATCCACCCAATTCCGGATTTTGCGGCGGGTAGAAGATGGAGCGCGAATCCGAATTACTTCGGATGAGAGCTCACCTTTCGCCAACCATTCCGAGCTCATAATGAAGTTAATTCTCTAACGGACTCCTTGAGAAAAAGTTCATCAAGGGATTCGCTAGGAGCAACAGGAATTGGTGGTCTTGCATGACACTCATATTTCGAGGTATTTCCTAGATTTTCGAAAAGCTCATCCTCGAAAACTGAAAGATCCATAGGTTCTTCCGTCTTGGGTTCTGGTTCGGGAGAGGGTCTCTCTATGGATTGGGAAGGTTCGGCTGATGCCGAAGAGACATCCTCTTTTATTGGCTCGGGTTCTACATGGATAGGTTCTAAAGAAGGAGTATTCTCCTGGATGCGATCCAAGAGAGCTTGCCCCTCTTCGGTGGTTTTGTGCTGGAACGACCCTCCGGCAGCTACATCGAGCAATAGGGCAGAATTTCTGTCTAATCCTAACCAAAAGTGTTGTAGGAGTACATGGTTAGGAATGGACAGGTCTGGGCCTGATCGTGTTAGGATCAAAAAGCGTTCCCAGGCTGCACCTATGGTTTCGTTCTCTTTTTGTTGGAACTTGAGCACCTCCTATCGTAGAGAAGCAACACGAGAAATAGGGTAGAATGTGAAGCAGAAATGCTTATGCAATTCTTCCCAATCTCCCTTTACTTTCCCTACGTTTTGGGTGTACCATTGCTTCGCCTTTTCATGGAGGGAAAAGGGAAACAATTTCCACCGCAATGTATCTTGTGACATGCCCGCAATGGTCAAGCATGCACAGAGTTGCTCAAACTCCCATAGGTGATCATATGGGTTTTCATATTCCAAGCCTGAGAAGGCTTGGTCCCGAACCATGGCTATAAAGCCAGGGCGGAGCTCATACTCGGAAGCCGTGATAGGCTTCGAGGATTGGGGTGTTTGAATGAGCTCGCCCTTCGGAGCGGATAGGTTGTAAATGGTTGGTTGCTCCATGGGTATTTTTTGTTTTCTAAATAAAACAAAAGAAGTGGAGCAAAGGTAGGTCAAGGTACACGGGCAATCTAGGTTCAGAGCTAACTGCGACAACCGTTCCCCGGCAACGGCGCCAGAAATGCTTGTTGGCGTTTCTTAGCGTAAGCAGCCAAATCCGCAAGCGCACGGAAATCACCGTTATAGCACTTCACCCGGTGAGTAATCGGGTATCATATTTCTTTCACGAAGAACGGCTTGTGAGTTATTTCTAAACAGAGGTTGCCCAGAGATGGAGTAGGATAGCTTAGGTAATGAGGTTTTCTAGGGTAATGGGCCTAAGAGGTTGCTAAACTTATTGGTATACTTCTTACTTCGGGCACCGGATCGCACCCGGGTCCGCCAAGTGATGCCGGCTGTTGCTCTACGCCGTAGCCGGACGTGGGGGATTACAAGTGACGGACGGGGCTGTCACCACCCGCCGCCTACCACCTCAACCGTGGACTACGAGGCAAACGAAGGTAGGTCCTAGCCTAGACACCACGTCTATGCCAGTTGCTACAACTCTAGCGGTGATCAGGATCTCCCGTCTCTATCAGGGGTCCTCTTACTAGAGCTTCCGCCACGGGGACGGACGACGAACCCGCAAGAAGATAACAAGCAAGAATAACTTACTCAAAGGTATTACCGAAAGATAAACACGATGTCTTACTTCAAGTAGCAAGACGCCGTAGAGGTACAAGCGAGGAGGGAGCCGACAAGTCCGCACTCCGCCCCGTGGAAGACTAGCTTCCCGAGAGCTCTCTTGGAGAGATGCTCTACTCTTGCTCCTCTCTCACTCCTTACTTCTATTCTAGCTAGGCTAGGTAGAGTGGCTCTACTCTCTCTATTGTACACTTGTAGAGTGGAGGTGTGGTGAAGAGTGAGAACTAAATGAATAATGAAGTTGTTTTTGAAGGAGGAGGCTTGCCCATGCTTATATAGGAGTGGGATGGTCGGTTTCCGCAGGGCAAATGTTGAAAACACCCCCAAACCGACCATCAGAGGTGGCAAACGAACCGACCAACCAAAGCTGGGCCCGGGCCGCGCTCAAACGGGAGCGCGCGCCTCAGGCGTGCCCGCGCCTGGTTAGGCCCCGCTGGCCTTCAGCTTTGGTCGGTTGCCTCCTTGTTGGGCCTCTGGTCGGCCCATGCTGGTGTTTCTGGTTGGCTTGGCCTCGAATTTGGATTTCTCCTCTTTTTCTCTTGTTTGCTTGGACCAAAAAATAAAAGGTGTTTTTACACAAGTGTTTTTCTTCATGTCTTGGTCCATTTTGGGTATATTTCGGGTACGCCCTGCAAAACAAGGAATCTGCACTACACTGTGGAAATAGTTAGAATAGAGCTCTATTATAGGTGAAAATTAGTGTTGCCTAGACTAAAGTTGGCGGGGTTAGAAACGAGTTAAGCACCGCCAACGGCCGGCCATTACGAGCGGGTGGCGAGCTGTTCTCGGAGGAGCGCCGCAACTAGATTGTGGACAGCATCTTTGTCCCTTGTCGGCAGCCCCCGCTGCCGGACCCGATGCACCCCAAGGCCAAGCACGGGGAGAGCAAGGCTTCAAGGAAGGAGCTCGGGACGGCGGTCGGGGAGGAGCACCGCGGCGAGCTCTCACCAGCTCTATTCCTGTCTCCAAGAGGGCTACACATCGTCTCATCAGGGCCTTCGACCTCGCTACGCCGTCGGAGCCTATTGGAGAGCAGGCGCTCGAGGCATATGTACGGTCCTTCGATACACCGATGACGGAGGACGGGATCAAGGCCGTGCGCATGCCGACTTCTCCGGATAGCGCCGGGTGTTGGCCGCGGTGGGACAGTTGCGTGCGAGGATATGACTGGGGCCGAGGAGGTGGCCGTCTGAGCGCTATCTGCGCGGGTTGAACTCTAGTTTAATGATTAGTTTCCTTATGAGTTCCAGGGGATGTGTCCCGAGGTGTGTTTTAGTGGTTCCTTCTTGTAGTGTTGTCAAGAAAAAGCATGTGTTTTGCCCTGCAACTATAAGGGGCTGGTGTGTTAGTTTAATTGCTAGTGTTGTAGGCGAGGTCTTCAGGGTTATGTTAGGAGGTTTGGGTGGTGTCACCCAGTGGAGTTTGTCTAGTAGGGGCGAGCCAGTGTGGCTACGCTTTGTATCAGTAGGGCTCCAGACCAGTTCCTGGAGTCCTGCTAAGGTCTTGTTGTCCGTCAAGTTTCCTTTATGAGTAACAGTTTCTCCTTATTGTCATGGAATGTGAGAGGCCTCAATGATGCAGCACACAGGGAATTGGTGAGGGAAGTGGCTGTGTCTTCCAAGCCAGCCATGATATGCCTCTAGGAAACCAAGATTAGCACCATGAATGGAAGGATTCTTGCTGAGACTTTGGGACCAAATCTGATTGGCAACTGCACTCTGGATGCAGTTGGAACAAGAGGGGAATTCTACTTGGGTTGGGAAGAAGAATTGGTGAGGGTGACAAATATTGATACAAGGCAATTCAGTTGAGTCATGGTTCGAGGTGCTGGCCAGTGCTTCAAGCTTCTTGTTAATAGTGTGCTATGGACCGGCAACAGATGCAAGGAAAGAAGAGTTTCTGCAGGAGATGCTTGCCATCAAACCAGCAGGTGGAACACCCTGGCTCATACTAGGAGATTTCAACCTGATTTACAAGGCAAGTGACAAGAACAACCTCAATCTTAACCGCAGACTAATGGGAAAGTTCAGGGCGGCGCTAGATAACTGTGAACTGATGGAGATCTCGCCCGCAAAATAGAAAATATACTTGGTCCAATGAAAGAGAGTCTCCCACACCGGTCGGACTTGACGGGGCCTTTGTAATCAGATTGGGAGCTTCTTCTACCTAACTTTGCCTTGCAGGCCCTCTCAAGCGGTGCCTCGATCACTTCCTAGTTATGCTCGCGCGCCAAGAAGTGGTGCCCATAAAGGCCGATTCCGTTTTGAAGATCATTGGATACACACGAGATGGCTTCCCGGAAGTGGTGCAAGAGGCATGGCAATCTAATCAAGTGGGATCAGCGCACACGGTGATAAGAAAAAAGCTTGCAGCGACGGCCAAGGCACTAAAGCGGTGGAGCAAGCCTCTTTTCGTAATGCAAGGTTACAGCTGCATATTGCAATGGAGATAATCTTGAGACTTGATGTGGCTCAAGAGAGCAGGATACTATCTATGGCTGAAATAAACCTCGAGCTGAACTAAAACTCGAGTGCTAGGCCTAGCTGCCATGGAGAGATCAAGACGAAGGCAGTCATCAAGGATGATTTGGGCGAAAGCGGGCGACGCGTGTACAAAGTTTTTCCATTTGAGGATGGCATCCGGGAAAAGGAGGAAACACATTGCCTCCCTAAAACGACAAGATGGAACTCTAGCATGGTCTCATGAGGATAAGGAGAGTATCCTGTACCACTACTACTCGGGTATGCTTGGCACAAAAGTGAGGAGAATTTGTAACATCAACTGGAACTACCTGAACTTTGATACTTTACAGGAGATACAAGGCCTAGAGCTAGATAAGCCGTTCACTGAGTAGGAGGTTGAACAGGCAGTCAAGAGTTTGCCAAATGACAAAGCGCCAGTCCGGATGGCTTCACAAACAACTTCTACAAGACTTGCTGGCCAATTATCAGACATGACATCCTCACAGCCTTCCACAAGTATCTACAACCAAAGACCTTTGTGGAGCCCTAGAGTACATCAATGGAGCACAGTAGTCCGATCCCGAAATGCGAGGTAGCATTGGAGCCAAAGGACTTCCGACCCATTAGCCTCATACATTCCTTTGCCAAACTATTCACCAAGGTGTTGGCAAGGCGGCTGTCTGTCTACATCGACAGCCTCATTGCGTCGGCTCAAAGTGCTTTCATCAAGAAGCGGTGCATTCAGGATAACTATCTCTATGTCAGGGGACTGGCCAGACACTATCATAGAACAAAGACCCCGGCCTACCCGATCAAGCTGGATATCGAGTAAAGCATTTGATTCTGTCTCGTGGGAATATCTTCTAGAAATGCTCTCACATAGAGGCTTGATCGAAATGGACTGATTGGATTGCGTAGTACTAAGGTCTTCATCTTCTAATATCATGCTCAACGGATGCCGGGGAAAACAAATCAACCACGAAGAGATCTCGGGCGGGGTGACCCCTGTCACCCTACTTGTTCATACCGGCGAGACACACTTAACAGAATCTTTGACAAAGCTACGAAGATGGCATGCCGACACCGCTGAAAGGAAGACGGGCTAGGTTGCGCCTATCCCCGTATGCGAGACGATGCAGTAATTTTCACAAACCCAATTAAGGAAGATGTCGGTTGCATTATGGGAATCATGAAATCCTTTGGTGAAGCAACGGGACTGCAGATCAACATGTCAAAGAGCACAAAGTGGCCTCCATAAGGTGCAGCGGCATAGACATGGATGAGGTCGACAGACTTTCTTTGGCGCACGGGTTGGCTTCCCAATTTGATACAGGACTTCCATGACCCTTGGTCGAATTAGGATGGTCCATCTCGTAGTTCATTCGGGACGGAGCGAAGGCCAAGACTGGCCGGCAAGGAAAGATGATCACGGTGGCGGGCAGGAGAGAACTAATCGGATCGGTCCTCACAGCTCTACCGGTCTACCTAATTACCTGTCATCAAGCCACTAAAAAAGTTTCGAAAGAGATGGATAAGATACGCGGGCGTTTCTTGTGGGCCTGGAAGTGGTCGGTGACGGGTGGGAAGTGCAAAGTTGCTTGGACAGTGGTCTGTGCACCTACGAGCAAGGCGGTCTAAGTATCAAGGAGCAGGAAGCTTTTAGCGGGCATTGCGGCTCGATGGCTATGGTTTGAATGGGATCTTCGCGAAAGGCCATGGAAAGGGCTAGACTTACCGGTCGACGGTAAAGACCGTCGGTTCTTCCATTCGGCAAATAAAGTGCAGATTGGCAATGGTCGCGGGCGTCCTTCGGAGCTGTGGCTCGATGGACAAGCGCTGCAGATTTGTACCCGGATCTTTTCAGGCACAGCAAGAGGAAAAATCGCTCCGTGTCAGAATCCCTCATTGGCCAAAGGTGGATTCAAGATGTAGATCACAAAGCATGAACCAACAGCACATTGCAGACTTCGTGATGCTATGGGTGAAGCTACTAAATGTAGAGCTCGTGCCGGATCGGGAAGATAAAATCACATGGACACATTGCGCAAATGGACAGTATTCAGCTCATTCGGCTTACAAATTACAATTCTAGCACATCCCCAAAAGCACAACGGCAGACCTCACACGGACAACGCGGGCACCGCCGAAATGTAAGTTCTTCACATGGCTTCTCCTATTGAACGAGTGTGGACAGAGGCAAGGCTGCAGGTTCGTCGGTGGCCAAATGAGTATTTACGTCGGCTATGTGTCCGGAATCTAGAGATAGCAGATCACCTCTTTATGGAATGCCCGGTGGCCAAGTCGATCTGGGAAAGGCTTGCACGTTGGTTACATATCCCAAGTTTTGCCAGCAATTGGAGCAGCTCGGCTTCGATCAAAGAGTGGCTGCTGGACCTCGTTAGTGGCTTACCTCCTCAAGTCAAGAAGGGGCGACCTCCCGATCATGCTCACCTTGTGGGAGATATGGCGCGAAAGGAATCGGAGAGTCTTCGACCGAAATTGCAAAGACATTCAGCACATCATGCAAGGCATCCGGGGAAGAAGCAAGAGTTTGGGCTTATGCAGGAAACAAGGGTGTGAAAGAAATCCTGTCGTATTGCCGGATGCTTCTTATTCTAGTTCTTTAACTGTTGTGACTCAGTTTGATGTAAATTAGTCTTGTTGTTTTCTTAGGGGTGGCTATGAACTCGGTATTGAGTTGTAAGCAAAGGGGGAAGGGTGCGGCGCAGCTTGCGCCACCTGTAACTTGTAAAACTCTTCATTCCACTTATCAATGAAAGCCGGTAACGGATCTTTCAAAAAAAAAAAAAAGCTACGAGAGAACCCTCGCAGCACACGTTTACAAAGGAAGTAATGAGTAACCTGGAGAACACAAGAGATAACTGAAAGAAGGCGAATGGGAGAGACCCTCCACCATTAACTTAAGCTACTGAACTGCAAAGAAAAAAAAACATCAAGGCAAAGGTGCCAGCAAACTAGATATGGCGCAAGCGGCAACCATGGTGGCAAAGCATCCACCTGAGTACGCGGCGACCATCACACCCTCAACTTCCATTTCTTGTGATGAGATTGAGAAGGTGACCTCTTTGTTTCTTTTTGAGCGCCAAGTGAAGTTTATATGTGGCGTTGGAGGCAACTAACATTGCTGTCCAGTCCCGGGCATGAGCGGCAGGGACCCAACCTACAGGTGCCCATCGAGATGTTCCTGTCCTGTTGCTTATTTCTTTACTGTCAGATTGAAGCCACATTTTTGTGCTTGAATATCATGTGAAGAATGGCATTGGCGTTGGAGTTTCTTTTATGCATTTAAATTTCTTTCATCTGGTAGACTGTGGTTTCTGCAGGTAGCACCATTGATTTGTTCAGGGATGATTGTAGTATGTACGAAATTCCTGACAGAAGGTTTAATTTGCCTGGTCATTCTGCTAGCTCTAGTAGATTTTTACATAGTAAAACATTTCATAATCAGTGGATCCTTTCTGTTCACCGTAAACATGAGCAGTGTGCTGGCCGTAAAAATACACAGGGCGGGCCGAAAACCCTCTATTTCGTGTGCCGGAGATGCAACTTAATATATTTTTTTTAAAGAATAAAAGATGCAAATTACCATTTACAAACAAAACTAGGTTCACCAAATGTGGCCTGGAGCAGATCAGCCAAGGTGATTTGGGGGATTTTAACCTTATATTATAATACTATATTTGGAAGCAACAAAGGACCGTGCAGTCCAGTCCACTAGGCGTGGAATTAATAAAATGGCATTATTCTCTCTTTTTATTTTGAAAATTTGAAGCCTTCATTGCAACCAAAGGTAGAGAAGAAGCAGTGAAGCCACCGTGCAAAGCTCAATAATGGACAGGCCGGGACCGGGACTATGGGCTCCTAAACAAGCCTCCTGGTTTGAACAAACCTCTCCAGTGTTGTTGGGCAAAATATCTGGTGTAAACCACATCTTCGGTGCAATCGTGAAAACCCTTTGTAAATTATACTTAGGAGTTTCTAAAACTTTTGAGACTATGCACAACAATAGTGTATCTATAGATGTGCATTGTCACAAAATTTGAGATTCAAACTCATTTTACAAAAATCATACAAACATAACAAATTCACTTGCACAAAATATTCCAGGAATCCTATCCTCCCATGCATATGCAAATGAATTTTTTTATTTTCATATGAATTTTTACTGAGTTTGAAGCTCAAACTTTATGATAATGCACATTTATAGATGCACTATTGGTGTGCATAGTTTCAAAAATTTTGAAAACTCCTAAGTACGGTATTAATGGGGTTTTCATGGATTGCATTGAAGATGTGGTTTGTACCGAATATTTTTCGGTATTGTTGTTCTCCCATGCCACTCGTCTCGCTGCAAGGAGCAAAGCCAGTCCCCAGTTCCCTCTCGCGTCGCTCAAATTTCGCTGCAAGGACCACTGGTAGACTGGTCTTTGAGGCAGCATCAAAGTTTGTTTAGGGATGACAGTAGTATGTATGGTATTTCTGACAGAAGGTTTAATTTGCCTGGTCATTCTGCTAGTTCTACTACTGAAATACTAGCGAATTTTAACATTATATGCCTGCGTTGTTACACTTCAATGTTAAAGTGAAGCTTGCGAGTGGAGACTAGAGTGGCTTCGGCGAACTTAACCAGACTAGAGTGAAGAAAACAACCGTGAGTCAATTGCCAACACAAGCCAACCTATTCAAATCTAATGATTCATCAGAACTTACCAAAAAAAAAACACTACTCATCTCTATAACCAAATGTTCTTCAAACATTCTTGTAGCGCTAAGGAAGAAGTCTACTTTTCCACACCTAACTTTTACGGAAGTTCACTTTTCCTCCTCAACTCTAAAACTGGGCAAATCACCTCTCTCAACTTTTCAAACCATACATTCTACCTCCTTGGAGTGGTTTTGAAGGTGGACTTGCTACAGTGAAGGACAATTTTGCTACAGTGGCAGTGGTTTTGTCTTTTTCTTTTTATTTATTTTGGACAAATCTTTGAAAAAATCATAGTAAACCATAAGAAATATAAAATAGAAAAACCAAATTTGTTGGACTCGCATGAGGAGATCCATATAGTGAACATATAATATGGTATGCTTTAGTATAAAATTTTTGCTACGAAAGTTTTATCCTTTTCTTTTTTATTATTTACTTGGCTAAATCTTTAAAAATCATAAATCACAAAAGAAAACATAAAATAGAAAACTCAATTTTGTTGGACTTCACATGAGTAGATCTACCTAATAAACATATAATATGGTTTCCTTTAGTCCAACTAAATAATTATAGAAGCTGCTTGACTATGAATTATTTTAATTAATTGTAGAAAAGCGTAGATCCAAAACTACAACAAAAATTTTGTACTATGTAGATATGGTCATATGAAGTCTAACAAAATTAGGTTTTCCATTTTATGGATTATTTTGTGATTTACTATGATTTTTCAAAAAAAAGCCAAAATAAATAATAAAATAAACATAAAACTTTCATAGCAAAAATTGTGTACTAAAACATGCCATATTATATATTCACAGTATAGATTTACTCATATGGAGTCAAAAAAATTGAGTTTTCTAGTTTATGATGTTTGTGTGATTTACTATGATTTTTCAAATATTCCACCGAAATAAATAAAAAAGAAAAAGACAAAAACACCATTATCGTAGTAAAACCACTTTTCACTTAGCAAAACCGCTCCCGAGAAAGATAAAATGCATGGTTTAAAAAATTGAGAGAGATGGTTTGACTGGTTTTTAGAGTTAGGGGGGGAAGCGGATGTGAAAATTGAAGGATGAAAAATAGACTTTTTTTAGCGATAATGCTACTAGCTCGTCATTGTGGTCTTGGGCCTCCATAAAAGCACGTGGGCTCCTCCGTGCGTCTAGGAGCAGCAAAGCAAAGCAAAGGCCTGCTTCTGCGTCTAGTGGGCCGCCTGCTGGGCTCTACAGGCCGTGCGATGCAAGAGATTCTATCTTTCGCACGGAAAGCCCCTTATTTAACAAAACCGTTCTAGGCACTATTTGAAAAGTTGAGAGAGATGATTTGATTGGCTTTAAAGTTATGGGAAGAAAAGCGGACGCGAAAGTTAGGAGAGGAAAAGTAAACTTTGTTTTCTAACGCTAATGCTACTAGCTCGCCGTTGTGATCTTGGGCCTCCACAAAAGCACGTGGGCTCCTCCGTGCGTTAAGGAGCAGCAAAGGAAAGGCCTGCTTCTGCGTCCAGTGGGCCGATTGCTGGGCTTTACGGGCCGTGCGATGCAAGAGATTCCATCTCCTCCCTCCCATCAACAAGTACCGCCGCTGCAAGAACAAGCCCCTCTCCTCTCATCCGCGGCACCGGCGACCAGCGGCCACGAGCTCGAAGCCTTGCACGTTCCTGGTGCCCTGTGACAACAGCAATCGCATCGCGGCCGGCGGGATCAAGGCCAACCTCAAATACGGCGACGCTGCCGCGAAGGCCAGGGCCCTGAAGGAAGCCCTGGCCCTCATCATCAGCGGCGACACCTCCCACTTCCGTGACCTCCCCGCCATCATCCTCCGCAACGTCGTCCCTGCGCGGACGAGGACCTCGGGGTCCGAAGCTCGTCCTCCTGTACCTCGAGACCGTTTACAAGGGCGACGACGTCTTCGGTGGCGTGCCCCCGGACGCGAGCCTCGTCCGCGACTACCTCCGCCGGAACCTGCAGCACCGCGACGCGTACGTCCGCGGCCTCACGCTGCGGTTCATCGGCCGCCTCGCGCACCCGGACCTGCTCGAGCTGGTCGTGGAACACGTCGTCAATGTCTACCACCGGCGTCGCCATGCCTACTCCGCCATCTTCGCCATCTACCGCTGGCCCAGGATGCCCGACGGCCGCCAGCTCCTTCCCGACGCGCTTGACCTCGTTGAGCACCAACTAATCTTCGAGCGGGACGAGGCCGTGATGAGGAACGCGTTCTTGATGCTCTGCACGTTCGTGCAGGAGCGGGCGGTGGAAATGAGGAGTGTGCTGGCCATAAAAATACACAGGGCGAGCTAAAACCCTCTATTATGTGCCGGAGATGCAACTTAATAGGTTTTTTAACAAAAAAAATGATGCAACTTACCATTTACAAACAAAATCAGACTAGGTTCACCAAATTAATGCGGACGTGGAATTAATAAACATGGTCTCAGCAGTACTCGCGGATTGCCATAAGTACTACAAGGCTATCTCTAAGCTCAATCAGGTTGATCAGATTATCATGCCTGATGACCCGGTGGTTTGAGATGAAGAAATCTAGCTTTCACAAGGACAATACCAGAGAAATGAGATTAGCGAATGTCAGAGACATACTCTCAGTTCCATTTTTTTTTTTGACAAGGAAACAACTTTCATTAATTAGCAGCAAAGTGCTGCAATATGCATACAATGTTCAATGGATACACCATTCAGGGCCACCGCAAAGGGGTAATTTTTGTCATGAGTAGGATTACTACATTTAACGTACAAGGCCTCAGAGAAGGTTCCTGAGTGCTTGCGCGCCTGCGATGCTAGCGGATGAGCATTCGTATTATCATCTCTGCTGATTTTGATCACTCGGTAGGTTGGACCTCTGACAAGATCTAAAAACCTTTGAGTGATGGGTTTTATCCTCCAGTCAGGTGGGGAATCTAAATCTCCGGAGTTGAAGAAGTCAGCCAATATTTGGCTGTCAGTAAGGAAACTGATACGATGGGAGCCAATTCTAGTGACTATTTGAGCAGCAGCTGACAAGGCAGCAGCTTCCGCCATAAGGACCGAGTCACAGTGTTGCACCTGTAGTTTGATGTAGAGGTTTTGATTTTGTGAGGGATCAGCAACGTGGATGCCCAAGCCAGCCTTCTTGAAAGCTAGAGTGTTATAGCATCAGGCTGAATTGCGGCATCAGAGTAGCACCTGATATCTTCTGAATCATCACCTGCAAAGGAGAAAGGCACATGCACCAAACTTTGTTTTTGGCGCTGGGTCATATTTGGAGTTGAAACTCCATTTGGCCCTGTTGACAACAACAAGTTTATGGTGCTGATAAAAGCACGAACAGCATAGTGCACCTGCATGATAGACCACTTATGTTTTTTAAAACGAAGCTCGTTACGAGCTTTCCATATGTACCAGAGGGTAACAAGAATTTCCATCCAGATGTACTCGTCCCTGCAATTGTTTAGAAGAATATGCAGACTTTCTTGAACACCGTCCTGTTCAAAGGGGAGATCCGAAGAGCGGATAGGAGGATTAAAGGAGAACCAAACCGCTCTAGCAAAAGAGCATTGAAAGAAGAGGTGATAGTCATTTTCAGGTAGATTACAGTAAGCGCGGTTGATATCAATATGAGTCGATAAACTGCCGACTCTTTGACCTGTTGCAAGGGCTCTGCGAAGCAGCCTCCAGATAAAAGTTTTAATATTCGGAGGGAGAGTTTTGTGTTTCCATACCTGTTTCAGAATGTTCATGGCTCCTGTTGATATGCTTCTTGGACCCTGCGAAGGAAGGACAACCTGCAAATCTTTGTTTAGGTATTTGAAAGCTTCCTTTGTTGAGCATTCACCCTTGGTAGAGTGGTTCCATCTAATAACATCGTTTTGATTTGAATGTACAACGGGAAGATTGTGAATAATGGTGGAGGCAGTATTATCAAAAACCTGATTTACAAAGTTAGAGTTCCATTCAAAGGTACCTGGAATCCAGAGATCAGCTATAGTATTTGGAAGATTATTAACAGTAATCGGAAAGTTAAGATGTGAGTAAATTTCCTTCCAAATTTGACACCAAGGAGTAGACCAGATGGAAGAGTTACCTTTTTGAATTTGGATGGAGCAATTACTAATGAGAATGTCCTTAACACTCATAATGGAGGACCAGAACGCAGATCTTATTTTGCAATTTTTTGCCTTCCAGAAGCTGTCATAGGGGTGGTATTTGGCTTTAAGAACTGTGAGAGAAAGGAATTCTTACTGTGGCAATTTTCCAGGCTGCATTGAGCAGAAGGCTTCTATTAACAGTCATAAGGTCTCTAACCCCAAGACCTCCCTCTTCTTTAGGCCTGCAGATGTCTTGCCGGGATCTAAAATGGAAGCTATTTTGATGATTCTCCTCGAAACACCGAGACCACCAGAAATTTCTTATGATAGAGGTTATTTTTGAGATAAACTTTTTAGAAAAAAGGATGGTGGTCATGTAGTAGATTGGAATGGAGCCAAGGACTGAATTGATGTAAATAAGTCTACCAGCATGATTCAAACTGTGAGCTTTGAGTTTGTTGAGTTTAGCTCGAATTTGTTAATAATGAAATTATAAGCCCTGTGTCTATCTTTGTGATTAAAAACGAGAGGGTGACCCAAATAAATAGTATTAGGAGACATGTCTTGAACAGGGAAAAAATTTCTTACCTTATACTTACTCTTGTTCATCAACATTTTTCTTGAAGCAAATAGATGATTTTGCTAGATTAGGAGTTTGCCCTGAAGCACTGCAGAAAGACATAAGAATTTCCTGTATTTTGCTAGCTTCCTTTTCATTTGCTTGTCCACAAACAATTAAGTCATCAGCAAATAATAAAGAATGGATTGGTGGACAATTCGGCCCAAGAGAAATACCTTGGATCTCATTAAGATTTGATTGTGTTTGCGAGACGGATCGATAATACATTTACGCAACAATAAAGAGATAGGGGGAAAGAGGACAACCCTGTCGATACCTCTTTGAGGACGGAAGGAGGAGAGGGCTCACCATTAATAATCACCGACATGGTGGTAGTGGAAATGCATTTGTAGACCAGGTTGATGAAGGAATCATTGAACCCCCTGTCTTTTCGCGCAGAAGTAATGAAGTTCCATTCTATTCTATCAAAAGCCTTGGCAAGATCCACTTTGAGGAAAAAGGCTTTTTACTTCCAACTTTTGAGATTAAAATTTGTGGATAATCTCTTGGGCTAGAATGATATTGGAGGCTATGTATCTGCCCTGAATAAAAGCCGCGGGGAAGGATGGATGATATGTGGAAGGTGGTTTTTGATCCTATCGGCAAGAGATTTGGCTATGACCTTGTAGGCTACATTACAAAGACTGATAGGTCTGTAATCTTTGGGACTGTTTGGGTTATTGTTGACGATCGTTAAGTATCAATTTTATACCGTCAACGCAGCAAGAGAAAGGACTAATATGAGTTCACTTGTTAGATATAGGGGTTACACTGACAGAATTCCACGAGTTTTGGTGATTGTCTATTTTGCAGGGGGTTATCGGAAAGAGAACCAAAGGAGGCCCACATGTCATGATTACATAGAGATAAAGATCGAACGGGTAAAATTATATAATCTAGAAGACTCCAGAAGGCGACCCCTGAAGGCTGGGCCCCACCTGGCAGGGTGGCCAGTCGGCCGACCCAGGGGGGGAGTCGGCCGACTCCCCATCTCCACCAATCAGGTGGAGTCTCGTGGATCCTGCCTCCACCGCCTTTGAGGATGAATAATTATCGTCCATTTAGGTCGGTTTGATCCGAGGGCTGTGGTTCATCCTAGGGGCTATATATTCAGAGCCCCTGGCCCCTGGGTGAAACCCTAATTCATTCAAGAGTTCATTCTCTCATCAGAATTCGAGAAGCGAGCCACCATCTCAATTAGAGCTCCATAGTTTAGTAGCATAGCTACATAGGAATAGATCTAGAGGGAATCAAGCCTAGCTTGGAGTCCGGATACGTCGGAGTTCTTGGTAATTCCCCTTTACATTCTTGTAATATTCATCATTGTTCGTGATACTATGAGTAGTACTTTATTCTATTCTATTATATCGAGACTTGACTTTGCTCTATTTGATTATGTTCTCAATTATATTGTTCTTAGTTTACTTTGATTATATGTTTAGCATAGTTGGACTAGAATTATGTTTATGCATAGGATCGTATAGCGCTTGCTCATTAGATCGATGGGTGAGTGGTAAATATTGTGTAGGCGTGGTGCCTAGACCGTATTTATCTGCGATTGCACCCTATATTCCGGATCGTGAGGTAGATCGCGGGAGTGAGTCTGTTGAGTCCTTTGTAGCCCTTCTCCCGAGTATAGGTCTAGAGAACAAACCTATTACATTGAAGTCATTGCTATGTCTCTTGTCTTTCTCGGTAATATCACTATGCATAGATGTAACCTTTTCCCGCCATGATTGCTAGATGTTCTTGCACTAATCATTGTATGCTTTGACTCTATAGTTAGAATAACATAGGATTACACCCTAGATCGTCCTAGTCCATGCTAGTGTTATAAGCTTAGAGTGCTAAGTTGAGATGGCTGATTACTATTATTTTATGTGGCTAAATGCTCTCATTTATCTTATGTCATTTATCATTCATTCCTATATTTTATGTGACACTTACCCCGTATGAGATGATCGATAGACAAGGTTAAGCTCTCCATTATCGCATGTGCATTGCTCATCACTCATTATCCAAAGTGCATTCCCTTCCCAGTGGTAAAATTATAAATAACGATACCTGGATTACTCCGGTTAAAATGCTACGATGATATATTTACGTGCGCTTGCGGAACCCTTCTTATTTCAGTTGCACTTAATAGACATCAACAAGCATTTTTGGCGCCGTTCGGGGAAGGTTGAAAGCCAATGGATAATGAGCAGCATTGCACTACATAATGAGATTGAGCACTTTGTCACCATTCTCTACTCATACTGAGCCTTACCCTTGTCTTTCGTCTATTTTTATATCTTATGCGGGGTAATGTATGAAAAAGACAATTCTTCCCGATAATTATATTGACGATCCGAAGCTTTATTCAGAAAGGCCAGAAGCAGGTTGAAGAAGACCAATCAATCATCATCATCAACTCAACTTGGAAGTTTGTCAGAAGCAGAAAGTCGACCTTTCATTCGAGACTTGACACCAGCGTTTGAAGCCATGGCGAACAAGTCACTCCGCGAGTTCTCGGCTCCACTACGGATAACATTCGCCTTTGGACCCGGTGCGAACATCGAAGGAGCTTTTGAGCTCAAGCCTGCGCTAATCAACATGGTGCAAGCAAGCCGGTTCGTGGGAAGGCCCATGAAGATGCTAGTGCTCATCTCCAACACTTTACGGAGATTTGTAGCACATTCACTATCAAGGATGTCCCCGGAGAGATGCTATACTACTTCGCCTCTTCCCATTTTCACTCTTGGGGAGAGCGAAACGTGGTTCTACGCCAATAAGGAGAAGAATACTACGTGGGCATTATGTTCCACCAATTTCTTGGCGAAGTTTTTCCCCATGGGCGAGACAAATGCTCTTCGTGGGAAGATATCAAGCTTTCGGCAACACCATGATGAGGCTGTCCCGAAGCTTGGGAGCGCTTTCAAGACTACATCCTCGAGTGCCCTCATCATGGCATGGAGAATTGGCTGCTTATGCGAGACATTCTACCATGGGCTTAGCAACAAGCACACATGAGACGATGGATCCGCTGCGGAGGTGCATTCTTATCACTCACTATTCCTCAAGCCACGGCTCTTGTGGAGAAGATGGCATCCAACCAAGGTTGGAGTGAAGAAAGAACTCGAGACCCGCAAGAGAGGAGGAGGAATGCACCGGTGAAGGAGGTACACATGCTGTACGCAAAATGGATTTGCTAATGAAGAGGCTCGATGAGAGAGCCCCGGAGAAGAAAGAAGTCATGCATATACATGATGCTCGCATGACATGTGAAGAGTGTGGAGAGGCTGGGCACACAAAAGGTGCTAAGCGCCCGGTAGCTGAAGGAGGACGTGAACTACCTCAACAACAACAACAACAATAATTACTATCGTCCTCGCGGAATCAAGGTTGGAATCGGCCCGAGCGAGACGCCTAACTACTCAGGCAATTATTCAGGCAACTATCAAGGTAACAACTCCTCCTACAATAATTACAACCAGCCGCCTTTGAGAGAGTTGGTGCTAAACCAAGGCAAGATGATGGACAATCTGTCCAAGAAGCTGACATCAAATGACAAGGTCCTAGAGACACTCGGCAACGGGATGGATGGCTTTTCCAATGCCATCAAGAGTCGGCTCGGCTTCAACAAGATACTTGAGTCGCGGGTACAATAGCTTGTTAACCTTGCTCCCTCCACTTCGGCCAAGGAAAAGCGGCGGGACAACCCGAAGAGCTCGAAGCGCAAATCTTGTTGATATATTCAATGTAGAAGATAGCCGGAGTGATCCATCGAAGGGGTCATGGATTGACTCAACTCGCCAATCAAGAAGGGCGATCCGGGGAGACCAGTCATTCCGATCTCCATTGGAAGTACTAACTTTAATGAGGCAATCTGTGACTTCGGTGCAAGCATCAACATCATGCCAAGAGTGATATATGAGAAGCTATTCAGATGCCCCTTAGCATACACAACCATGTGCTTACAGCTTGCAGATCAGTCACTCCGTGTTCCTTTGGGAGTGCTTGAAGACATATGTGTACGAGTAGGCAACTCGAATGTTCCAGCAGACTTCGTGGTAGTGGATACAGGCAATGATGAAAGGTCCCCTATCATTCTGGGACGACCATTCTTGAACACTGCTGGAGCCATCATGTATGCCAACACTGCCAAGATCATCTTCAACATCAAGGGCAAGAGAGAAACCTTCTTCTTCAAGAACAGTGTTGCGGTTCAGCACACCCTCATCAACGGAACGGTGAGAAGAAGAAGAGTCCAGCTAAGAAGAGCAAGAACAAGAATAAGAAGACCAAGAAGACAGAGACGGTGAGGATGGTCACTGCAGTCCATAAGGAGCATGACCACTTACTCGGGTCCCCACGTACGATCAAGAAGGATGACCCGGTGTCCCAACCATTCAATGCTCCATCAACGAAGCTCTTTCAATAAAGCATGCGTGACACCGGGTCGGGCGTCAACATTATGGCCAAGGTAACTTATGAGTACCTATATGGCACTATGCCCTTGGAGCCCACCTATGCACGGTGAGATGGCGGATCGGACATTCCGCTTCGTCGAAGGAGAAGTGAAGGATGTCCTCATCCAGATAGATGACCATTATGTCCCTACGAGACTTCCTAATCATTGATATGGGAGATGACTATGATCCTCCAATCATCCTAGGAAGACCATTCCGAACACCACGAGCTATCATCTACATTGGGACGGGAGAGATTCACTTCCACTTTCCCACCGAGAAGGTACGCCGCTACTTCAATAATAATTATATAATCACCGAGGAGCCCAAGAAGAACAGAGCAAGGAGAAGGCAGCGTACCCGTCGCGAGAACAAGAAGAACATCACTACGAGATGGATGGGCCGACTATGAGGGAGAAGTGTCAAGATATGAAGATCGGTACCCGGAAGAGAAGAACATTGTAAAAGAAGAAGAGGTGCTACCGAGAAGAAAACCAAGTGCCCCAAGAAACTTCCTCCTCAAGGTCATCTTCTCCAACAAAGAAGGTGTGGAAAATAAAAGTAAAATCAGAATCAATTCCTACACACGGCGACATCATCCGAGGCGCCGGCCAATGCGCCCCTTGAAAAATGAGCGAACATGACAAGTCATTCGGAGGACTTAAAACCACCGAACGCCGCGCCAAGAGGTAACTTGGTATTTATCGGCATTACTTTTCAGCATTATATTTTTTACCTTAGTATATTTATTTCCCTACTTGCATCTTAGTTGCATCTTTACTCTTTTATCTCCGCATTTGAAAAGAAAATAAAGATGTTGTGCATTTGCATCCGAGAAAATCGTCAAGCCCCATGTGGATAGTCATTCTTGTGGTGGCACAAAAATAATTTCTCGGCATATTTATTTCCCCGTCTCGCATTCCTTAAATAATAAAAAGATAAAAATAATTCTTGTGATCTGTTAGAACAAGTCTAAGTTAAGAAAGTTCTAGACAACCAAGGCCTAGAGGTTTTATCACTAACGCTTAATTAGTTCCACAAGCTTTGTTGTCTATTTGGAGCTTCATAGAACATCAAGGATCAAGAAGAGCTAACAAGCGAAGGACATCCAGGTCCCCTCGTCGGAGTCTTTGCCCGCGACAATTGAATCTTTGTCTCCAACAAAGCAACTATCTACAACACTCTGGAGGACTAGAACGTCTTCGGTGCTCGTCGGCAACATCGCGAGACTATGTCAACATCCGGCTTGGGGGAGAGCATCCCCGTAAACCAAGCTAAGTGTCTCCAACTTATCTAATTATGCTTTATTAAAGTATGCTTTGTTAAAACAACTAAAAAAAGATGCATAACCATAGAAACCCGGAAAGATTTCCTTATTTATCTTTTCTACTTTTGGAGAGCTCTTGCAATGTTTGTCTTTAAAAGTGATCCCTAGAATAAACTCTACATGGAGATGATGAATAGTTGCTCTGCCGTAATTCCTTTCAAGTACCTAGTTTTCAACCTTGCACTCTCCCGAGTTTTGGACACAATTTGTTTAGATTTGAGATTTGCTCGAACCGAAACTTGTGGGTAGCGAACACTTGATCTAAGTCTAGGTGGTTGACGGGTATGATATGGGAAGGTTTTGAGCTGCTATCTATCTTGTTCCTAGAGATACTAGAGTTCGGAGAATTTATCTCGTGAAAATATTAAATTCCTGCATGATGAGTTCCTTTATGATGAGAGTTCAAATTCCTACCATGCCATATATTCATGCTTACTAGATTAGGAAAACCCATCTGTTTATATAGATCATATTGTAGGTTTGAGTGTAGACTTTATAGGCATTGAGTGTGGTTATCTTTTGTGGACCCATAAGGAATTAGTCACGCAGTTAAAGTCAATACTATGTGCTCTCCATCCATTGATCTATGCTACTTACGTCCTCGAAGCACGCACCCATTTTATAAATACTACATTCATTACGTGCTATCTGTTCCTCGAAGTACCACCCACATATAGATCCATATCCACCACATATTGTGCTATCTCTACCCTGGAGATACGCACTTATGCTGCTCCTACCCTAGGAGTACGCATTCCCCACATATTGTGCTATCTCTACCTTAGAGACACGCATTTATGCTGCTCCTACCCTGGGAGTACGCATCCATCCATTCATCCATCCACATATACATACCCATTCATTTCACATCATCCAGAAAAGGTCCTACTCCTATTCTGGGAGTGAACATCTAGAAATAATCATTGCCGTTTCATTGCCTACATAAAAAGCTCCAGTCATTATCATTTCAAGTTATACACTCCCTGTGCTAAAGTTTCGTCTTCAGAGGATTGGTTATTCAATTAAAAAAAAAAGAGAGAAAAAAAAAAAAAGAAAAAAAAAAGAAAGAGTAGCCAAGTCCTTCCATTTAAGAAGTTTCAAGGTTTCCGAATAAAGGGAGTCATGTTATCCCCAAAGGAGCAAGTGTAGAAGTAGATGTTCACCGGTTGAGTACCCCTCATAATCATTTTCTTAACACCATCATACTATCATCATCCTATTATCATCTTATCATCCATTTCACTTCCTCATTCACATGCACATATGACTTTATTATTATTTTAGTTCCTATTGGATCCATGTCTTAACTGTGCAATATATGCAAGTGAGTTTGAGTGTCTCTCCACCTATGAGCTCCACATAAGCCTATTAGAAAGTAGGGTGAGAGAGAAGGCACTTTTTCACTATGCCTTAGTTCCACAAATACCACATATTCGAGAAAAGAGAGAAGGCATACACTACTCATGCCTTAGAAAGGATCCGAAATACCACAAATGAGAGACTTGAAAGGTTCATACAAGGAACTCGAGTTTTATTTCAAAACCTTGCAAAAACTCCGGGATAATAGTTGATCAAAGAGCGAGAAACATGGCGCTTGACTTGACCGTTCTACCTTTCAACTACTCAAGACCCAAGTGACGGTTACAAGCCCCATGGTGAAAGGTAATATGAGTAAGTTTTGAGTCAGGATAGTTCACTCTAATCCGGAGGAAAGTTCTTGTTTGAACGCATGTGTACTTGTGAGGAATGAAAGCATTGTAGCAACTCCTGATCCATCACTGAGTCTATCTTTGCTCAGGGACGAGCAAAAGGTAAGCTTGGGGAGTTTGTTGACGATCGTTAAGTATCAATTTTATACCATCAACGCAGCAAGAGAAAGGACTAATATGAGTTCACTTGTTAGATATAGGGGTTACACGATTGAGAATTCCACGAGTTTTGGTGATTGTCTATTTCGCAGGGGGTTATCGAAAGAGAACCAAAGGAGGCCCACATGCCATGATTACATAGAGATAAAGACCGAACGGGTAAAATTGTATAATCTAGAAGACTCCAGAAGGCGACCCCTGAAGGCTGGGCCCCACCTGGCAGGGTGGCCAGTCGGCCGACCCAGGGGGGGAGTCGGCCGACTCCCCATCTCCACCAATCAGGTGGAGTCTCGTGGATCCTGCCTCCACCGCCTTTGAGGATGAATAATTATCGTCCATTTAGGTCGGTTTGATCCGAGGGCTGTGGTTCATCCTAGGGGGCTATATATTCAGAGCCCCTGGCCCCTGGGTGAAACCCTAATTCATTCAAGAGTTCATTCTCTCATCGAATTCGAGAAGCTTGAGCCACCATCTCAATTAGAGCTCCATAGTTTAGTAGCATAGCTACATAGGAATAGATCTAGAGGGAATCAAGCCTAGCTTGGAGTCCGGATCTGTCGGAGTTCTTGGTAATTCCCCTTTACATTCTTGTAATATTCATCATTGTTCGTGATACTATGAGTAGTACTTTATTCTATTCTATTATATCGAGACTTGACTTTGCTCTATTTGATTATGTTCTCAATTATATTGTTCTTAGTTTACTTTGATTATATGTTTAGCATAGTTGGACTAGAATTATGTTTATGCATAGGATCGTATAGCGCTTGCTCATTAGATCGATGGGTGAGTGGTAAATATTGTGTAGGCGTGGTGCCTAGACCGTATTTATCTGCGATTGCACCCTATATTCCGGATCGTGAGGTAGATCGCGGGAGTGACGGTCTGTTGAGTCCTTTGTAGCCCTTCTCCCGAGTATAGGTCTAGCGAGAACAAACCTATTACATTGAAGTCATTGCTATGTCTCTTGTCTTCTCTCGGTAATATCACTATGCATAGATGTAACCTTTTCCCGCCATGATTGCTAGATGTTCTTGCACTAATCATTGTATGCTTTGACTCTATAGTTAGAATAACATAGGATTACACCCTAGATCGTCCTAGTCCATGCTAGTGTTATAAGCTTAGAGTGCTAAGTTGAGATGGCTGATTACTATTATTTTATGTGGCTAAATGCTCTCATTTATCTTATGTCATTTATCATTCATTCCTATATTTTATGTGACACTTACCCCGTATGAGATGATCGATACGAGACAAGGTTAAGCTCTCCATTATCGCATGTGCATTGCTCATCACTCATTATCCAGTGCATTCCCTTCCCAAAGTGGTAAAATTATAAATAACGATACCTGGATTACTCCCAGTTAAAATGCTACGATGATATATTCTGTGCGCTTGCGGAACCCTTCTTATTTCAGTTGCACTTAATAGACATCAACAGTTATTGACCTTAGCTGGCGGAGAAAAATGGATGAATGGATAGATCAGGCCAAGAGCAGTCGATTACTGATTCGGGATGTGTGAGGATTTGAGATGAAAATGGGATTCGATTGGAGAGCAAGGTGGGAAAGACGGCTACAGGAGCCAGGGAGTCGGCATACCGCCCAAAATATCTCCCTCTCAGTTCCATTTGATAAAGCTTAGAGAGAAGGTAGAAACTCGAGAGAAAGGTAGAAACTCAAGTGATTCGCAGGGAGGTGGATATGTTACTTCGGCTAAGCAGTAATGAAACAGTGCACGCACTTAGCAAGGCAAAGCTTCGTGCCAAGGAATGGTCATTCTCCGGTATGCACAACTCCTTGTGGTGCACATTCGAGTTGCAAAGATGACTTCATCATCGATCGGGGATCGACGGGGCGAGTATTTTCCACGGTACAATGAAGTACCGGATGACTCCAAGGTTATCTCGAGCTCAATCGATCGATCGATTATCATGCACGATGACCCGGTAGCTTATTATGTAGGGTTTGAGATGAAGAAATCTAGCTTTCACAAGGACAACACCGAGAAATGAGATTAGCGAATGCCAAAGACATGCTCTCAATTCCACTTGATAAAGTTTAGAGAGAAGGTAGAAACTCAAAATAAGGGTAGAAATTCAAGTGATTCATAGGGAGGTGGATATGTTACTTCAGCTAAACAAGAATGAAATAGTGAGCGCACTTAACAAGGCAAACCTTCATGCCAAGGAGTGGCCATTCTACGGGCGTACACAACTCCTTGTGACATTCGGTTGCGGCATGACTTCATCATCGATCGGGGATCAACAAGGCGAGATATTTTCCATGGTATAATGAAGCGGTTGGAGCAAAATTTCCTCAATTCCTAGTCATTGAATTGCTCCATGCTATGTTGTTGGATGAGGTGGATGATCCTATTGCGGTTCAAAAGTGTCGTGAGGCACTTGCATTCGAAAAGAGCCCGATGAACCAAGCAAACATGTCATCCCTTATGATTGTAGCGGTACGTATTGTGAGGGGAGCATAGCATATGCAAAATTAACGATCAAAGCACCGAAAGGATATATCAATGAGGCTAAAGTGTTTTAGTGTTTCTTTGTAATGAAGAACTGTGTCACTAATACGAAGGTTCATGACTTGGCTTAGTACACCGAAACTTGATTGAAGCAACCACCCAAGACTACATCGATGCTTGCGGTTTCTTAAGGAGCATCATTAGTGGTATTTCATCTATGGTCCATTGAAAAAACTTTTTTATAGTAATTCTGTTTGGACCGTTATGGAAAGGCAAGAGCATTTTAGCAACTGGGAAATACTTTAGGTGACAATGTCTATGAAATTTAACCAATGCATCTTGATGTTATTAAGAAACTACAGAAGTTATTAGCTACACTCAAGACACTTTGTAGCACGACATCTTCAGATTACCAAATGTAGATCCTCTCCTTAATTTGTTGTTTGGTGTGAACCTATTATTATACAAATGAAGGTATTCAACATGATATATCACAAGATATAAAACAAGAGTTGAGTGCCCTACGAAGATAGCAAGAGCGCTCTAGTTTGATTGTTATTATATACAACACGTATTTTTATAATCTTTTTTACCATAATTATGTGATAGTCTAATTTGATCTTACTTGTAGTACAAAGAGTCATGTACTTAAATACAGAAATTGTGGCTTAAGGCACTCCATACCATGTATTATGACTATGGTCCAATTATTATGCTCACGCAGAGGTTTAATGAGTTTGTTAAAATATCTTTTCTAGACTTTTTTTATATCTATGATTAACATCTATTCGGTAGAAGGCGAGATGTTATCGTCTTTGGAAAAACAAAAATAATTGTGAGTCAATTGCCAACACAGCCAATCTATTCAAATCTAATGATTCGTCGAACTTAATAATCACTACTTATATCTATCGCCAAATGTATTTAAGGGCCCCTTTCGATTGTAAGATAGGAAAAGGAAAATTTAAGGAATTGAGATGGCATACTTCTCTAATCCTATGAAATTTAAAATAAAGAAAATTTGAATGAGATGGCCTTTGGCTAGAGCTTAGAAGGAACATAAGAATTAGGGGGGAGAGAGAGAGAGAGAGAGAGAGAGAGAGAGAGAGAGAGAGAGAGAGAGAGAGAGAGAGAGAGAGAGAGAGAGAGAGAGAGAGAGAGTTTCCAAGAGGTTGGATCTCATGTTAGATTTCCTCCAAGTGATTGCATAGAAATTTTTATAGGATTTTAGAATGGCCAATCCTTTGTTCCAAAGGGCAACATAGGAAATAGAATTGGAATACTACAAAATTCCTCCGTGGATCCTTAGGCCTTAAACATTCTTGTAGCGCACATACTAAGCTAGTAGTTGTGATCTTGGGCCTCCACATCCAAGCACATGGCCTCGGTTGTTTAGTGTGTGAAGCCTGTGGGCGTATTGTGGCGTTGTGGGCTTGTCTAGTGAGCGTGAACTAGACTATGTGCTATTTTCTCATTCTTTTTCTTTCCTTGCGTAGACTTACTTGTTTTTAGATAATAAATAATTATAATAGGAGTATATCGACTTCAACCTCTTTTAAAGAATAATGCTAGACTCAAAAGTCAAAACTATAATACACCTCTCTATCTCGACCTAGACTCAAAACTTATGTTCATGAAGTTAAGAACGACACGCTCTAACCACGATATAGTCTCATTCCGAAGACATTAGAACCAACGACAGTCGACATGACCATTACATGAAATCACCGAGCCTCAAGTCATCCAGATAACTATAATCTATGTTTCGTTGCAATGTACGGACAAACTTACTAGTTTTATGAAAAATGTATCCACGTGTAAATTCCCTAATATATTTATCCATGACTTGTAAATAAATTGAGGAGCCATTGCCTATTACCAAACAAAAAAAAATTCGAACAAAAAACGATTTACTTGTAGGATACAGGGGACAATTTCTTCACGACGCACATAAAAAAAAGGCACAAATTCCGGAAAATACCTCTCCACTTATGAATTCTCCATTTGGATCCCTATGACTATAAATAAATATAGAGGGTGCATATTCTTACCCAAGCAAGTAGTACCGTGTCAACATTCCGTAAAAACCCGGGGAGAAAGCGCAAAAACAAACCCGCCGAAATGGCAGAAAAACTACCTCCAAAAAAGGGACTGCGGCTCAAGTTGACGTCCGACCCCAGCGCGGGAAGAACCAGCGCAGGTGGCGGAGGCGGAGGCGGCGCTGCAGCACTGCGCCCGCGCCGCGACCGGAACCCTCTTCTCCGCAGCTGCCTTCACCGCCTCGCCCGGTTACTACGACGGCGGCGAGGAGGAGGTTTGTGTTTGCTCCAGCTTCATTCACGCGGGTCTCTTGGGTTCGGTGCGTCGGCAGGTTCTTGATTTCTCGAGTGGTGGCTCCCCCAATTTCTTGGGGATTCTTTCTCCCGTTCTCGTAGAAGGCGAGGGATCCTCGATTGGGTCGGTCATAGGCTGATTTTGGTTTGAACACGTCCCGGATTTGATTGATCATTCATGGGTTCTTGATTTTTTTTTTGGGGGGGGGGGGGGGTGGTGGGGAGCCAGAAAAGAAGGCAGGAAGGAAGGGGGAAAAGCAATGCCGGTTACTGAATGTCCCCGAGTGGTGCCACGGCAATTTCGAATGGCGGTTTCTTGCGGTGTCTTTTGCGAAATGCTTGTCACATTCTGGCTGATTCCTGCCTTCTGAAGTTTTTGGTCGCTTTATTCATTTAGCTTACTGTGTGTCATAACTTGGGTTTCCATCAGGGATTTGATCCAATTGCTGGCTGCCTTCTGGTTTGGTTTTATTTTTCTTTTTCTCTTGGTATTTCGTGAAAAGAAAACTCGGTATATGTTGAGCACATTATTTGGATTTTTTTTTCCTATTGGTATCTTGTTGTAAATGGACATCTCATGATACCAGAGTCATGTCGTGACTTGCATATTTTCTGGAAAGTTTTTGTTTTAATTATGTGTCCTTCATTTGACTAGTAGTAGAATAAAACAGGTGAATTTACTGCCATTATGTCATTG
The DNA here is from genome assembly GCA_018135685.1 of Themeda triandra. Lineage (NCBI taxonomy): Eukaryota > Viridiplantae > Streptophyta > Magnoliopsida > Poales > Poaceae > Themeda > Themeda triandra. Next base: position 415,215 of record JAENPR010000491.1, read on the forward strand.
TCTTCTCCCTGCTTCCATTTGGAAAATATGAATTACCTGATGATTGTGACTCACTAGGATTTTGAGGGCTTCACAGAGGAAGAGCTGGACGTACTTGAAAGAAGAAGTGGATGCGGTTCTCTGTTCATGAGTGATCCTCTAGTTCTTTGTGTGGACTCGGGTGACCCACAAGATCCCCCTCCTTATATTGGCCGGCAAAATTGTGAGCCGCTCATCACACAGGAGTTCTTTTCACTGCGCCACAATTGGCAACATCTGCTAGATGGCAAGAAGACATACCTCCGCCCGCCAAAAAACAACCGTGTTGCCTAGGACAATTATGCCAACTGCCTCTTTGTAACCCCAGAACCTCTTGAGAAGGCACTACGATGTCAGGTATAAATATCGTAGCCTCATAAGCTACTTAACTGAATTTACTTGTTATTCCTTAATCATGAATTGTTTCTCCTTCACAGTGAAGTTTCTTTTTTTTGTGCTTAATGAAATGGTCTGATGTCTGAAATTTCATACCATCATCAAGTATCCAGAAGTGTTACCATTGTTCTCTATTGAACACCTGTGATGCCCTGATCATATCCTGTTAACTGTGTTTCTAGACAAGATGTGATGATGATTTAAACATCTTTTGGACTGTGTGCAGATTCCTTGAGCACGTTCTAAGTCTTGTCTTAGATATTCCAGTTATGATTTCTGAAGTAGATAAAAAATACAGCTGATGCATCTCTCGGTCAGGCTTGATGTTTCTATTCCATTATCGAGAAAATGTTACCCATAAAAAATAGATTTGGTCTTTCCCACTAGTGTCCTGGAAAAAATTGTAAATATTGCCATGAACAGATATAATGTGCCCTGCAGTATTTGTACAATAAAAATATCATGAAAGTCAACCAGAAAGTCAAGTGTGTCTTAAACGATGTTGAATACTTGGCTACCAGAGACTTCATGGGTTCATAATGTTTACTGCAAGCACTAGCTAGCTTGAAATCTTTTATACGCAAAGAGATTTTGCCATATAGGTCTTATAGAATTTTTTGTAAAAAAAAAAGTAAACTCGTGTGGGCCTTGCCTCAGCATGACTTTTCTGGATCATTTTAAGTGAATCTTATGAATCAATTATTAATTATGCCTATGTGATGCTAACTCTCTTACAACCATAGGAGCCACTATCTGATTTTGTTCGTGAAGCTGCAAAAAATTCTATTGTTCAGTAAAATTTTAAGGTTTGTTTTTACCTTATTACAAACTTGACTCTAGAAGCACTGTCATTATTAACTTTTTGCATTCCTGAAAATCATTCTTTGTGCAGATTCTTAGTGAGCATTATGTGTGCATCAGACAAATGCGATGTTGTTGCTTTCCTTTTCTCTTACTTGGTAACTATCGTTATCTTGTTCATGATGATGTTGTTGCTTTCTTCTTCTGCACAAAATCTTAACATGCTAGGCTTGTAAACAGGAAAACCTTGGGAAAATGCAAGGTAGTCAAGCTGAGGTCACTCGCTTAATGGACTGTGTCACAAGGTCCAGAGAGAATTTCTGTCATTTACATTGGGATAGTGCGTACTTCTCAAATCCTGAAGCATTTTTCTCAAGTCTTGTTTCTGTAAGTATTATCTTAACTTAGAAAAGTATGAATTTGTATTGTCTGATTATTTTATCTTAAATATTTCTTAGTGATCAGTTCAGCCAGTTATCCACAAAATAATCCTGTGGGTCATCTATTAGTTGCCTAAATAGTCATTGTACCCCATGCCTTGAATTGTAGAGATTATGTAATGTATATTTGTTCAAAGGGTTGTAAGTACTGCTGGGAATCTTGCTCTGCTCTGTTTTTTGGTTGGGAATAAGGGTTTGCTGCAGCTAGAATTGGCTTCATCTTAGTTCTCTGGGTATTCATGCCTGGTTATTCTCTTGTTCCTGTGGCAGGTGTATGCAACTTCATAAATGTGTTAGGGTGTGTTTTACTTCAAATTTCTCTTCTTAATGCAATAATACACAACTATCCTGCACATTAAAAAAAATGTAATGTGTGTCTCTAAGACTTTTAAGACAACGATTTAAATAAACAACAGTAGGGCATAATTTATAGTTTTATAGGGAAAAGTGGGAGCTTTGTTTTAAACTAATAACAAGACAGAGTGCACAGACACATAGACAACATGGATTACATGAACTACATGAACAAAACCAACTTAAAAACTCATGAATAATCACATATATCTGGGTCTATATTATACTTCTTCTTTTCTCTCGAACGCTATATCATATTTCTACACTACACTGAAAATGCACTTTACTATCTGGTATGCATTTCTTTTTTCTTTTCCATTTTCCCTGCATTCACTATCTATTGAGATAACTATATTAATCATGCCGCAAATGTCTTTATTTTCTTTCACGAGTTCGAGCACTTGGTCAATTCAGTTGCGAATGGGTAAGTTTAGCTTATTACACCAATGATCCAATTCTTTGAATAATATTTACCTTCACAGAACATTTTATTTTATTTGTCCTTTCTAGGCTAAATGCTGATGAGCATTACAAGAGAAGCCTACAGGAGATTACGTCATCCAGGAGTGAGGATATATTGTTTTTTTGGGATGTGTTGTTTGTTTCTTTGTTCTCTATGTAACATTTTCTTTGGTTAGTTCTTTGTTTGCTTAGACTGCTGACAGAGGTTCATATCCGTACACATCATGTGGACTGCGAGCCAGCATTCCGTGAGCAAACCCAAGCCCTTTTGGTTAGTGTTTCTGGCTGCTATACAGTCATTTTCAGAAAATATGCTTGATTCATTTTAAGTAGTAGATTATTTTCGTCTTATGCTGATTTAATAATTATATTTTGTTAATGATATCCGCACTTTCCCAAGTTAGTCTTCTCTCAGCAGAAATATGCAAACCCTAGAAATAAAATGGGGGCAACTTTCTTTTTTTTTTGGTAAATATGGAACAACCAAGCAAAACAATACTATTTTTCCATCTACAAATAGCTCTCACTGTTCTGCATTTGTGGCTTTGGTAACAGTTTTGCATAACATCAGTGCGTCCTTTTGACGCTGAAGCCGACATGCTACAAATGAGTGCTCTATCAAATGCACTTGGCATCCCATTGCACCTGGCACTTATGGACGTAACCATGAACAAGGATGGAATTGTGAAAGTGAAGTGCTTTGACTTCTTTTCACAGTCACAATCAAGAGCAAGCAGAACATCAGGACTTCTCAGTTAAATCAGATGTTACTATCTGTCAAGCGCAACTGATAAACACCCAGAGCAAGGAGGTAGCAGCTCAACCATGTCGGCTGGAAACTTATTTTCATCTGATCACATCCCTTCAGTCACCTTACTGGGTAGGAAAGGTCAATGTGACATTCTTTATGGCAAGTGAAAAAGATGCAGCAGCCTCTGGTGAACAGTTCTAACCGGAACTGTTTGGGTAGTAACATGGAAACCTATTGATAACCTACTCTAGTATGGGTGTGTCGGTGTTTCGTACCCCGGGGGTATAACACCAACGAGTAAATTTCTATGCGTGCTCCCTAATCTGGATGGTGATGCAAGAAGGACACAAGCGTTTATCCTGGTTCAGGCCAAGAATGCCCTACGTCCAGCAGAGGGGAGAGATTTGTATTATCTTGCACCTAAGTGCTTGTACAGGGGTGAGTACAAGGTAGTCCTGAGACTTAGTGAGTGAGTGTGAGTGAAGGCGTAAAAAACGTGTCCTAGGCTGGGCCCTGGCATCCCCTTTTATAGGCCAAGGGGAGGCTCAGGTGTACAGAGTAGATAGGGCTGTCGTGGGTGTGACGTCGAGATACATGCGCCATGTCGTGTCGTCGAGACTGTAGACGTTCCCTCTGGTCTGGTTCGAGCCTGTAGCGGTATGGTCATTGATGGCCTGCTTGTCCTCCTCGGTCGTGGGCTGACGTAGTCGAGGTGCGGTGCCGGCGTAGCCGAGCACGTGCGCCCGGGAACCCTGCGGGATGGTCGTCGAGGTGGGAAAGACAGGGCACTGCTTGCTCCGTACGCCAATCGCGTCCGCCATTACTTCCTCGAGCGCCTGGGTGCCGGCTCGAGGGGTCGTCGACCCGAGCGATGGGACGGCACGACGTGTTTGATGGTGCGGGGGCTTGACTGCGGCGCCTAAAGGGGCCGTCACGCGTGGCACAGTGCGTAGCACGGCTCCACAGTGGCACCTGCCATCCTTGAATCCAGGGGATGGGCAGCGTAATGGCGGAGGCGACCGGCGCAAGTTCCACTATTGCAGGCCTTGTAGCCATGGGGTTAGGCGGCGTCAGAGTACTTTGGCGCTGTTCGAGCCCTGTAGCCACGTGCGCGCTCTGGACAGGCAATGATTGAGGGTAGACTCGAGCGGTTGCTCGCTCGGGCGTTCTCCGTCCCGCTCGAGCGGTTGCTCGTTCGAGCGGTTTGCGTCATCGTCTCGAGCGGTCGCACGCTCGAGCGGTTTCCGTACTTCTCTGTCGAGCGGGTGAGCGGCCGCTGCTCGAGTTTAGGAGGTTCTGAGGCTTTGTGGGCCTGATAGTGGGCCGGCCCAGCTCGAGGGGGATTGGAGGCTTCCCTGGTTAGTTAGCTTTTGGGACTCTTAGAGAGGGATGAGGCTGATTTGCTCATCTCTAATTCACCCAATTTAGGACCCCTTAATCTAGGTATCCGACAGTAGCCCCCGAGCCCTTGCTTGATTGTGAAAAAACTTCAAGCAAGGGATCATGAAGTGGAGTTGAAGTACCGAGACTTAGGGTCGTGTTGTTTCGAGGAGTCGTTTCGTTCTTTCTCCGTGGGGGCGCGCGGCGTCCCGCGGGGGTAGTTTCGAGGCCCCGGAGGAATGAGGCATTCCTCTGGGGGCTTTGAGATGAATGGGTTTAAGTAAGAGTATTATTAACTGGAGTTGTAGCAGCTCGAGGTAGGAGGTTTCTGATAACTGTTCGAGCCCCCGAGTATTTCCTGCTCCTCCCGTGTCGAGGGAGGTTGTTTTTGTGTGACTCGAGCCCCCGAGCCTCGAATGGCTGGGCTGGAGTCGTGATCCAGTTCCTCGCTGGATCTCTTGGATCAGATCCAAGTGGTGAGAGGTCTGACACTACTCGCGACCGAGCGAGCGCCATACCCCCCTGTAAGCTGATGGCGGGTAGTCCAAGTGAGGGCTCGCCTCCTTTCGAGGGGTGACGGCTTCGTGGCCCGGGGGCGCTCTCATTAGAGCAGGGCGCTTGGTTTCCAGAGGACCAGCCCCGTTCGAGGGGACCGGCGGCTCGAGTGCCTCCCGTCGATGGGATCTCTTGGATACCTAGTGCCCCGCCTTGGACGCGCCATCTGGGTTCGAGGGTTCGTTCTCGAGCGGAACCTTTCGAGGGTTCCTTCCCATAGGCGCCCCTAACTCGGGTGCTCGAGGGCGGCTGTTCGAACCCGTCCGTGGGTCAGCCTCCGCTCCCTCGAGACTTACTTGTGGGACCGGGGTCCCCAGGTTTCTTACCGTGTAAGGGACCGTCTGTCGAGACGTCCCGTCATTGCGCCCGTTCGAGGCGCATCCGTCCGTTGCAAACGGCGCGCCTTTTTAGGCGGAAACCGGCGCATCGTGGTGATCGTGTCTTGGCGACGGTTCCGCTCCGTCTCGCGACGCGTGCGCCCTGTAAGTGGAGGTAGGTGGCGGTTTGTCAGGGCAATAAATGCGGTTACCGTTTTTCGTCGAGTCCGCCGGGGGCGCGCGGCCGTTGGATGGCGCAATCTAGGCCGTTGGATGCGATTCACGCGGATCGGTTTTGGGCTCTATAAATATGGAGGAGCAGGCTCCCGGTTCTTCTTCCCCGCATTCTCGCCTTCCCTGCCGCTCACGCCGCCAGTTGCGCTTTGCTTGAGATCCAATCCGCCGCTGTCACCATCTGCAACCGCCGCCGCCGCCGTCCGCGACCACCAGCGCCCGCGACCGTGCCTGCTTTCTGCGCCGTCGTTCCCCGCGCCACCATTCCTCGTGCGCCGCCGCCGTCGTTGCTCCGCCGTCCCGCTTCCGTCACCGACATGAGGAGGTCAGTCAGGAAGTCGGGTCAGAGCTCCGGTCAGGGTGCCGGTGGAAAAGGCAAGGGCAAAGGCAAGGAGCCTCCCACGCCGGTGGTGATGGAGGATGCGCTTCCGTGGCCTCGGTCTTCGGTGACCGAGGTGATGCTGATCAACTTGGTGAATGGCGGACTGCTTCCGCCCAATCCGGCGGAGGGGTTACCGGAGTGGCGGGTGCCGGACGACGACCACTTCGAGCCCAATCCCCCGCCGGGCTACATCCTGAGTTTCATCAGGTTCCACCGGCGGGGGCTTGGTGCGCGGCCGAGCCGCTTCATGCGGGCGCTCCCCCACCATTTCGGGGTTGAGCTCCAGCACTTCAACCCCAACTCCATCTCGCTCGCGGCTACTTACGCCGCCGTGTGTGAGGGTATCTGGGCATGGCGCCGCAGTGGGACTGTTCACCCACATCTTCAAGGCGACGCTCTTCACCAAGGCGGTGAAGGACAAGGAGGCCGCCGACGACGATGGTGATGACGGCGACGAGGAGGAGGAAGAGGAGAACGAGGAGGAAGAGGAGAAGAAAAAGAAGCCAAAGGTCCGCCGCTATGTTCGAGCGGGTTCCTGCTCGATCGGGCTGAAGAGGAAAGAGTGTTGGCTATCCGGCGCATGGACGTTGAACAATGCCGCTGGGACCGAGAATGGTTCTACCTCCGCAACGAGGAGGGCCTCTTCCCGGAATACACCGGCGCCGTGCTAACCGCGCCCGGTTTCAAGCGGACGCACACGGCCGCCGCAGCGCGCCAGCCCCGCATGGACTCCCTTCTCAACGCCATTTCGAGCCTCCGCAACCGGAGGTCCGGCAACCTCTTCTTCAACATTGCGCACGTGGTTGCCGAGTTCCACAGCCGCCGGGTGCTTCCGCTCGCCGAGCGCCCGTTTCGGCTCGACCAGATGACGGAGGACGCTGATCCTGCGGCGCTCGCGGCCAGCAGGATGTCGGACGCGCCCCTCCCGGTCGCCACAATCGTGGCTCGGGTGCGCGACGCGATTGACGGCGGGAGGAACTTCGGCGAGAACCAAGTCGGCCTCTTCCGTATGCGTCCGGCCTTCAACCTGCTTATTTTCGAGCTCTTCTCTCGTCGTTTCTTTTACTCGAGCGATCCTTATCGAGGCCTGTCCTCTCTCTCTCTTTTTTTTCAGAATATCAACGACCACGCGGAGTCGAGGCCCCCGGTGAAGGAGGACGCGCCCGTCCGCGAGGTAAGACGCCTGAGGGGCGAGCGAGAACACGCTGCCGTGGTCTCGAGGAGGGAGGAGAAGGCGCGAAAGCTCGTGCGCTAGAGGAGAAGGAGAAGCGTAAGGCTAGGCGCCGCCGGGAGCGTGAAATACGTGCGCGGCGGACCCGACCGACCGGGAGCTCTAGTATCGAGTCGGACCGACGAGGACGAGGGCGATGACGACGGGGAGACGACGAGGCGGACCGGCGCCGATGGCGCCACCGACACCCGAGCCCCGACGCCTCCTCGCTCTCGCGTGTGAGCTAGCTTTGGCGCCGGGCCTTCACGCGCGACGGTCGTCGGCCGGTTCGAGCGAGCCAGCCCGGGGAGGAGTCGTCGAGCCGCGCGCTCGAGCGCCGTCGCCGGCCCAGGCGAGGCGGCGGGGGCGTCTCAACGCTCCAGCCACCGCGCTCGCTCGCCGTCGCCGGCTCAAGCAGGGCGGCGAGAGGAGTCGCCCCGCCACTCTAGCCATGGCGGGCGGGCGCCATCTCCGACGCGGCGGGACTCTTCCTCCCGCCATCATTCTTCTTCGACGGGCGCGCACACCCGGCAGCATGAGGCTGCAAATGTGCGCACTTCAACTCTTGCGCAGCCCGACGAGCAACGCCGGGCTCCTTCCAGCGACCGCCGGGCCGAGCGGACCTCGACCCGCAGGACCCAGGATCCCGTAAGGGACACCGTGCCCGTCCCGGCCACGGAGTCGGCCGAAACGAGGGCGGCCGCGTGGTCTCGAAGCCCCGAGCGGCGCAAGCGGCGGGCTCGAGGTCCCCAAGTCCTCGAGTGACTCGAGGGGGCGACCGAGGCTCGACGGCCCCGAGCGCTTTGAGCAGGCCGGGTGGCTCGGGCGGCGCCACCTCGACCGCGGGGTAAGTCTTCGGTCGACCTATCCCTTATTGTACCATTTTGTTCGTGTATGAGTATTTTGTCATAACGAATTTTTGTTTTTCTCTTTCTTCCAGGACTAAGCGTCCCCTGCAGACGTTACCGTCCCTCCCCCCCATGCTGCCTACTAAGAGGCTGAGGACCACAGGAGGGTCGAGCGGCACCCCGTCGATGTCAGGTGGAGTGACCCTTCCCCCTTCTACTCTAGTTTGGTTAGAGCGGGCCAAGGATGCGCTAAGGCGTGGCGGGCGATGGCGCTGCGTCCGTGCGAGTGCGGGGCCGTGACCAAGGCCACGGGGGATGAGGACGCCACCACCACCATGGCCTCGATCGCCCTCCCGCTCGAGACCCCGTCATCGTCGCGCCGGGCGACGCGCGGCGGCGGGCGACCAAGGGGCGATGGCGCCGAGCCGGCGGCCTCTATCCCGGCGACGGGTGGATCGGAGCGGCGGCCCATCACGCTCGAAGACGAGTCCGAGCTCGGGCGCCAAATCCTCTGGCCGGTCGGCTGCGCCGGCTCGAGGAGGAGCGCGAGGGAGAAGGAGGGGAGGAAACGCGGTCGCCACCGATCGGCCGGTGGGGGATGTGGAGATGCGGGGAGGCGGAAACGGCGCCGAGCCTCGCCGGGCCGAGCCCCAACCCCTCCTCGGGATATGGAGGTCGACTCCTCTGCTGGGCAAAGGGTCGAGGACGGGGAGGCCAAAACTGCCGCTCGAGAGGGGGCGCTCGAGGAGCACCCTGCCGCCACGCAAGAGGAGGAGAAGGCGGAGGAGCCGGTGGAGCAGCATGCGGAGCCGGCGGTGCAACCCGCCGCCGCAGCGGCGAAGAGCATCGCCGCGGCGGAGCGAGCGGGCGGAGCCGGTGGTGGAGCAGCCCTGCGTCACGGGTGGCGATGAGCGCCGCCCGAGTGGAGCCGCGGGCCGAGCTAGAGGAGCAGCGGCCGCGCAGTGGGATAGCAAGCGGCGAACTCCACTCGGCGCCGTATCAGGCGCCGCTGCCTCTGCAGCGGCTAAGGGAGGTTATGGTACCTCACCTCATGCCTGACTCGACGACGGGTGAGGTGGAGTTCACCGTCATGTCCGAGGCTGACCACTGGGAGGAGGCCCAAAGGAAGCTGACGGCGTCCGCCATCATAGACAGTCATATGCGGACGGTCGGTTTTGGACGCACCGAGCCCACCGAAGTATCCATCGAGGAGCGGAGGCGGATCGAGGCGCGGGCGCTCGCCCAAGAGGCATCTTCCTCCGGAGTCAACCACGCGCCGGCAACCCCGGGCGAACGAGTGGTGACGGCGGGCGTCGATTTAGAGGCGGTGAGGAAACTCCACTCCTCCGTCGATAAGGAGATGCGGGAGGAGTTCCCCATGTGGGAAAGGCCGCCGCGGGTGCTTCCCCCCCCTCGACCACGAGGCCCCCTGCGATCGTGATGAACGATCAAAAGGAGCTCGAGGCGCATATGGAGGCCGAGGAGCGCCGGCGGTGGCTCGAGCATGCCCCGAAACCGCCCCGTCACTTGTCTCCGAGGACCTGCCTCGGCTTTCTTCCGTGAGTATTCTCGAGCACGGCCATTTTTTTATTCGGACTTATCGTAGCTTGCATCTGATTTTTCTTTTTTCGTGATTCAGACGGCGCAGAGTTGCTCATACGCCAAGTCAGTTCACATCCGCGCCCTTAGCGAGAGCGAGGACGAGATCCGGCGATACGTGCGCATGGGGCGGGATGCTGAGGCGGAGCTGCACCGGTCTGCCCGACTCCTTCGAGAGGCCAACGCCGCCCTGGACGCCGCCAAGGGAGAAGCCGGAAGAGCTCAGGACGAGCTCGCTCGAGTGGCACAGGGGGCCGAGGCGGCTCAGCGGGAGGCCAGCGAGAAGCTCGCCCGAGCCACGCAGGAGGCCGAGGCCGCTCGTCAGAAGTACGCGCAGCTGCACGAAGCCTTCGAGCAGCTCAAGAAGGACGCGGCTACGGCGCTGCAAGGCTATAAGGCCAAGTGCCGGGACATGGAGCAGCTCCAGAAGGACAAGGCCGGCGTCGAGGCCTACGTGAAGGAGCTCCAGGCAACGGTCACCCGGGAGGCTGCCGAGAAGGAGGCCCTTGCCAGCGCGCTTGAAGCGGAGAAAAAGCGGCGAGCGGTCTCCAGACGGAGGCGGTCAACCTCCGCCAAGAGATGACGGAGAAGGACCTCGCCATCCAGGGCGCCGGCAAGGCTTATGAGGAGCTGCGCGTGGAGAAACGCGACATCGAGCGCGCCCTCGGAGAAAGGAGGCGAGCTCGCGCGGCGCTCGAACGCGAGCAAGGGCTCTCGACCCGCTGCACCGGTAAGTGCTCGAGTCCTTTAGTTCTTTTTCGTGCGTGATTCATACGTGTTGCTCGAGTACTTGATTGAGTACTTGATTCTTGTCGTCCTTTTCGGGTTTGAGGCGGACTTGGTGGACGCGCGTGAGTACGCAAAGTCAACCCATGCGCCGGGCCGACCGCGTGCTTTCGGCCAAGGCCCACATCACCGGCGCCATCGACACCCTTAGCGCCAACCGGGGCTTCCCGCCGGTGGTGGACGTCGAGGGGCCGGATGCGGCGAGCTACGCTAGCCGGGTCCGTGAGTTCGGCGCCTCTCGCGGGGTCGTATTCGGGAAGCCCTTGTCTTTGCCGCGCGCCGGACGATGGCCATCTTCTACTCGGGGTTTAGCATCTCGGGGAGGACGCCGGGCGGGATGGAGGCCGTTGCGGCGGCTTCACCTACACCGAGGGCGAACAAGAAGGAGGGGTCAACCCCGGATCGAGCAGCTCAAGGCCGAGGCCGAGGAGCCGGGCGCCGTCTTGGAGGTGATCTCGCTGCGAGAAGTCCTCCCCCGCGACATGGAGTAGTTTTTATCCGGCTGCGAGCCAAAATCCGGGCAACAAGGCCCTTGTAAGAATCAAAAATATTCTGGTCGTGGAATGGCCTAAGCGGCCTAAAATCTTGATGCTTGTAATTTAAACCGTTATGCTCTAGTTTTTCTTTGCGCTTGATGTCATTTTCCACTTCCCGCCTTTACTTTGTTTTAGCTAAGTGTTGGCGCCGTGCTCGAACCATTTCGAGAGGGGATGAGTTAGGGTGCCGTAGCTCGGAAGCGTGGGAAGCCTTGTGCTCGATCGCCCGGCTCGACGAGCTCGAGGTGACGCAAATACTTAGCTTACGAAAAATTTCGAGGCGAGGAGGGGAAAGATTACGTCGAGCTTGTTTTCGAAAAAACTAGGTGCGTTTTTCGAGGACTTCGGGGGTCCCCTCCGGTCTAGCCCCGAGGGGGCTTGACTTTGTGGAAACAAAGTCGAGCCCACCTTGTGTATGAACAACAAGTAAGAAACCGACTTATTTATTCATACTAGCGGTACATTTAGACGAAATATGTACAAAACATCGAGGTCTAGGGGAAAAAGCGACGTAGGCTGTTCGATGTTCCACGCGTTGGTGAGGGTCGAGCCGTTCTCATCGGCTAACTTGTACGTCCCCGGTTTCAGCACCTTGACCACGATGAACGGGCCTTCCCAAGGAGGAGTGAGCTTGTGGCGCCCCTTGTTATCTTGGCGTCGACGGAGCACGATATCGCCGACCTTGAAATCCCTCTTGCGCACATTCTTCTCGTGATATTGCCGTAGCTTCGTTGGTAGCGCGCGAGTGTAGGAGCGCCGTGTCTCGAGCCTCTTCGCTTGGTCGACGGCGTTTGCCGGCCTTTCCGATTAGTACGCTCGTTGTAGGCCTTGAGTCGAGGGGACCCGTACTCGAGGTCAGTGGGGAGGACGGCCTCAGACCCATAGACCAAGAAGAACGGGGTGAACCCAGTGGCTCGACTCTCGGTCATCCGCAGACTCCACAGGACGGATGGGAGTTCAGCTACCCACTTGTTGCCGTGTTTGTTCAAGCGTTTGAAAATCCTTGGCTTCAGACCTTGCAAGATCATGCCATTTGCGCGTTCGACTTGGCCATTAGTTCGAGGGTAGGCGACTGCCGACCAGTTCACACGGATGTGGTACCGATCGCAGAAGTCCAAGAACTTTTTGCCTGTGAACTGGGTGCCATTGTCAGTAATGATGACGTTGGGGACTCCAAAGCGATGGATGATGTCGGTGAAAAACTCGACCGCTCGCTCCGAGCGGATGTTAGTGATGGGCTTGGCCTCGATCCACTTGGTGAACTTATCGATGGCCACGAGCAAGTGGGTGTAGCCTCCCGTCGTCTTTTTGAGGGGTCCGACCAGATCGAGCCCCCAGACCGCAAATGGCCACGTGAGGGGGATCATCTGGAGTGCGTGTGCTGGAAGATGCGTTTGCTTGGCGTAGAATTGGCATCCTTCACACGCTCGAACAAGCTTGATGGCGTCAGCAGTTGCAGTGGGCCAGTAGAAGCCTTGACGGAATGAGTTCCCGACAAGGGTTCTTGGTGCAGCGTGGTGGCCACAAGCCCCCGAGTGCATGTCTCTGAGCAGTTTCCTGCCTTCTTCGATCGAGATACACCGTTGAAGTATACCGGTCGGGCTGCGGCGGTAGAGCTCTCTGTCGTCCCCGTAAAGGACGTAAGTTTTGGCTCGGCGGGCTAGTCGCCTCGCCTCTGTTCGATCCTCTGGCAACTCCCCTCGAATGAGATACTCGAGGAATGGTGCACGCCAGTCGGTCGGTGGGCTCGTGACCTGGTCGATCTCCATGACCGTGGCCCCCGTCGACGGGGGTTCGGTCGTAGGAGCAGGCTCAACGGCTGGTCCTGCCCCAGGCCCCGAGTCCCACTTCACGGATGGCTCGTGAAGATCTTTCGAGAAGACGTCAGGGGGTAGCGGCGCTCGAGATGAAGCGATTTTGGCCAGTTCGTCCGCAGCCTCATTGAAGCGCCTTGGGGTGTGGTTGAGCTCGAGACCATGGAAGCTGGCTTCCAACTTGCGCACCTCATTGCAGTACGCTTCCATTTTTTCATCATGGCAGCTCGAGGCTTTCATCACTTGGTCGATAACGAGCTGCGAGTCGCCTCGAGCATCGAGGCGTCGGACCCCAAGCTCGATGGCAATGCGCAACCCGGTAACGAGCGCCTCATACTCTGCCATGTTGTTTGAGGCGGCGAAGTGGATGCGCACCACGTAACGCATGTGTACTCCGAGGGGTGAGATGAAGAGCAAGCCCGCGCCTGCTCCTGTCTTCATAAGTGACCCGTCGAAATACATGGTCCACGGCTCGGCTGGATGCGGACCGGGGGAGTTGGACGTCGGTCCACTCGGCGACAAAGTCGGCCCGGTACTTGGGATTTGATAGCCTTTCATGGGGCGTACGTGATGGTCTCGCCCATGAGCTCGACCGACCACTTGGCGATCCGACCCACGACTTCCTGGTTCTGGATAATTTCCCCAAGTGGGAATGACGTTACCACCGTCACCGGATGGGTAAGAAAGTAGTCTTTGGAGTTTTCGACGGGTGAGCACGATTGCGTAGAGCAGCTTTTGGATATGGGGGTATCGAGTTTTGGCATCTCGAGAGCACCTCACCGATGAAATACACCGCCGCCGGACGGGGAGCGCGTGCCCTCTTCCCGCCTCTCGACCACTATGACCGTGCTGACCACCTGAGTGGTTGCGGCAACATAGAGGAGGAGGGATTTGGCGGGTACGCCGTCCCTAGCCGGCCGAGGCGGCACGAGCACAGGAGGAGATGTGAGCATGCTTTTCAGCTTTGAGAGGGCCTCCTGCGCCGGGTGTCCATGCAAAGTGCTCGGATTTTCGAGGAGCCGGTACGAGAGGCAAGGCTTTTTCTCCCCGGCGCGCAATGAACCGGCGAGTGCGGCTAGGCATCCGGTGATCTTTTGCACCCCTTTCGGGTCTCGAATTGGCCCCATTCTCATGATGGCCGCGACCTTCTCGGGATTGGCCTCGACGCCGCGCTGGGAGACGATATACCCTAACAACATGCCTCGAGGCACACCAAAGACACATTTCTCGGGGTTCAACTTGATGTTTTTAGTCCGGAGGCATCCAAACGTCAACTTGAGGTCCGCGACAAGGTTTTCTACTTTTCGAGTCTTGACAACGATGTCATCGACGTAGGCCTCGACGGTCTCTCCTATGTGTTTCTCGAAGACATGGAGCATGCAGCGCTGATACGTTGCCCCGGCGTTTCGAAGGCCGAAAGGCATTGTGACATAACAATACATGCCCATGGGGGTGATGAATGAAGTCGCGAGCTGGTCGGACTCCTTCATTTTGATTTGGTGGTAGCCGAGTAGGCGTCGAGAAAGGAAAGTACTTCGCAACCCGCGGTGGAATCAACAATTTGATCTATTCGAGGCAAAGGAAATGGAACTTTGGGACATGCCTTATTTAAACTAGTGTAGTCTACGCACATCCTCATTTTTCCATTCTTTTTCTCTACTAATACAGGATTAGCTAACCACTCGGGATGATGTACCTCCTTGATGAATCCGGCCTTCTCGAGCTTCGCGACCTCCTCGCGGATGATCCTGCGCTTCTCCTCGTCGAAGCGGCGCAGGCGTTGCTTGACAGTCTCGAACCGGGACGGATCTCAAGGCGTGCTCGCGACATCCCTCGGTATGCCGGGCATGTCCGAGGGACTCCACGCAAACATGTCGGCGTTTGCGCGGAGAAAGTCGACGAGCACCGCTTCCTATTTGCTTTGTCGAGGGAGGCGCTGATGACCAGCGTCTTCTCCCCCGAGGAGCTTGGATCGAGTGGGATCTTCTTGGTGTCTTCAGCGGGCTCGAAGTTGCCGGCCTGTCGCTTGGGTGTTGGAGCAGAGGGCTCAGCCGCCATGTGATCGAGCATCATGGCTAGGTCTTCAGATGTTCCCATCACGTTTGTCAGCGATTCCCGTACTCGACGCACTCCACATCGCAGTGGTAGGCGTGGTCGTACGTGGAGTCGACGGTGATGACTCCCTTTGGTCCCGGCATCTTGAGCTTGAGGTAGGCATAGTTGGGGATCGCCATGAACCTCGTGTAGCACGGCCTGCCCAGGATGGCGTGGTAGGTCCCCTCGAAACTGGGCACGTCGAAAGTTAGGACCTCTCGACGGAAGTTCGAGCGTGTCCCAAAGATGACGGGGAGGTCGATGCGGCCGATCGTGAGCGCTTTCTTGCCAGGGACCACTCCGTGGAAGCCCCCGGCGCTCGGCTGGAGGTGAGCTCTTGTGAGGCCGAGCCGCGTGAGGGTCTTCATGTAGATGATGTTGAGGCTGCTGCCTCCATCCATGAGAACTTTGGTGAAGCGGGCGTTGAGGATGATCGGGTCGACGACGAGAGGGTATGCGCCGGGATTGGTGACGTGCTCTGGATGATCATCACGGTCGAACGTGATGGGAGCATCCGACCAGTCGAGGAATTGAGGCGTGGCGGGTTTTAGGGCGAAAACCTCCCTGCGCTCGGCCTTCCGCTCTCGTCGTGTCATCTGGGTGGTTGGGCCGCCGTAGATCATGAAGCACTCGGTGATGGGCGGGTACTCATCGTCGTCGTTGTCGTTGGCTCGGTCCTCGCCACCCTTATCCTTCTTGCCATCGTCCTTGTCGATCCCGAGCCGCTTGAAGTAGCCTCGAAGCATACGGCAGTCCTCGAGGTTATGCTTGACCGGTTCCTTGTGGTACGGGCAGGGCTGCTTCAGCATCTTGTCGAAGACGCCCCCATCTGGTGGGGGTCTAGGCTTCTTGCGTTCGGCTGCGGCCACCTCGTCTTCCACGACCGCACGCTTGCCTTGCTGGTTGCCTTTCTTCTTCTTCCCGTTCTTCTTCTGTACCTTGCTCGAGCCTTCACCGCCTCCCGGGGACGGCGCGGGCTTGTTCCCAGCCCCACCAAAGAAGGCCCCCATGGCCTCGTCGCCGGCAGCGTAGTCGGCGGCGACGTCCATGAGCTCGTTCACCGTCTTTGGGCGATTGCGCCCGAGCTCCCGCACGAGCTCTTTGCAAGTGGTGCACGAGACGAATGCCGGGATGACGTCGTGATCCGGAATGTGTGGCGGCTCGGTGCGCGGCTTTGAGAAACGTCGAGCAAAGTCCCGGAGAGATTCCGTGGTATTTTGCTTGCGATTACGGAGATCCCACGAGTTGCCGGGTCGGATGTAGGTGCCCTTGAAGTTCCCCTCGAAAATCTGGACCGAGGTCGGCCCAATCGTAGATCCGATTGGGGGAAGCTCCTCGAGCCACCGTCGAGCGGTGTCGAGAGGAATAGAGGAAGCCGGCGTATGATTGCCCTATCCTCTCGAGCGCCTCCCCGCGGCCGGCCCCGAAAATCAGCTAGCCGAGCTCGCTTGGTCTCCCCGTTGTACTTGACCACGCTCGTGGGGGTCGAAACGGGTTAGGTAACGGTGTGTTGCGGATTGCTCGCCCGAAGACTCGAGGGCCGGCGGCTCGGGAGCTCGCCGGTCCTCGCCACCGTCGTAACGCCCCTCGATGGGCCTTGTAGCCACGGTCCTCGGCACCCGCAGCCTTGCGTCGTCGGTTGTCGTTGATGTCATGACGCGCATCTTGAGGCGCGCGGTTGTCGAGGATGCGTTCTCGAGCAGGTGCTCTACCACCTCGAGGGGGTGCCTCCTGGTGGACGGAACCCTCCCGCTCGTGCCGTGGTTGTTCTGGGGCTGCCTCACGCTGTCTCGAGGCCGAGCTTTCGGCCTGCTGGACGGCCGCGACTTGGAGGAGCCCTTGGATCTCATCTCGTATCCGCAATGCATGCGGATTCGAGGGTGCCGGCATGTCCCGCAGCAGCATAGCTGCCGCAAGTACATTCTGGCTTGCTCGAGGGAAGTGGGCTGGCTCGATCGGCGCCTCTGGCCGCCCGTCGTTGACGATGCGGTTGAAGACATCTCGGGCCTTTCCTCGAGCGCCAAGAGGTCGAGGAAGGGGCGGATGGTTCCGCTCAAGCGCGCGCTTGAGCAGCTCATTCGCGCGTTCCTCATTCATCTTGGCCTCGATTTCCGAGCCGGGCCCATTGTGCTGCTCGAGCATCGTCTTCGGTCGCCGGTTATCTTGGGCTTGTGGTGGCGGCCCACGCGGCTCGATCACTGCGAGCTCCGGCTGCCGATGTCCCAAGCTGGCCGGCGTTACGTACGCTCGGTGGGCTGTAGGGACGGCCACGGCGGCAGCATCTCTGGTCTCCTCATCCGACGGGACGTCGTTGTTGAGATGGAAACACTCGCGAGCCGGGTCATAGAACCCTGAGTCCGAGTCATCGGAGTCTGGGTTAGCGCTGGACGGCGTCCAGGGCCTCCCCGTGCTCTCCTCCTCGATCCAGCCACGCATATTCCCGACCGTGTTGCGGCGTTGTGAGCCCGGTGCTCTGTCAAATCCGCGGTCCACCGACGTCGGCCACACGACCTCCAAGTTCATAGTGGCACGCAGGAGGGGGCCGGGGCTCTCCTCCCGCGGTCCCATGGCGGCCGGATCGCGTTGGCATAGGTAGTGGCGGTGTTGGCGAGCCCAAACGGGAGCTGCGCCGAGCTCGGTATAGCCCGTGTGGCAACAGGTTGGGCGACGTCGGCCGTGCGCGCGCTCGAGGCGCCACGCCGGGCTCTCTCGGCGAGCGCATGGCGAACGTGAAGCCAGGGTCCACGTCAGGGACTCCCTGTCCACGTGCCACCCCCCGTCGTACACTTGGCACCCCGGCTGGGTGCATCGTGGCGTCTGGCCGGGAGGGCACACGAGCAGGGTGCTCAAGGCCCTGTGCCTGCTGGTGGTGATGCCGATGCTGGTGGCGTCGGCGACGTGGTGGCGAGCCGTGGTGGCGCGGTCGGCGCACGGCCCCACCAGCGCGTGGGGGTGACGAGCGTCCCCCTCCTGGTTCACCGATCGAGAGTAGAGCCATGTCGTGGCCTGGGCCGAGCGACACGAACTCTAGACTCCCAAACCAGATCACCGTGGCGAACGGAAACGAAGAAGCGGGTGATGCCATCCGGAAAATGGCGGGAATCGAGCGAAAAACACGCAGCCCCCCTACCTGGCGCGCCAACTGTCGGTGTTTCGTACCCCGGGGGGTATAACACCAACGAGTAAATTTCTATGCGTGCTCCCTAATCCGGATGGTGATGCAAGAAGGACACAAGCGTTTATCCTGGTTCAGGCCAAGAATGCCCTACGTCCAGCAGAGGGGAGAGATTTGTATTATCTTGCACCTAAGTGCTTATACAGGGGTGAGTACAAGGTAGTCCTGAGACTTAGTGAGTGAGTGTGAGTGAAGGCGTAAAAAACGTGTCCTAAATTTGGGCCCGGCATCCCCTTTTATAGGCCAAGGGGAGGCTCGGGTGTACGAGTAGATAGGGCTGTCGTGGGTGTGACGTCGAGGTACATGCGCCATGTCGTGTCGTCGAGATCGTAGACGTTCCTCCGGGTCCGGTTCGAGCACCGTAGCGGTATGGTCATTGATGGCCTGCTCGTCCTCCTCGGTCGTGGGCGCGTAGTCGAGGTGCGGTGCCGGCGTAGCCGAGCACGTGCGCCGGAACCCCGCGGTATGGTCGTCGAGGTGGGAAAGACGGGGGCCTTGCTCCGTACGCCAATCGCGTCCGCCATTACTTCCTCGAGCGCGGGTGCCGGCTCGAGGGGTCGTCGACCCGAGCGATGGGACGGCACGACGTGTTTGATGGTGCGGGGGCTTGACTGCGGCGCCTAAAGGGGACGTCACGCGTGGCACAGTGCGTAGCACGGCTCCACAGTGGCACCTGCCATCCTTGAATCCGGGGGATGGGCAGCGTAATGGCGGAGGCGACCGGCGCAAGTTCCACTATTGCAGGCCCTGTAGCCATGGGGTTAGGCGGCGTCAGAGTACTTTGGCGCTGTTCGAGCCCCTGTAGCCACGTGCGCGCTCCGGGACGAGGCAATGATTGAGGGTAGACTCGAGCGGTTGCTCGCTCGGGCGTTCTCCGTCCCGCTCGAGCGGTTGCTCGTTCGAGCGGTTTGCGTCATTGTCTCGAGCGGTCGCACGCTCGAGCGGTTTCCGTACTTCTCTGTCGAGCGGGTGAGCGGCCGCTGCTCGAGTTTAGGAGGTTCTGAGGCTTTGTGGGCCTGATAGTGGGCCGGCCCAGCTCGAGGGGGATTGGAGGCTTACCTGGTTACTTAGCTTTTGGGACTCTTAGAGAGGGATGTGGCTGATTTGTTCATCTCTAATTCACCCAATTTAGGACCCCCTAATCTAGGTATCCGACAGGGTGTTTGATTGTGCATCTGCTTCCAAAATGTATCTGGCTACACTTTTGCCCAAGACAAAAAAATGCTCCATTTGTTGGATGTGCTGATGCATGCCATTATGAAATAAATTTGGACTTGTCATAAAATCTGGGGCACTGTTTCTCGTGTTGCTGGAGACTTAAGGGCACTAATACCAGTGGGTAGAACTCCTTACACTGGGAGCAGTGGGATAGATCTGTTAGTTTTTGTGGTTTATTTTTTATTATGGATGTTGTTCCCGTTGCTGAAGCATTGATGGAAGATTCATATTTGGTAAGGGCATATGAAGGACTAGCATTTTCTGATACAACAAGATATGGTTTGGATCATCCATGTTCAAGGAACAATAATACCGAATTTTGCAGCATGAAGGCATTTTTTGAGAGTCCATGTTACTGCAGGCTCTCCTTTGTTCTGTGATTGGTAATGCTTGCTAAAAATTGGATGCATTCTAGAAGGAACTTTAAATTATTAATGATGTGGTGTTTGTATTTTTCTTTTGAAAAATCTTTGAAGACACTTCTTGTGGAGAACTAGCATTGACAGCAGACTTAATCAAATGAAAATGTAGTATGCCAGCGGTCATTCTTCTGGGATCAAAAACTCACGTGTGTGAATGGAGTACTCAATCAGTCTTATGTATTGCTGCAGTTGCATGGTACAAATAGGGTTTGTTGAGTAGAAATTTTAAAGCCATCATGGAGATTAAATTGGAAATATAGATTTGCTTCGAGTGGAAGGTTATGGACATACAGGGCCACCTACTTGACATGATGAGTGGTAGGCATGTGTGTAGGCGTGCATGTACGCTGTGTATGGCTATTTTGGCCTAACTCTCCTTTCTCTTAATACAATGATATGCAGTCCTCCTGCATATTCGAGAAAAAAAAAACCCTACTTGACATGATGAGTGGTTTTTGACATTCAAACACAGACATAATAGCGGAAACTTCTGCCATTTAATTTGGCTATTTTTGGCCAGTTGTTGGACAGTAGCAGTTAATCCCAACAACAGAGGTTACTTTGTCCATTATGTTCACTGGAATGTTGGTGCTGGCTTCCCGGGCACTGGAGTTGTGAGTGATCTGCAGAGAACAGAGACAGCAGAGGGATAGACAAATACGAAGGCAACTTATAGAAGATCTTGTTTCTTCACTTAGTTTAGGTTCTCATCAGTTACCATCTCCCTCACACTGACCAGCATGGCCCTCACACAAACATGGATGAATTACAATCACGGCATGTACGGATGTACCCATGCTGTGCACTTGCATTCAGTTGTATGCCATATATGCTACAGAGTTGCCTGATGGCTATGTGCCTGCATGTTTTAGCTTGTGTGGCAGGCAAAAGCACTGCTTGACAACGTTGTAATCCCTATCGGATCTGGCATTTGACAAGCGCTTGAGCAGCATTAGAAGCACTGCCGTCCTTTACCAAAATTCCTATCCAAAATGTATTCTGGCAAGAGCTGACATATTGCCCGGATCAGGCAGCTCAGGTATCCGAGGGAGCACTGATGTGCACTAAGCTGAGACATTAAGCACAAGGTGAATTTCAAAGGGTTGTACAAACACATATGTGCCGTGCGGCAGTGTACGTGGTTGGCTTCTTATATGTTGTCAGGTCTTGGCTGTACATTCAACTAGGACAATGACAGTATGAGCATTGCCATGAAGCAATGCATTGGGTCAACTAAGACCATCGACCCAATTGCTACAGATTGCAATGAAGCAATTTCGTTGGCTGGGAAAAAGTTCAATTGAATTGTGTCGGGTACCCAGATTAGGGGTCCTAAACTAGGCGGATTAGAAATAAGCAAACCAGTTTTACTCCTCTCTAAATCCCAAAAAACTAACCTAAGAAACCTCCCCAATCCTCCTCGTACTGGGCCGACTCACGATCAGGCCCACAAAACCACATAACCCACCAACTCGAGCAGCAGCCGCTCGCCCGCTCGAGAAAGAGTTACGGGAACCGCTCGAGCGAGCGATCGCTCGAGACGGTGACGGAAACTGCTCGAGCGAGCGACCGCTCGAGCGGCGACGGAGACCGCTCGAGCAAGCGACCGCTCGAGCGGTGACGGAGACCGCTCGAGCGGGCGACCACTCGAGGCTGTCTGCAATAATTGCCTTTCCAGAACGCGCACATGGCTACAGGGCTCGAAACAGTACCGCAGTACACCGACCCCGCCTAACTCCATGGCTACAGGGCCCGCAATAGTGGATCGTACGCTGGTCATTTCCGCCATGACACAGCCCATGCCCCGGATTCGAGGATGGCAGGCGCCACTATTACGCCATGCTTTGCACTGTGTCGCACACGGCACTCCCCCAAAACGCCATGGTCAACTCTCCGTACGGCCGAGCACGTTGCTCCATCCCATCATGCGGGTCGTCCACCCCTCGAGGCAGCCCTCAGCCGCTCGAGGAATGATGGCGGATGTGACTGGCGCATGGGGCGTGCAGTGATGCGTCCATCCCACCTCGACGGCCGCTCGACAGGATTTCCGGGCAGGCCTTCATCGCCCACGCCTCGATTACATCAGCTCGCATCGGCCAAGGACCGTCGGGCCATCATCGACCATGCGCTACGAGGCTCGACCCGGGTAAAAGCAGTGATCCACAGGCTCGAACCGGATAAAGAGGGGCATCCACAGTTCCAGCTGCTCGACCCGACGCCCATACCTCGATGTCATGCATACGATTGCCCTACCAACTCTTGTACTCCTGAGCCTCCCCTTGGCCTATAAAAGGGGATGCCAGGGCCTAGTTTAGGGCAGGTTCCTAAGACCATGCACGCACACCAAAACGTCTAAGTCTCAGGACACGCTTGTATTCACCCCTGTACAAGCACTTCGGTGCAAGATAATACAAGTTTCCTCCCTCTGCTGGACGTAGGGCATTCTTTGCCGAACCGAGGATAAAACCGATTGTGTTCTTCTTGCATCACCATCCGGATTAGGGAGCACGCTTAGAAATTTACTTGTTGGTGTGATACTCCCGGGGTACGAAACACCGGCGGTTGGCGCGCCGGGTAGGGGAACTGCGTGTTTCACCCGATTCCTGCCATTTTCCGGATGGCATCTCCCGCTTCCTCACTTCCGTTCGCTACGGTGATCGGTTTGGGAGTTTGGAGTTTGTGTCGCTCGGCATGAGGCTATGACATGGCTCGCTCTCGATCGGAGAACCGGCGCTCTTCACCCCCACGCGGCGGTGGAGTCGTGCGTCGACCGCGCCACCACGGCTCGCCACCACGACGCCGATGCCACCGGCACCGGCTTCATCGCCGGCCACGCGGGGGCCCAGTACTCGCTCCCGTGCCCACCCCGCCGGACGCCATGGCACACCCGGCGGGGCGCCGAGCGCACGACGGGGGTGGCACGCAGCGAGGCTCTTGACGTGGATCCCGGCTTCACGTTCGCCATGCGTTCGCCGAGAGCCCGGCGTGGTGCCTCGAGCACGCGCGCGGCCGGCGTCGCCTAGCCTCTTGCCGCACGGGCTCTATCGAGCCCGTCGCGGTTCCCGTTCGGGCTCACCAACTCCGCCGCCACGTACGCCCGCGAGATCCAGTCAGGAATAGGGCCGCAGGAGGAGAGCCCTGGCCCCCTCCTACGCGCCGCCATGAATTTGGAGATCGTGTGGCCAGCGTCGGTGGACCGTGGGTTTGATAGAGCGCCTGGCTCGCAACGCGGCACCACGGTCGGGAACATGCGCCGCTGGATCGAGGAGGAGAGCACGGGAAGGCCCTGGACGCCGTCCGGCGCCGACCCCGACTCCGATAACTCGGATTCAGGGTGCTATGACCCGGCTCGTGAGTGTTTCCGCCTCGAGAACGACGTTCCGTCGGACGATGAGACTGGAGACGACGCCGTGGCAGCCGCTGCGGCAGCCAACCGCCCCGTCAGAACGCCGGTCCTTGGAACACCAGCGGCTGGAGCCTTGCAGGTAATCGAGCCTCACGAGGAGCCACCGCGGGGGCAGGACAACCCACGGCCTGAAGATGATGCTCGGGCGGCACAGTGGGCACAGCTCCGGGAGATCGAGTCCAAGATGGACGCGGATCGCGTAAACTGGAGCTGCTCAAGCGCGCCTTCGAGCAGAACCAGCCTCCTCCTCCTCGAGCTCTAGGCGCTCGAGGAAAGGCACGGGGTGTCCTCAACCGCATCATCAACGATGGACGGCCACAAGCACCGGTCGAGCCGGCCCGCTTCCCTCGAGCAAGCCAGAATGTTCTCGCGGCAGCTATGTTACTGCGAGACATGCCGGCACCCTCGAATCCGCAAGCATTGCGGATACGGGATGAGGTCCAAGAACTCCTCCAGGTCGCGGCCGCTCAGCAAGCCAAGAGTTCAGCCTCAAGACTGCGCGAGGCGGAATCAGACCAGACAGCCCACCTGCCACGGCACGAACGAGAGGGCTCGGTCCACCAAGAGGTACCCCCTCGAGGTGGTAGAGCCCCCGTTCGTGACCGCATCCTCGACAACCGCGAACCTCAAGATGCGCGTCACGACATCAACGACAACCGACGACGCAAGGCCGCTGGCGCCGAGGACCGTGGCTACAACGCCCATCGAGGAGGGCGCTACGACAGCGACGAGGACCGGCAGGCTCCCGAGTCGCCGGGCCCTCGAGTCTTCAGTCGAGCTATCCGCAACACGCCATTGCCCAACCCATTCCGGCCCCCCACGAGCTTGGCCAAGTACAATGGGGAAACCAAGCCGAGCTCGGCTCTCACCGACTTCCGGGCGGCTGCCCGCACCAGGGAGGGCTCGAGAGGACAAAGCGATCATACGCCAACTCCTCTCGTTCCTCTCGGACACCGCCCGGCGGTGGCTCGAGGAGCTCCCCCCTAATCAGATCTACGACTGGACCGATCTAGTCCGGATTTTCGAGGGGAACTTCAAGGGCACCTACATTCGACCTGGCAACTCATGGGACCTCCGTAACTGCAAACAAAATACCACGGAGTCCCTCAGAGACTTTGCTCGACGTTTCTCCAAACTACGCACCGAGCTACCGCACATCCCCCGACCACGACGTCATCCGGCGTTCGTCTCAGGCACCACGTGCAAAGAGCTCGTGCAGGAGCTCGGGCGCAACCGCCCAAAGACAGTTGACGAGCTCATGGATGTCGTTGCCGACTACGCTGCCGGTGACGAGGCCGTGGGAGCTTTCTTTGGCGGAGCTGGGAGCAAACCCACGCCGCCCCCTGGTGGCGGTGAGGGCTCGAGCAAGGCCCAGAAGAAGAACGGGAAGAAGAAGAAGAAGGGTAACCAGCAGGGCAAGCGCGTGGTTGTGGAAGAAGAGGTGGCCGCAGCCGGACCGTAAGAAGCCTCGACCCCCTCCGGATGGGGCCGTCTTCGATAAGATGCTGAAGCAGCCATGCCCGTACCATAAAGAGCCGGTCAAGCATAATCTCGAGGACTGCCGCATGCTTCAAGCCTACTTCAAGAGGTTCGGTATTGGCAAGGACGATGACAAGAAGGACAAAGGTGGCGACGATCAGGCCAACAACAACGACGACAACGGGTTCCCACCCATTGCCGATTGTTATATGATATACGGCGGCCCTGCAACTCAGATGTCGCGTCGGGAGCGGAAGAATGAGCGCCGGGAGATCTTCTCGGTGAAGCCCGCCACGCCTCAGTTTCTCGACTGGTCGGATGCTCCCATCACGTTCAACCGTGATGACCATCCAGAGCACGTCACCAACCCCGGCGCGTATCCTCTCGTCGTCGACCCGGTCATCCTCAACGCCCGCTTCACCAAGGTCCTCATGGATGGAGGCAGCAGCCTCAACATCATCTACATGGAGACGCTCGCGTGCTCGGCATCACGAGGGCGCGGCTCAAGCCAAGCGCCGGGGCTTCCACGGAGTCGTCCCCGGCAAGAAGGCGCTCACGATCGGCCGCATCGACCTCCCCGTCTATTTTGGCACGCGCTCGAACTTCCGTTGAGAGGTCCTCACTTTCGACGTACCTGGTTTCGGGGACCTATCACGCCATCCCGGGCCGCCCATGCTACGCCCTAGTTCATGGCAATCCCCAACTATGCATACCTCAAGCTCAAGATGCCGGGCCCCAAGGGAATCATCACCGTCGACTCCACGTACGAGCATGCGTCTTCTTGCGACGTGGAATGTGTTGAATATGGGGAGTCCTTGGTCGCATCCAAGGAGCTAGCCAAGACGCTCGACTGCCTGGCAGCCGAGGCCGCCGCACCAGCACCCAAACGGCAGGCTGGGAATTTCGAGCCCGCCGAGGACACCAAGAAGATCCCGCTCGATCCGAGCTCCTCGGGCGAAAAGACGCTGATCATCAGCGCCTCCCTCGACATCGCATAGGAAGCAGTGCTCGTTGACTTTCTCCGCGCAAACGCTGATATGTTTGCGTGGAGTCCCTCGGACATGCCTGGCATACCGAGGGATGTCGCCGAGCACGCCTTGGAGATCCGTCCCGGTTCGAGACCTGTCAAGCAATGCCTGCACCGCTTCGATGAGGAGAAGCGTAGGATCATCCGCGAGGAGGTCGAGAAGCTCGAGAAGGCCAGTTTCATCAAGGAGGTACATCATCCCGAGTGGTTAGCTAACCCTGTATTAGTAGAGAAAAAGAATGGAAAAATGAGGATGTGTGTAGACTACACCAGTTTAAATAAAGCATGTCCCAAAATTCCATTTCCTCTGCCTCGAATAGATCAAATTGTTGATTCCACTGCGGGTTGTGAAGTACTTTCCTTTCTCGATGCCTACTCTGGCTATCATCAAATCAAGATGAAGGAGTCCGACCAGCTCGCGACTTCATTCATCACACCTGTGGGCATGTACTGTTATGTCACGATGCCCTTCGGCCTTCGAAACGCCGGGCAACATATCGGGCTGCATGCTTCATGTTTTTGGCAAACATATAGGAGAAACGGTTGAGGCGTATGTGGACGACATCGTAGTCAAGACGTGTAAGGTCGAAAACCTTGTCGAGGACCTCAAGTTGACGTTCGGATGCCTCAAGGCTAAGAACATCAAGTTGAACCCCGAGAAGTGTGTCTTTGGAGTGCCTCGAGGCATGCTGCTAGGCTACATCGTCTCCCAGCGCGGGATCGAGGCCAACCCCGAGAAAGTCACGGCCATCATGCGGATGGGGCCGATTCGAGACCTGAAAGGGGTGCAGAAAATCTCGGGGTGCTTGGCCGCCCTTAGCCGATTCATCGCACGCTTGGGAGAAAAGGCTTTGCCTCTGTATCGACTCCTCAAAAAATCCGAGCATTTTGCATGGACACCCGAGGCGGAGGAAGCCCTCTCGAGGCTGAAAAACATGCTCACCTCCCCTCCCGTGCTACCGCCTCGACCAGCTACACCCGACAAACCCGCCGAGCCGCTCCTCCTCTACATTGCCACGACCACGCAAGTGGTCAGCGCAGTTATAGTGGTCGAGAGGCAGGAAGAGGGGCACGCGCTCCCCGTCCAACGGCCGGTGTACTTTGTTAGTGAGGTACTCTCAGATGCCAAGACTCGATACCCCCAAATCCAAAAATTGCTCTACGCAATCGTGCTCACCCGTCGAAAGCTTCAGCACTACTTTCTTAGCCATCCGGTGACGGTGGTATCATCATTTCCACTTGGGGAGATCATCCAGAACCGGGAAGTAGTGGGTCGAATTGCTAAGCGGTCGGTCGAGCTCATGGGCGAGACCATCACCTACGCCCCACGAAAAGCTATCAAATCCCAAGTACTGGCTGATTTTGTCGCTGAATGGACCGACGTCCAACTTCCCCCGGTACAGATTCAAGCCGAGCTGTGGACCATGTATTTCGACGGGTCGCTCATGAAGACAGGAGCGGGCGCAGGCCTACTCTTCATTTCACCCCTCGGAATACACATGCGCTACGTGGTGCGGATCCACTTCACCACCTCGAACAATATGGCAGAATATGATGCTCGAGGCGACTCACAACTTGTCATCGACCAGGTGATGAAAGCTTCGAGCTGCCATGACGAAAAAATGGATGCGTATTGCAACGAAGTGTGCAAACTGGAAGCAAACTTTCACGGCCTCGAGCTCAACCACATCCCGAGGCATTTCAATGAAGCCACAGAAGAGTTAGCCAAGATCGCGTCGTCTCGAGCGCCGCTCCCCCCAGACGTCTTCTCGAAAGATCTTCACGAGCCATCCGTGAAATGGGACTTGGGGGCTGAAGCAGAACCAGCCACCGAGCCCACTCCAACGACCGAGCCCCCCTCGACGGGGGCCGAGGTCATGGAGATCGATCGGGATTCGAGCCCACCAGCAGATTGGCGTGCGCCCTTCCTCGAATATCTTGTTCGAGGGGAGCTGCCAGAGGATCGAACAGAAGCAAGACGGCTAGCACGTCGGGCCAAAACTTACGTCGTCTACGGAGATGACAGAGAGCTTTACCGCCGCAGTCCGACTGGCATACTTCAACGGTGCATCTCGATCGATGAGGGCAGGAAATTGCTCAAAGACATGCACTCGGGGGCTTGTGGCCACCACGAAGCGCCAAGAACCCTTGTCGGAAATGCTTTCCGTCGAGGCTTTTATTGGCCCACGGCTACCACGGATGCCATCAAGTTAGTTCGAGCGTGTGAAGGATGCCAGTTCTATGCCAAGCAAACGCATCTTCCAGCACATGCGCTCCAGATGATCCCCTCACGTGGCCATTTGCGGTCTGGGGGCTCGATCTGGTCGGACCCCTCAAAAAGACGACGGGAGGCTACACCCATTTGCTCGTGGCCATCGACAAATTCACCAAGTGGATTGAGGCCAAGCCCATTACCAACATCCGCTCGGAGCGGGCGGTCGAATTCTTCACCGATATCATCCAACGCTTTGGAGTCCCTAATGTTATCATCACTGACAATGGCACCCAGTTCACAGGCAAAAAGTTCCTGGACTTCTGCGATCGGCACCACATCCGTGTGAACTGGTCGGCAGTTGCCCATCCTCGAACTAATGGCCAAGTCGAGCGTGCCAACGGTATGATCCTCTAAGGACTAAAGCCAAGGATCTTCGACCGCCTCAACAAACATGGCAAGAAGTGGGCGGCCGAGCTTCCATCAGTTCTTTGGAGTCTACGAACAACTGAAGGCCGAGCTCCCATCAGTTCTTTGGAGTCTACGAACAACTAAAAGCCGAGCCACTGGGTTCACCCCATTTTTCCTGGTCTATGGGTCAGAGGCCGTCCTCCCCACTGACCTCGAATACGGCTCCCCTCGACTCAAGGCCTACAACGAGCAGACCAATGAGGAAAGGCTAGCTAACGCCGTCGACCAAGCCGAGGAAGCTCGAGACACGGTGCTCCTACACTCTGCGCGCTACCAGCAGAAGCTACGACAGTACCACGAGAAGAATGTGCGCAAGAGGGATTTCGAGGTCGGCGATCTCGTGCTCCGTCGACGACAAGACAACAAGGGGCGCCACAAGCTCACTCCTCCTTGGGAAGGCCCATTCATCGTGGTCGAGGTGCTGAAACCAGGGACCTACAAATTAGCTGATGAAGACGGCTCGATCCTCACCAATGCATGGAACATCGAACGGCTACGTCGCTTTTTCCCTAGGCCTCGATGCCTTGTACATCTTTTCGTTTAAATGTACCATTAGTATGAATGAATAAAGACCTGCAAGTCAGTTTCTTACTTTTCGTTCATATGCAAGGTGGGCTCGACTTTGTCTCCACAAAGTCAAACCCTCCTCGGGGGCTAGACCGGGGGGACTCGAAGTCCTCGAAAAAACACACCTAGTTTTTTCAAAGACGCTCGACGCACTCTTTTCCTTCTCGCCTCGAAATTTTTCTTGCAAAAACTAAGTATGAGCGTCACCTCGAGCCCTTCGAGCCGGGACGATCGAGCACAAGGTTTCCCACGCTTCCGAGCTACGGCACCCCAACTCATCTCCCCACGAAGCGGTTCGAGCACAACGCTAGCACTTAGTTGAAAAGAAATAAAGGCAAGGAATGAAAGATAACTCGGAGCACAGAGAAAAGCTAGAGCACAACAGCATAAGTCATAAAAACATCACGTTTAAAGGCCGCTCTGGCCATTCCGCGACCATAATACTTGTTTTCTTACAGGGGCCTTGTCGCCCAAATCTCGGCTCGCAGGCCGGTTGAAAACTACTCCACATCAGGGGGGAGGACTTCAGGCAGAAAGCTCTCGGCAAGACGCGCCCCGGGCTCCTCGGCGTCGACCTTAAGCTGCTCAATCCGGGGGTTCATGCCACCCTCCTGCTCATCCTCGGTGTAGGTGAAGCCGCCCGCAACCACCTCCATCCCGGCCCGAGCCTCCCCTCGAAGTATCAAACCCGGAGTAGAAGATGGCCATGGTCTGACGCGCCGCGAAGACGAGGGCATCCCGGACACGGCCCCGCAGAGAAGCGCCGAACTCGACGACCCGGCTGGCGTAGCCTTTGCCAGCGTCCGGCCCCTCGACGTCTACCACGGGCGCAAAACCCCAAGTGGCACTGAGGGTGTCGATGGCGCTGGTGATATGGGCCTTGGCCGAGATCTCGCCATCAGCCAACGCGTGGGCCGATTTGGCGTCTTCACGTGCCGCCACCAGGTCTGCCTCCAGACCTGAAAAAGAGCGACGAGAATTAAGCGCTCGAGCAGTGCGAAAGAATCACAAACGGAAAGGAAGACTAGAAGTCTCGAACTACTTACGGGTGCAGCGGGTCGAGAGCCCTTGCTCGCGCTCGAGCGCTTGCGTGAGCTCGGTCTCCTTCCTCTTGAGCGCGCGCCCGACATCACGCTTCTCCACCCGCAGCTCCTCGTAGGCCTTGCCAGCGCCCTGGATGGCAAGGTAATTCTCCGTCACCGTCTGACGGAGATTGGTCACCTCCGTCTGGAGATCGCTCGCCCGTTTCTTCTCCGCTTCGAGCGCGCTCGCGAGGGCCTCCTTCTCAGAAGTTTCGTGGGTGACCGTCGCCTGCAGGTCCCTCGCGTACGTCTCGGTGGCGGCCTTGTCTTTCTCGAGCTGCTCCACCTGCTGGCACTTGGCCTTGTAGCTTTTTACCGCTATGGCCGCGTCCTTCTTAAGCTGCTCGAAGACCCCTTGCACGCCGCTCGTGCTCTTGCCGAGCGGTCTCCGCCTCCGCGGCTTGGGCAAGCTTATCACGGGCCTCCTGCTGAGCCGCCTCTCCCTCCTGCACCGCTCGAGCAAGCTCGTCCTGAGCCCTTTTGGCGTCACCCTTGGCGGCGTCCAGAGCGGCGTTGGCCTTTCGAAGGAGCCGAGCAGATCGGTGCAGTTCGCCCTCAGCATCCTGCCCCATCCGCACATACCGCCGGATTTCGTGCTCGCTCTCCCGTAGGGCATGGATGTGGACGGACTTGGCGTAGGAGCAGCTCTAGATTAGAACACAGACTATGATAAGTCAAAAAAGAAAGGTGATTATGCTCGAGAATACTCACGGAAGAGAGCCGAGGCATGTCCTCGGAGACGAGCGACAGTGGCGACCTTCGAGTGTTCTCGAGCCACCGCCGGCGCTCCTCGGCCTCCATGTGAGCCACGAGCTCCTTCGATCGTTCATCACGATCGCGGGAGCCTCGTGGTCGAGGATCGGGAAGCACCGCGGCGGCCTTTCCCAAAGGGGGAACGCCTCCCGCATGTCCTTGTCGACGGTGGTGTGGAGCCTCCTCACCGCTTCCAAGTCGACGTCCGCCGTCACCACCCGCTCGGCCGCAGGCGGGCGTGGAGGCCGACTCCGGGAGGACGACGCCTCTTGGGCAAGCACCGCGCTTCGATCCGCCTCCTCTCCTCGATGGACGAGTCGGTGGGCTCGGTGGGTCCAAAGCCGACCGTCCGCATATGGCTGTCGACGATGGCGGACGCCGTCTGCTTCCTCTGGGCCTCCTCCTAGTGGTTGGCCTCGGACATGCCGGTGAACCTCACCTCACCCGTCGTCGAGTCGGGCACGAGGTGGGGCACCATAACCTCCCTCAACTGCTGCAGTGGCAGCGACGCCTGATACGGCACCAGGCGGAGCTCCTTGGATTGCTCCTCCCCCTGTACGCCACCCTGCTGCTCCTCGCCCTCTGCAGCGGCGGGCGGTTCCACCCGCTCCTCCTCTTTCTCCCGCGCGGCGGCAAGCTGCTCCGCCCGCTCCTTCTCCTGCTCAACGGCAGGGTGCTCCTCCGCCTGCGCAGTGGCGGGATGCTCCTCCGGTGCCCCTTCTTGCGCCGTGACTCGAGCCTCCCCCTGCTCGACCGGGTGCGCTTGGGGCACCTCGACTCGCTGATCGGCGGGAAGGCCGGTTTCGCATCACGAGGGGGGTAGGAGCCCGGCTCGGGCGAGGCTCGGGCACTTGGCCCGCCTCCCCGCATCTCCACGTCATCCACCGGCCGATCGGTGGCCGCCGGCGTCTCCTCCTCCTCCTCCTTCTCCTTGCGCTCCTCCTCGAGCTGGCGCAGGCCAATCGGCCAAGGGGTCTTGGAGCCCGAGCTCGGGCTCTCATCCTCGAGCGTGATCGGGTGCTGCTCCGACCCGGCCCCCGCCGCCGGAGTAGTGGCCGCCGTCTCACCGCTGCGCCCGCCGCGCCACCCGGCTAACCGGTGACGATGACGCCTCGAGCGGGGAGACGGTCGAGGTCATGGTGGTGGAGGTCGTCTTTCCCCCGCTACGGTGGTCGTGGCCCCGGCACTGCACAAGATGCGGCCGCCATCGCCTTGCCGCGCTCGATCGCGTCCTTGGCCCGCGCTAACCAAATCGGAGTAGAAGGAGGAAGAGTCACTCCACTCCGAAATAGACGGGGTGCCGCTCGACTTCGAGACCTTCAACTTCTTTGAAGGCAGGATGGGAGGAAGGGACCGCAAGGACTGCAGGGGATGCTTGGTCCTGAAAGGGAGAGAAAAACAAAAAATAACTATGATGAGAAATTCCCAAGCTAAACGGGAACATGATAAAAGGAGATCCGGTCGAAAAACTTACCCTGTGGTCGAAGTAGTGCTGCTCGAGCCACCCGGCTTGCTCGAGTCGCTCGGGGGCTTCCGAGCCGTAGCCGGTCCCCTCGACCGCTCGAGGACTTCGAGCCCGAGCCCGCCGCCCGTACCGCTCGGGGCTTCGCGCGGCAGCCCGGCTCGAGGCGCTCGGGGGCTCCGTGGCTTTGGTGGCCTCCCCCGCTCCTGCCAACTCCTTGGCCGGGTCCGCGTGGGGTCCCTCCGGGGATCCCGAGTCCGGCGGGTCGAGGTCCGTCAGCCCGGCGGCCGCCGGAAGGAGCCCGGCGCCGACGGGGCGCTCGCGGGCCGAACTGATGACGATCCGTGCACATCTGCAGTCTTGTGCTGCCGGGTGTGCGCTCCCGTTGAAGAAGGTTGGCGACGGGAAGAAGAGTCCCGCCACGTAGGAGATGGCGCCCGCGCGCCATGGCTGAAACGGTGGGGCGATTCCTCCCGCCGCCCCGCTCGGGTCGGTGACGGCGTTATTGCGCCGTGGCTGGGGCGGCGGGACGACCCCTCCTGCTGGCCCGCTTGAGCCAACGACGAGTCACCGTGCAACCGGAGGCGGGGTGGCGCCAGCGACACCTCCTGCACTCGAGATCGAGGAGGCGTCAGCACTCGAGCGGCGGTGGCGCCGTTGCTATCAGTCGCCTCGTCATCCTCCTCGTCATCCTCCTCCTCGTCCTCATCAATCGAATCCAGGCTGGGGCTCCAGTCGCACGGGTTCGCGTCCAGGCGCATCATCCGTTCCCGGCGGCACCTGGACTTACGCTTCTCCTTCTCCTCCAGCTCGCGGGCCTTCTTTGCTTTCTCCTCCCTCCTCGAGAGGGCTACCGCGTGTTCTTTATCATTTTTGAGGCGTCTTACCTCGCGGTTGGGCGCGTCCTCCTTCACCGGGGCACCGAGTCCGCATGATCATTGACATCCCGAAAGGACACGCCTCGATAAGATGAGTGCAAATTAAAAGAAAAGGAAAGTCAACAACGAGGGGGGGGTCTCGAAGAAACTTACGTAACCGAGCGGTGCCGGCTTCCGGGCGCATGGGAAAGAGGCCGACTTGGTCCTCTCCGAAATTCATGCCGCCATCGATCGCTTCGCGCACTCGGGCCACGATCGTGGCGGCCGGAAGAGGAACGTTTGACATTCTACTGGCCTCGAGCGCTTGGGGGTCGGCGTTCTCCGTCATCTGATCCAGCCACAGCGGACGGTCTGCGAGCGGGATCACACGGCGAGAATGGAACCCAGCGACGACGTGGGCCAGGTTGAGGGTGATGTTGCCGGCCCTCCGACGGCGGAGCCTCTCCAGAGCGTCGGTCAGGGGGTCGATGCGGGGCTGGAGCTTGCTCGGTTGACCGTAGCCCCAGTTGTGCTTGGGCGCGGTCAACACAGCGCCGGTGTACTCCGGGAAGTAGTTTCCCTCGTTGTGGAGGTAGAACCATTCCGCGGCCCATCCAGCGTTGTTCGACGCCCAAGTGCCAGGTAGCCAGTGCTCCCGCCTCTTCAACCCGATCGAGCAGGAGCCCGCTCGAACGTAGCGGCGAGCCTTCTCCTTCTCCTTCTCCTTCCCCTCCTCTTCCTTGTCGTCGTCGTTAGCATCGTTGCCGTCGCTGCTCACCGCCAGGGTGAATAGCGTCGCCTTGAAGACGTGGATGAACAGTCCCACCGCGGCGCCATCCCAAGGTACCCTCGCACACGGCGGCGAAGCCGGCGGCGTGCGAAATCGAGTTGGGGTTGAAATGCTTTGGAGCTCGACCCCAAAATGATGGGGAGCGCCGCATGAAGCGGCTCGCCGCGCACCAAGTCCCCGCTTGTGGAACTTGACGAAACTCCGTAACATAGCCCTCCCAAGACGACGGGCTCGAGGTGGTCGTCCTCCGGCACGATCCACTCCGGTGGCCCCTCCGCCGGGGAGGGCGAGTCCACCGTCGACGAGGCCCACCAACGCCGCCTTGGTCACCGTGGACCGAGGCCACGGCAGCCGCATCGTACATCACCACCGGCATGGGGAGCTTGGCGGGCTCCTTGCCGGCGGCGCCTTGCCGCCGGCCTTGCTGCCCCCGGCGCCCGGCCGGAGCCCGGCCCGCCTTCTTGCCGACCCTCCTGCTTGACACCATGGCGTCGACGGAAGCGGAAAGACGGCGGCGGAACGGCGAAGCGAAAAGGGCATCGACGCAAAGAAAGGCGTGTAAAGCACGGCGCGGCGGCGATCGCAAGTGAGGACGGCGGCAGCGGCGGACGCAGGCAAATGCGGCGGTGGCGGGGCCTGCGAGCGAATGTAGCGGCGGCGATGGTTAGATCTCGGGAGCAAGGATGCAACCGCGGCGGCGGGGAGGCAAGGAGGCGAGAATGCAAAGGAGGGGAACCAGGAGTCCGCTCCCCAGATATAGAGCCCGAACCGATCCGCGTCAATTGCATCCGACGGCCCGGATCACGCCATCCAATGGCTGCGCGCCCCCGGCGGACTCGACTAGAAACGGTAACCGCATTTACTGCCCCTGACAAACCGCCACCTACCTCCACTCACAGGGCGCACGCATCGCGAGAAGGAGTGGAACCGTCGCCAGGCCACGATCATCATGACGTGCCGGTTTCCACCTAAAAAGACGCACCGCCAACGGACGGACATCCCTCGACCTACGCGACGACGGACGTCTCGGCGGGACGGTTCCTTACGCGGTAAGATAACCAGGGATTCCGGTCCCACTTGTAAGACTCGAGGAGCGGAGGCTGACCCACGAACGGGTTCGAACGGCCGCCTCGAGCACTCGAGTTAGGGGTGCCCCCGGGAAGGATCCTCGAAAGGATCCGCCGAGAACGAACTCGAAACCCAAAGGCACGTCCAAGGTAGGGCGCTGGGCTTCCATGGGATCCGTCGACGGAGGCACTCGAGCCGCCGGTCCCCTCGAACGGGGCCGGTCCTCTAAAAGCCATGCACCCGGCTCTAATGAGAGCACCCCCGGGTCTCGATGCCGCCTCCCCTCGAAAGGAGACGGACTCTCACTTGGATTCCCCGCTATCAGCTCACAGGGAGACTTGGCGCTCGCTCGGCCGCGGGTAGTGTCAGTCCTCCCGCCACTTGGATCGATCCAACGGATCTAGCGATGAACTTGGATCACGACTACGACCCGGCAACCCGAGGCTCGGGGGCTCGAGTCACATAAACAACCTCCTCGACACGGGAGGAGCAAGAAATACTCGGGGGCTCAAGGAGTCATCGGAAATCCCCGCCTCGAGCTACTACAACTCCAGCTTAATAACGCTCTTGCTCAAAACCACTCATCTCAAAGCCCCCGGAGGAATGCCTCATTCCTCGGGCCCGAAGCTACCCCGCGGGGACGCCGCGCGCCCCACGGAGAAAGGAGGAAATAACTCCTCAAAACGACACGACCCTAAATCTAGGTACTTCAACTCCACTTCATGATCCCTTGCTTGAAGTTTTTCACAATCAAGCAAGGGCTCGGGGGCAACTGTCGGGTACCTAGATTAGGGGGTCCTAAACTAGGTGGATTAGAAATAAGCAAACCAGCTTTACTCCTCTCTAAATCTCAAAAAACTAACCTAAGAAACCTCCCCAATCCTCCTCGTACTGGGCCGACTCACGATCAGGCCCACAAAACCACATAACCCACCAACTCGAGCAGCAGCCGCTCGCCCGCTCGAGAAAGAGTTACGGGAACCGCTCGAGCGAGCGATCGCTCGAGACGGTGACGGAAACTGCTCGAGCGAGCGACCGCTCGAGCGGCGACGGAGACCGCTCGAGCGGTGACGGAGACTGCTCGAGCGGGCGACCACTCGAGGCTGTCTGCAATAATTGCCTTTCCAGAACGCGCACATGGCTACAGGGCTCGAAACAGTACCGCAGTACACCGACCCCGCCTAACTCCATGGCTACAGGGCCCGCAATAGTGGATCGTAGGCTGGTCATTTCCGCCATGACACAGCCCATGCCCCGGATTAGAGGATGGCAGCGCCACTATTACGCCATGCTTTGCACCGTGTCGCACACGGCACTCCCCAAAACGCCATGGTCAACTCTCCGTACCGCCGAGCACGTCGCTCCATCCCATCATGCGGGTCGTCCCGCCCCCTCGAGGCAGCCCTCAGCCGCTCGAGGAATGATGGCGGATGTGACTGGCGCATGGGGCGTGCAGTGATGCGTCCATCCCACCTCGACGGCCGCTCGACAGGATTTCCGGGCAGGCCTTCATCGCCCACGCCTCGATTACATCAGCTCGCGTCAGCCAAGGACTGTCAGGCCATCATCGACCGTACTGCTACAGGCTCGACCCGGGTAAAAGCAGTGATCCACAGGCTCGAACCGGATAAAGAGGGGCATCCACAGTTCCAGCTGCTCGACCCGACGCCCATACCTCGATGTCATGCATACGATTGCCCTACCAACTCTTGTACTCCTGAGCCTCCCTTGGCCTATAAAAGGGGATGCCAGGGCCTAGTTTAGGGCAGGTCCCTAAGACCATGCACGCACACCAAAACGTCTCGCTAAGTCTCGGGACACGCTTGTATTCACCCCGTACAAGCACTTCGGTGCAAGATAATACAAGTTTCCTCCTCCTCGCTGGACGTAGGGCATTATTTGCCGAACCAGGATAAAACCGATTGTGTTCTTCTTGCATCACCATCCGGATTAGGGAGCACGCTTAGAAATTTACTTGTTGGTGTGATACCCCCGGGGTACGAAACACCGACAAATTGAGTCTCAAAACCTATTTGCTTTGCTCCATAAATTAACAAAGTGATACAATGTATTCTGAGAATTATACTTCAAATAAATGCAGCCAATTTGGACCTCCATACATCACATGAGCAACAGATCTACCAGCCATATTTACAACAGGTACTGAAACAATAGACCACCATACAGATCCGAACAAACCCTGGTACATGACAAGAAAGATAGACTAATATAGTTGTTCCATATTTGCAGCGGATGACTACAATAAAGCCACTTCCCAGCCAAGAGGTACATTATATAACATACTACCGCATTATATTTTATATTAACCCACAACATCTCGCTGAAGTCGCACCTAAACCAGCAAAAAAATTCGAATATATGCAGATGCCAGTACTGAAGAATCAATAAACTACTACGACTACAACCGTATGGGCAAAGCCTTTTCACACTGAACTAAATTGTTTCACCTCTATATACCATGTTCTGAAAACTCTTCATTGTTTTTACAAATCTGACTACAGCTACACCAAGACGGGACTCCGACGACGATGATTCAGCAGAAACTTGCCCTTACCGTCATTTGGGCTAATAACAACAGCCACCACGCCATCCTTGCTGTACAAAGAACTTATCGTACTGTAGTATCTTATTTTCCTCTTCAGATGTGCGCTAGATTATCATAGACTATAAACCATCCAGACACTGCACTCAGACATTGTGCCACTTTAATGTTCCTACTTATTGTTCTGCAAACGTTGCCCATTGTAAATTTCAGCCAGGCGCGCAGGGGCGCGTCCTTTCTACTAGTAATAAGATAAGTGCCGGGCTAGCAGGTACCTCTCCTATATAAATCCACTCGATCTGTGTGCCATCTACAGTTCAAATCAAAACAAGTGCTACCTTCTTCTCGAATTTACCTGCTCACTCTCTCGCGCACGCACTCGTTGCTCGCAACATGGTGAAGGAAGGCACCACCGATGGCGCCTGGCACGGGCACGGCAGTGAGGTGACCATCACGGCCGTCTCGACGGTGGCGCCGGCGCTGCCGGTGCAGGAGCACCGACTGCCGCTGTCGAACCTGGACCTCATCCTGCCGCCCATCAACGGTTATTCTTTTGCATGAAACGTTCTTTTCCTTAGGACTACGACAATATGGCATTTTCTAGTTTGCATTGGTACATAGGTCACTTTCATGTTTCATCAACCATCCTACCAGCGTTTAAATATTTGCACACAGAACTTTTATTTACATGGATACACACATATTATTTTCTTTCCAAATAATGGTTTTACTGCTGCTGATAAATTATTGTAGATCACTATGTTTAGTTGCGGTAGCCTAAGATCATCGACGCGGTGAACCACCACCACCTTACGTGACAATAGAGGTAAGAGCAAAAGTATACTAAAGAGTTAGAGCCTTATAGGTGGGCTATATGCTCAGAAGGGGAAGAAATAAATTAGGAGAAAGAAGCGAAGCCAGTTGTAAGTTATAACTAGTTTATGCTCAAGAAAAAAAAAACTATGAGAGAAACGATTGGATCATAGCTAAGACAACTGTTACATGCGTGGCTGAAAGTTAAGCTGTAAATGTATATACAGCTAGTAATGAGCTATATTATTAGTCTTACTCTTAGGATTCTACAGTTCCACCCATTATAGCTGGCCAATAGGCTACTAAGGTTCAAATCTTGGTGTTCAGAATTTGCATATATAAAAAAAAATTAATAATTTATTTATAGACATGCTGTAGGCAAACCCATGGGTGCAATTGGTTGTGGTTTGTTAGTTTTTTTTTGTATGAAAACAAAATGGGGGTTCAGTTTCGGAACTGAACGCAAAGACGATGTAGGTGACTAATACTAGTAATAACTAGTAGATTGGCGCGCCTCTGCACGCCCCATGGGGAGGTGGATTTGAAGGTTGACCAGAGTTCTCGGACACGCTGGTCGGCACAACAAAATATTTGAAAGACCAAAAACATGTATATTACATTTTATACCATTGATTTGATTTTTGTTACTGATTTGTTTTCAAATGGTACAATAATAAATAAGGAAAAAGTAGAGATGAAAAAATAAGGAAAAAAATAATTAGATGTTCAGATATCTTCTCCATTCTTCATAGACATGGTGTCCATCAGCTTAGTGTACGGTAGTCAAGCCTGCAATAAAAATGAGAATATGGGTGTTATACAGAGGAAATATATGTTTAGTTCAGAGTGAAAATTAGGTAAAAGATGCATTGCCAAGCATATACGGGCAAAAGTTTGGTTCCCCAAATACATATGTAGATATATCATCTGTCGCAAAACTGAGTTTGTAACTTTTGTGTTCTTTGGGAATTAGGTAGTGAGTTTAGGTGATATGAATGCCTCCTTGGTAACATAACCTGGCAATCGGCAAGGCGAATTCATCATGGTGTTATGGTAACATAAATTAAAAGCGTTTGGATTTTTTCCCATATACAGGAAGTTCAAAAAGGAAGTATGAACCTCTAACAAGATCAACATTCATGGTTCAGTATCAGGACAAATTATAGATCAAATGACATAGCCCTGACTCCAACAGTCAAACCAGTAGAAGAGGGATTAAACATGGTTGACGCAGATAGAACAAAAACCATGTAGTCATGTACAATAGCCAAATAGAAGCTAAAATAATACCACTAAAATCTATCAGAGTATAGAAATGAGAAGGATGCTAGACCTGAAAATGCCATTGGAAAGATCTCTTGTATCATTCGCAAATCCAAGGAATAACCTGTTATGTTTCTGAACGAAGAAGTTGAGCAGATTGGAGCAACCTATTCTTCGTTTATACCACCACAGCCAAATGCAGATCATAAGCTCGTAATCTGCTCTTTGAACACTTGCCGATCCCTCAACACCTATCCTGTACTACAATGAATTCTGGTAAGGTGATGTAGCGCTTGTCTTTTCATAAATCACAATGTAAACTGCCAATTATAAAAACAAACTATAAAAGAGGTAAGGGCTCAAGCAATAGGTAACAGAAAAAGTAAAAGAGACCATGAAACACTACATTGTTGCTGCAACTTATATAGAAGCAAACGGCATAGTAAGTTGAATAAGTGAGAACCCAAAATTGGGATCCAGGTTGATAAGGAACCTTGAATCATTCAAATTTAAAAATGGGCAGCTGCAGCACCAGCCGGCCTCAGCAAGCCGTGGCTGGGCAGCTGCAGCACCAGCCGGCCTCAGCTAGCCAGTTGCAGCAACAGCCGGCCCACGACTGGCCAGTTGCAGCAACAGCCAGCCACGACTGGCTAGTTGCAGCAATAGCCGGCCACGGCTGGCCTGCAGCACCAGAACGGGGCCCAGGAGGGCCAGCTTCACTAACAAGGGGATGGCGGGGTTCCGAGCAGCCACCCGCATCTGCCACAACATCAGGAAGGGAACAAGGTTTTGTCCGAGGTATCTAAAGACACTGTCCCACCAATTCTCGAGAATGCCGCTATGAATATTGATGTTCGAGCCATAATAAGGGGTTAAAAAAGTAAGGTTAAACCATTTTGCTATCGCTGTCTCACAAAAGGTCATACCATACATGAGTGTACTACAGTTTTATGCTGTGATATTTGTTGTGGTGGCCATGTTGCAAAAGCTTGCCCTAATGTGAAAAAGACAAACCTTTCTGCTTTACCGTATGGCTATGTTGTGGAAGGATTAGGATTTTATTATATCCCTGTATTCGCTGAGAATCCAAAAGAAAAGTGGTGGAAAAATCCATAGTGGTACGTGTGTTGGATGGTTCTATTACCGCTAAGCATTAGCAGTGGAACTGGAAGAACCACTACCAGGAAAATTTAAATGGGAAATTGAGGAGAAGGCAAGGATGTTTTCACTGCTAATTTCTGTTGACAGTAGATATGAAACAAATTTACACCTTCAAAACACTGTCAACAGCCTCGGTTTGGAAGGAACATAGACACATAATAAATATATTTTATCCAATAACAAGTTCCACATGTCCATGAAGAATTTGATGCAGACATACAGGAAATAGGGACAAATGGGCCAGTGGGACCCACCTAGTGGGGTCGCCCGACCCCCTATGTGGCTCACCAGCCTCCCAAACTGGCCATGATCCGTGGGAAACACTCCAGAGTTGTTCTCCACCCTTGGATGGAGTGTGTGTCTTCTCTCAACGGCTCATATTCAGCTCACATGGATCCATGGGCCCACAAAGGAAGCAAACCAAGCAAACCAAGGCCAAACCAAGCTCCACCACACTCTATGACAGGTGGGCCATGCTTCTAGAAGAAGGAGGGAGGCCCCACCTGCCATAGGGGGGTCGGCCGACCCCGCATGGTGGCCTAGGGCGTCCTCCCCCTCCACCGCCATTTGCATACCGCCATGCAAAGAAGCACATGCTGAATTAAAGAAGCACATGCTGAATTCTTTTCCACCATTGATCTAAAGGAGTTACTGATCCAAGGGCTCTCATCCATCATCACGCGGATCGATGATGTGGCGGGAGTAGCGGCTACTCCGTCTCTCTACTATAAATACCCCTCACTCCCTCTCATTCAAGGACACTACAAGGAGGGGCTCTCCACTCTCTCAAGATGTAGCACTAGTAGTACTGTTAGTGTTGTTAGGAGTTAGAGTGAGCCTCTGGTCTTCAGCTCTAGTCTTCCAGGAGGTCCGGTATGGTTCTAGTATTCCTTCTCTCTTTGTAAGACTTGAGTTATTTATATAGTTATCTTGTCTACTTTGCCTTAGTACTTTACTTTATTGGAACATGACTAGTTATGTTGTATTGATTGTTAGTATAGTCATAGCTGTTTGATAGTAAGATAATGGTAGTATACCTTTGCACTCGTTCACCGCCTCTTAACCCGATGCTCTAATCAATTTCTCCCGATATCGGATTAGAGTAGTGAGATATAGTGTAGACGTGGTGTCTAGACTATATGCTTGCCCGTGTCTACGGCTTGTCCAACAGTTTGTTTATGGTACCTAGTAGGGGTGACAGACCTATCTAGGCTTTGATTCCACCACGTTCGGGCAAGTTCTTAAAGCGTAGGCCTTCTTGTGCTAGGGCGGCTTAGCACCCTTCTCATCCCTTTCGTTACTAAGCGGTTTAGTGGCCCGAAGTGCAATTGTGTATGAACATTGACCTTGCTTGATGACTTATTTTGCTAAGATAGAACCACGCAAGTAGAGATAGATAATTAGAAACCTTATGCTCGCTCGTTGTCCACCTTGCTCGCTAACCTAATCTTTTATCATTGGAACTTCTCCGTGTCACTACATTTATCATATATATCATTTACCCCACTCTAGTTTAGTTGGTATATTAGTTAGTAGATCATCATGGTTAGCTATCATATTCTTTAACCATTGCTTCCCGAGGATAAATACGATACCCTGGACTACTCCCCGGGTGAAATGTTACAACGGTATTTCTATGTGCTTGCGGAATATTCTACATGAGCATAATAAATACCTACAAGCATTTCTCGGTGCCGTTGCCGAGGAGAAGCAATTGGTAAGGGATTTTTGATACTAACTTTGATCTCTACTAATCTATATTACCACTAGCTATGTGGGATTACCCTTGTTCGTTGAGTGTGGAATAAACGGGACATCAACCGTCTCTACCTTCCAGTATTTTCTTTCCACAAGAAAAAAAAAATCAGCAAAGAGTCCAGGGTGTCGATCATTCATGAACAATCAATAGTTCATCCCTATCATCTGACAAGTGTATATGTATACATTATTCTAACCTTGTGCGATATAAAGAGAAGGTCGCCATCCGAAAGCAAACTCAACCATCATGTGACAAGAGCGAAAACACTCATAATTCTGTCTCAAATCGTGGGGGTGGATGGAATCAATTCGAAGTAAGTGAGACCCGCTAGGATGTAACCCATCATTATCCTTGCACACTTTTTCATTATTTTATACCACTGCATGTTTGCTTAAATCATCATGTCTCTAGTGCTTCATTTTGTTAAGCCAAGAGATTCATACATATCCATCATTTAATTCAATTTCCCTTCCCAAAACCATAGCATGTTTAATTGAAGGCATTTCACCGACCCCATCTGCATAATAAAATGAAAAAAATTGGTCCTTTGCTTCACCATTCACATTCTTGTCTCGATTAATGAATCTTGTTCATTGATGCTTCCTCATTATGTTATAAGTATGCTTTGGTTTGGTTGTCTTGGCTAGAGGTGCTTCCATAGACTTTTTAAATTAAGCATGGTGCTTAGGTTAAATAGTCTCGCCTTTGGTCTAACCCCTATAGGAAAACCTCTAAAATTTGATGGGTAAGTCTTGAGATCATTCTTGGAGACAAATCAAGTAGTAAAAAAAATGGAGTAAATGATCCAAACATAATGCCATGATTTACAAAGGAAGAGCAAGTGAAATCTTTCAACCCGGTTATTGGATATGAGTCAATGGAGAAAGTCTCGGTATGGACCCACATTTGATTTCTCTATTACTCTCTTGCTTTGCCTTTTCATTTTGGATCTCCATGTTTGAATTTGCAAGAACTTAACCTCCATTCCTGCATAAATCTTCGAGAAAATCTTTCACTAAATTTTGAGAGTTTTTGGGTAACAAGGAGGGGTCGCTTGACCCTAAATTGCACCACTTATTTTTTTCTTTGTCACAAAATTGATAAAGTTAGCATAATGGAAGTTTGGAAGTGAGAGGGGCTGGCACCCCGGTCGGCCGATTCCCTAATCCTTCCCCTTTTCTTTGCACACTTCATTATGTGGCCTAGTCTTCCATCAAAAGTGGTTGTGCACTAAAAGTTTGTGGTAGTAAGCGGGGAAGAGGGGGGGTCGCGACCCCCTATGAACCTCCACCACATCTCCCTTAAGGCAATGAAAGAGCATGCTATATAACTCATTTTCTTTGAACCAATTCCTTGGAGTTTTATCTTGCTCTTGAGCCATTCTCTCTCTCAATTATGAAGTGCTTGTTTTTTCTCGAGTTCATAAGGGAAAAGATCAAAAGTATTTGGCATCTTTTGGTTTCCCTATGCCAAGATTGTTTTGATCTCTCATGAGTTACCTAAAACATTTGTTAAGATTTTTTACAACCCATAGAAATATTTTGTGGAGTGTAACAACTGACAATAATCCTCATGGTGTGGCAACCATGCCCAGCAAGAGCAGCAAACATGGAGGCTAACCACTAATGCTAATCCCTTGCTTCCAAGTTGTGTTTGCTCTCTCTTATTGCAGGAATGCTGATGTACTCAAGTAGATGTCCAAGAAGATGTAACAAGTTGCAAGAAGAACACTCAAAAGACCAAGCTTGGGGAGGTCCCCTCCCTACCAAGTGAAGAATAAGATGTTACACAAAATTTGAGCCTATTGGCCACCATATGGGCATCGTCCACGTCCCAAAAGTGGCCAATTAAGCTCAATTTTGGTGTGTGCATAGAGGACAAAGAGGAGACACACCTAGGAGGGCCGGGCACCTCCCGGTAGGGTCGGCCAACCCCACCATGGGGCACTTTGGGCCCAATTCCACGGCCTCCACTATCGGTACTTCACTTCAAAATGCTGGTTTGACACTTCCTCTTCTCTTCTTGGTACATGTGTGATATGTTGATATGATTTTATGGAACCTAAAATGAACTAAAATCACTCCCGGATTAAAATTTTGAAAAGTAACATGCTTATGACACTCTTGAGATAGTAGCTTACATAAATTTTGTTTCATCCACATACACTTATGCTAGTGGGAAATTATCTTGATAGGAAATTCATATTGACTAAGTTGTTGAATCGTGATATAGTTCTCGTTTAGGAATCCTAC
Organism: Themeda triandra; assembly: GCA_018135685.1. Lineage (NCBI taxonomy): Eukaryota > Viridiplantae > Streptophyta > Magnoliopsida > Poales > Poaceae > Themeda > Themeda triandra. The sequence continues at coordinate 459,992 of JAENPR010000491.1, forward strand.
CTTTTCTATTCAAAGTGCTTGGAGATCTTACTTTTGATAAAATATCATAAAACCATAGTGTCACACATACTCCTCAATGGTGAGAAATTCCTACCAAAGCCATATGATGATCTTACATGTTTAAAACCTTCTACATATGCTACTTGTACTTGTGTTGAGTTTGGTCAAACCTTGTTGACCCTTGTTGAGAATTTTGTCATATTCCCAAGATCAAGATCACGTACACACATATACCCATGCTGCTTCTACACTGGAAGTACGCAAAAACATGCCATCCATTTCCACCATATAGATGCTCCATGTTTTAAAGTTTTAGAATATCTCTCTAAGTATGGCTTAGTAGATGAGACACAAAGGCTATGCAAAAGAAAAAAATATGTGGACACATGAAGGTCCATTACTTGTAAAAAATGAAAAAGAAAAAAATGCTAGCCATGCCTCAAATAAAATAGAAAGGGATCCTATCAAATAGAGGAGCACTACATTCCATCATTTTCCACACACTTGCACATCTTAATCGAGGATTATAACATTTTTCTCCTTGGATCCTAGTTTTGTCTTTACAATATATGCAATGCAAGTATGTTATCATGTTTGTCCCTACCTTAGCTCCAAATAAACCTTTTAGAAGTAGGATCAAACAAAAGAAGTGCAAAATAATGCTATGCATTGGTAAGGAATCATACATCATTTAGCGATCCGAGTACCATTTGAGGAGTATAAGTGAACTATGCTTTTTATTATAAAAAAACTCCAAGTTACTAAGATATGAATTGGGAAGATGACTTTGCTTTAAGAATTGTTCCACTTCTCAACCGCTCAAGGATATATGATAGTTAGTGCCACATATCCCACTTGTTTAAGAAATGTTTTGGATTAATGACTTTTATGTTAGCTATACATCTTAAGGTGTTATGCTCATGTTTACTTTAACCTTTACTCGAGGACGAGCAAAGATTTAAGCTTGGGGATCTTGTTGATGGTAGATATGACACAAATTTACACCTTCAAAACACCGTCAACACGACCTCGGTTTGGAAGGAACATAGACACATAATAAATATATTTTATCCAATAACAAGTTCCACATGTCCATGAAGTATTTGATGCGCACATACAGGAAATGGGGACAAATGGGTCGGTGGGACCCACCTAGTGGGGTCGCCGGCCCCCTATGTGGCTCACTTGACCTCCTAAACCGGCCATGATCCGTGGAAAACACTCCGGAGTTGTTCTCCACCCTTGGATGGAGTGCGTGTCTTCTCTCAACGGCTCATATTTAGCCTCACATGGATCCATGGGCCCACAAAGGAAGCAAACCGAGCAACCCAAGGCCAAACCAAGCTCCACCACACTCTATGATAGGTGGGCCATGCTTCTAGAAGAAGGAGGGAGGCCCCACCTGCATGGGGGGTCGGCCGACCCCTGCATGGTGGCCTAGGGGCGACCTCCCCCTTCACCGCCATTTGCATAACGCCATGCAAAGAAGCACATGCTGAATTCTTCTCCACCATTGATCTAAAGGAGGTTACGATCCAAGGGTTCTCATCCATCATCACACGAAACGATGATGTGGCGGTGGAGTAGCGCCTACTCCATCTCTCTACTATAAATACCCCCTCACTCCCTCTCACTCAAGGACACCACAAGGAGGAGCTCTCCACTCTCTCTCAAGATGTAGCACTAGCAGTACTCTTAGTGTTGTTAGGAGTTAGAGTGAGCCTCTAGTCTTCAGCTCTAGTCTTCCAGGAGGTCTTGTATGGTTCCAAAGTATTCCTTCTCTATTTGTAAGACTTGAGTTATTTATATAGTTATCTTCTCTACTTTGCCTTAGTACTTTACTTTATTGCAACATGACTAGTTATGTTGTATTGGTTGTTAGTATAGTCATAGTTGTTTGATAGTAAGATAATAGTAGTATACCTTTTGCTTGGTTCACCACCCTTAACCCGGTGCTCTAATCAATTTCACCGGATATCGGATTAGAGTAGTGAGATATAGTGTAGACGTGGTGTCTAGACTATGCGCTTGCCCGTGTGTCGTGGCTTGTCCAATGGTTTGTTTGTGGTACCTAGTAGGGGTGACAAACCTAGGATTTGATCCCACCATGTTCGAGCAAGTTCTTAAAGTGTAGGTCTTCTTGTGCTAGGCGGCTTAGCACCCTTCTCATCCCTTTGTTGCTAAGCGGTTTAGTGGCCCGAAGTGCAATTGTGTATAAATATTGACCTTGCTTGATATGACTTGTCTTGCTAAGATAGAACCATGCAAGTAGAGATAGATAATTGGAAACCTTATGCTAGCTCGTTGTCCTCCTCACTCGCTAACCTAATCTTTTATCATTGGAACTTCTCCTCTGTGTGTCACTACAGTTATCATATATATCATTTACCCCGCTCTAGTTTAGTAGGTATTTTAGTTAGTAGATCATCATGGTTAGCTATCATATTCTTTAACCATTACTCCCCCGAGGATAAATACGATACCCGGAATACTCCTGGGTGAAATGCTACAACGGTATTTCGGGGCGCTTGCGAATATTCTACATGAGCATAATAAATACCAACAATTTCCCATCTGTTGAATGGCTGGATACGGTGGTGAACTAGGGGCCTATGGTTACAAAAATTGTAGAAGAAAAAATTCAATTTAAAAAGAGCACGAGGAAGATGTTTACAAGTATGAGATTGAGAAAGTTTGGGTGCAGTTTTGGGGACTACCTAACGAATTCGGGGAATTCCCCATTATCCGGGGCAACTCCGCTTCGTTCTAGGTGTCCCAAGAATTGTTGACACCAAATTCACAAAGAAATATGGAAGAGCAAGAATGAGAGTAGCGGTGCTAGGACTCCAGTCTCATCCCGGTTTTTGTGAATGTGGTTATTGGGGACCTTGTTTACAAGCTACATTTTGGTGTGGAGTATGGGGTGCGTGATGGTGAGCTAGTACTACTTGATCTAGACTCTACCATTGTGGATGAAGATCCAAAGGGGGAGAGAAATTTGAACCTAAGAGGCCGATCAGTGAGGACCCTAAGGATAATACAAATGGTGAAAAGCCTATGGATGTTGATGCAAAAAGGATAACCAGCCACCTAACGCTAGGAAGCAGTCATAGGGTAGTGGTACTGCTCAGCGAGAAGGTGCGCTAGATAGTACTATGGTTAATAAAAATAGTAAGATAAATACGGGTACAAAACGTGGTGCGATGATGCCGAGACAATGGTCGTGGAAGGCCAAATTGATGAACCCTATAAATGACTCTAGTTTGATCAACAAAATGACGGGGCAAAATGGTGGGACGGTGTCACACGGGAGATCAAGCAAGAGGACAGCCTGCAACCGCGGACCGGGACTCATTGGAGAAGACAGCTCTGTTAAAGGCTCACCAGAATTTGCGGTCGCCTTCGAGGAGAAGGTAAAGATCCGCAGCTCACCTCTTTTATTTTTCGTGATGATACTTTTCCGTTTTAATTCAACAAGATCTTTAGGAATCCTGCTAGGGAAAATGATGATGACATTCATAATTCTTTACGATTTTTAAGAGATATGGAAAGAGAGTTTGGTTGAGAGTGCACAATAGGGGAAATAGAGGAAGGAGACTTTTATATTCGTTTTAAGGTTAGACATAGAAGGATGACTTTAAATTTAATCGATCTGGTTTATGGTCTGAAGACAAATGGAACATAATCACGGTTCTTATGGAGTTAGTCCATGTATGTTCTAAAGAAGCCTTACCTATTATCATAGGTGGTGATTTTAATATTATACGGAGACCGGGACGAGAAAATAATGATAATTATAATAACAAATGGCCTTTTATATTCAATGCTATGATCAATTCGTTAAATCTTAGAGAAATAGAAATGTCGTGTAGAAAGTTTACTTAGGCTAATCATCTTCTTTAATTAAACTTTTAAAAAATTGGATAGAATCCTTGTTCCATTTATTTTGAGGCTAAATTTCCACATACCACTATACATGTTTGTTGGCGTTTCTTAACGTCATCACCAGGATTGCAAAGTCCTTGGCAATGTCACCAAGAAACACCGATCGGTATTCTGTAGCATTTCGTAACAAGTCGCAGCAAGATGGAAATACTGCTGTAGCATTTCACTGGAAGTATTCGGGGTATCGTTATTTGTATTTTCCCAAAGGAGGCATGGTGTAAAGAGTCTAGAAGAGACATGATCAAAATAACATGATTGTATGATAGACCAAAGTTCATAACGAGGGTAAAGCAAGAAAGGTATTTGGATAACCGATACACACACTCGAGCCAACCTCAAGGATCAAGATAAAAGAAAGAACAAAGAAAACCCTAACTAGAGCGAGCATTCCCGAATAGCTATGTTACGATAGAAGAGATCATACAAACACATGTCTCTGTTATATAGGGTCGTAGATTCTAAGTTAAGTTAGTCTCGGTCATTTGTTGACTCACTTCGGGCACCGGATAACGCACGGTGCGCAAGCGATGCCGGCCTATGGCTCTACGCCGAACCCTCGGACGTGGGGGATACAAGGGACGGACAGGCTGTCACCACCTCGCCGCCTACCCCTCAATCGTACAAGAACGAGGCAAACGACGCAGTAGTCGCCACCCTAGACACCACGTCTAAGATATGGACCACTACTCTAGCGTTGATCAAGGCACGCACTGCTCCAGGCTCCTTCTACTAGAGCAACCGCCATGAGGGCGATACGACCATCCTGCAAACCAACTTTGACCAAGACTAAACTAAGATAGAACTCATCTCCTCAACATAGCTCTAGGTCTAAACATATATGTATGAATGATTTAGCATAAAGTCCTGTGCGCATAAGAACTTAGCTCTAGTTCATAAGCATAGCTATATAGATAAAATAAGAATGAACAAGATAAAGACTTGGATGAAGATTATTCATACCAAAGATCACCAAGATGTTCAAGCTCTACATTGAGCTCCACCTTGCTCCAACTACTAAAACTACTAAAAGGTAAAGATACAAGTGGAGGGAGAGAGAGTAGGCTCCATGGTGGTGTGTGTGAGAGGGAGCTCCCCCTCCTTTTATAGCTAGGAATAGGCGGTTCTAAGGGGAATATTCTGGAATCCAGCACCGCACCGCCCTCCTACGCATTCAAGTTGCCGACATGCCAAAGTTGGCCCCGGGGGGGCACCTGGCGGGGCGGGTCACCCCCCAGGGGGCGGTCGCCCCCCTCCGGCGTGTGTTGCTGACCGGTCGCCCCTCAGGATGGGCCCTGATCATTGTGTCATGGTGGATTTGGCCCATTCGACCATGAAATGGCTTTTCCTTCTTTTCCTTGGATTTACGTTTTTCGAAGTGCCTTTTCTTTATAAATTCCTTTGTACTTGGTGTATGTTCTGCGAGTGTCACAACTTCCAAGACAAGTGGAATTGGGTCAATAGCAAAGGTATATATATATAAAAATATGTAATCCTCCCTTTTTGTCTTAAGTTGGCGTATAATTTCGTCGATAAGGACCGCCAACAAGATCCCTAGCTTACCCTTTGCTCATCCTCGAGCCAAAGCTAGGCTTTGGTTGTTGATCGGGGGTTGCTACTATGTTGATTATAATTTATAACAAAGTTTTCTACTGCAATTTGAATAAATCGGCTTGTTTATCCACCCTGTTATTGTCTTGTAGCAAATGGGGGCTTTTACTGATCTCGAGTCTTGGGCGATTGCAAAGATAGAACGGTCCATCTATGAGATATTTGCTTATCATTCATTTCAAGATCGACCATCTTTCCGTAGGTTTTGAAATTCTTTGGAAAGAAAGTAAGTTCAAATGATTCTCTCGACGTCCAATATGTATGAATACCTCAC